>CATLJT010000155.1:0-33517 GCA_949987775.1 Aproaerema taeniolella
TAACGGTTTTTTGCGCAAAACGTGTAAATGATTGCGTGACAATATGTATATAAATAAAAACTTCCATTTCCTTACACACTGTTCCAAAAATTTCGTTAATACAAAAAAAAACACTTTATATATATTTATTCCAGTTTTTTTTATCTTATATTTATTTTAGGGCGCTTTTTTTTTTTTTTAGAATAAATCAATTAATTTCCTGTCGATTGACACCTTCATTATGCAAATCGGAGCATCCATTTAGGATTGAGATTTAAAAAAAAAAAATCGAGTAAGTGGCGCCATCTCTGTTCCAAATGGGGGAATCTCGTTTATCCTCGGGTCCTTTGAGTATTTACTCAAAGCTCGGGTCAAATATATTATTATGGTCCCTTCTATCAATTTGCAAAGTGGCTTGTTCCTATCATAAAATGCAGCTTGGTTTCCATAACAACTAGGACTATGAGAACAATAAGACAACAGTCCCCCCGGTGTAGCCCCAACTAAAACTTTTAATGTATTGGCATGCTTGTAGCTGCTCCAAGAAGCTTGCTGAGAAACAGGATTCTTGGGTTTTTGAACTGTTATTTCTGTTCCATCTAATATAACTCTAATATTTATATCATAATTTTTAAAATGGTCAGGCATGTAGTACTGAATCAACCCCTTATCGGGCCAAATATTTAATTTATTCCATAGTTGGTAAATAAAATTAATCCATGTTATAAAAATATTTGAAACTGTTGTTTCGCTGATATTGAAAAACTTGCTAAGTTCAAAGTTACATTTATTCTGCCTTAATTTCATTAATGTCAAAAAGAACTGGTCTTCGCAAGATAAGTTTATTACATTGCTGCGATAATATTGAATCTTGTGGGTCATTGGACTGAGAGTAGAGTAAACAAAATAAAATTTCTTGTATGTTTCCAAACCAGTATAAAATTGTATAGACTTGTCTTCCTCTTTGTATCTATTGGGCGTTTTCCCACTGGCCGGCACGGCGACGGCGACGGCGACGGCGACAGTGACAGAGCTATACTAGGAAGCAAGTATCTCTGTCACTCTACTACCTACCGACTACCGATTTCTTGCTTCCTAGTATAGCTCTGTCACTGTCGCCGTCGCCGTCGCCGGTGCCGGCCAGTGGGAAAACGCCCATTGATTGAGCCGTACATTTGCTCATGATCAACTTGAGTGCTCTTTGATGAAAATTCTGGCAATGGATTTGTGATTTGCACTGGTAATGCATTATTTTCTGTTACCATGCATATTTCTTCCTCTCGACCTACTGTTAGAGACAAATCATTGCTTGTCATAGGCTGTAAACTTGAAGGTCCTTGTACAAATTCTTCTTCCTGGAACAGTTTTCTTTGACTCCTTTTCTCAAGACGACATTGACGTTCAAGAGCCGCTGGTGTTACAGGTTTTGTCTTTGTGAAGCTGAATATAGATGGTACAGCATTCTTTTTCAGAAACTTGGCACGTGGTTCACTATCTGAAAATTGGAACATGAAGATAATAAAAAAAGTGTGAAGGATGAATGATGAAGTAAAGTCTTCCGCCCCTAAGATGACCCTCTGACCGGTACCAGAACAACCCAAGTTATTAAGCAGTTACCATCTTGTTATAGTACAAAACCCATTTGAATGAATAGATATTGTGCGATTGATAAACGTACTGGGTCATTCTTGGGCTTAAATATAAAAAGTACTCTGTTCTTAGGTGATATCAGATTGATATTACACTTACCTGTATATATGCTTTTCCCAAAATAGTCATCTTCTTTGAAATGCACTGCACACAACCGTGCTGTATCACTCGCCTTGAAGTTTTTAATACGAAGTGCATTTTCCCATAGTTTTCTTCGGTTTTTATCCTTAGGAAATAAATGAACCCCTCGATTTTTACAATTTAAGGCACTACACTGAGGCATTCTTATTAGAAAACCAATTTTTTTGTAAATTATCCACAAAAATCTCACGACGAGGCTATTTCTACTGACCTTTATTTTTTTAAATTTAGTATTGGCAAAGGATTACATGAATGTACAGCCACTCTTTTTTTATATTTAACACTGGCAAAGGAGTAATTAATTATACAGCCACTTGTTAGGGTTCCGTATCCAAAGGGTGTATAAAGGGTGAGTTCGTCTGTCACCACTCACCAGGCTATATCTTATGAACTGATATAGCTAGACAGTTAAAATTTTCACAAATGATATATTTCTGTTATCGCTATAACAACAAAAAGCCAAATGCGAGTCGGACTCTGGCTCCCATACAAAACTTTGCATTTTTTCTACCAAAATACTCCCGAAGAATTATTGATTGCCTTTGGTGTTGGGTAAAGTTTCAGGCATTCTATTCTGTTCATAAAAATGCACTTTATGAATAGGCATACCTATTCTTAAACTGGTAGCTAATCCAACACAATGCATGAATATGCCCATTTTCCATGCCTTTTACGGATGCTACACTGTGTCTAGCCGACGACGACGCGGTATCGGCATGGCAGGGGCAAGAAGACTGCTTTCGACACCCAGAAAGCTTTTCTAGAAGTTTATAGTTTAAGCTTGAAGCGCTCGTAACCCAGCGGCTCTTGTCGCGAACTGCAATAGTCCGCGAATATGTAAAATGTAAATAGTGTAAATATTACTAATGGCAACACTGATGAAGAGCATCGTAAAAGAAAGTTGGACCTTGTCGATGGTAAGTGGAGGCCGCCAATTTTTTCAGTGTAAAAGTTCTTTACTAAGTAGTGAAAGTTTTATGTGAATATATGGAAGCAAAATATGAAAGCTAAGTATTTTAAGAGATAAGTATTTAGAGAGCTAAGTATTGAGAATTATGTTCTTATTGTAATTCTAAGTATAATCCACGTATAATTCTGAATATTTACAGTCTTTCTAAATTTGATTAAGGACGCTGTCCATAACCTAACTCAAATTGAGAATTATAATTTATCAATACAATGCTAACATAAATTGAACCTTACTTTGATTAGTTCTTAAATGATTAACAAACCGATGAGACTTAATCCTTGAAAACTATAACTGGAGAAGAGTAAATAAGGTATGTTGTCCATAGAATCCACTCCCGGATCTTTGGGTATGCGTGGTGACGCTGCCCAGAGTGTAACGCGGGATGGTCGTGCTCTGTCTTGCACCTTCATGGTCAGGATGGGGACGTAAGGTCCTTTGTAGACCCCTAGAATCCAGTCCCGGATCTTTGGGTAGGCGTGGTGACGCTGCCCAGGGTGTAACGCGGGATGGTCGTTGCCTGTCTTGGGCCTTCTGGGACAAGACCGGGACGTGAGGGTGTATATACCCCAAAATGAAAGTAACAGGATGGTCGTTGCCTGTCTTGGGCCTTCTGGGACAAGACTGGGACGTGAGGGTGTATATACCCCAAATTGAAAGTGTAACAGGATGGTCGTTGCCTGTCTTGGGCCTTCAAGGACAAGACGGGGACGTGAGGGTGTATATACCCCAGAATGAATGAAGTTTGTCTTGTGTCTGTGGAACAAGATTAGAATATGAAATGATGAAAGAAAGTCTTTGTTTGGACATGACTAAGTAAGATGAGAACTCAGTATAAAGTTACAATAGATCTTTGATTTTGACTGAAAGAGACAAGAAGAGAGATGAGAACAGTAACAAACTCTTAACTGACTATTAATATTACAAGACTTATGACTTTATCTTATATCTAACCTGTGTCGGATAATAATGATATTATGTATAATGAAACTCATACTGTGTCAATTGGTTTTCAGTAACTATTCGTGGATTACACCTACATGAGTACAAGATCAGACCTTGTTACCCATGGCACCGAGTCAGTCGGTGTCATGGGTCAATTTCAACTGCAGGTGGGGCACGGCGAGGCTAAGGTGGATGATATAAATTATGCTCAGTAAATCAAAGCGAAGCAGATCATTATAGAAGCTGAACCTAAGGCATAAGGATTCATACAGAAGATACAAAAGGTATGATTCAATTTATTTTTTGTTCGCGAAGTTACATCCATATTAAGGGTTGTGTCAGAATGAACTTGGAAGTAGTCTATCTTCATACCGAAGGTAGATACCACTGATAAACATAACTTACACCAAAGTACAGCATGTATACATACATACTCATATATATACCCTATCGCGACATGGTGGTGATGTAAACTGGGATATGATACAGACTAAACCTCAAAAGAAAGCTGAATTTTTAGCACACCTGAACAGAAAATTATGATTGTATGTATGAAATTTATAGAGAATTACAGTCATAGCAATATTGAATCATGTTTCTGAATATGGTAAAGTGGTGCAATAGAGGTAACTGAGCATAATAGATCTGAAACTGAGACCTGCCATGGCCCCCTAATAAATATAGGTCTTTGTAAATTCGCGCTAAAATAAAATCGATGTTTTTATCAAGAGATGCTCAAGATGGCGCTTAGGAGACCTACTCCGTGTACAATTTTGTGTTGTATTTTTGCATAAAATGTTTTTTCTACAGATGTTATTCGACTGTATATCATAATTATAATTGATATCATTTCTCGTTTATGTTTATAAGTTAAGCTGGTTGAATGTACTAAATTCACAATTATTTAGTACACAATTAAGACTAAAACGACTTCATTTTATTATTCGTTAAGTTGGTAGTACTGACGAGTTTGAAGGGTGCGTTCGATTCAGAGAAAATATACTCGGTAGTTCAAGTCGAGTATACTGCTGTCAAAAATTGAATAGATTAAAGACGGATATTAATCGATGTTTATTGGTATACTTTGATAAACAGATATGAAAGACGTAATGTAATTTAATTGTTCATTACTAAGGAAGAAAAAATAGATTTTCCGTTGATCAAAAAGTTGAAGAAAATAAGATTTGACATTTGGATATACATATACCTGGATATATTATGTAAATGAATGTTTACATAAACATTGTTTAGTTACTGATAAAGGGAGAAAATTTACTTGGAAGAAATCCCTGTATAGTGACAAAACCGCATTTATACACGTCCATTTAATAAGTAAGACAATTTGTTATGAGTGGTTGTGAAATTCTTGTAATAATGTAAGCAATAAAGTAATTTTGTTTAATTTATAAAGGTTTTTGTTGATTCGAATTATTATTTCGATACGTAGTAAATTAGATTCTAATCGAGCAATCGATTATAATCGATATGGCATTTCGACAAACTCATTTCAAACGTACCCCTTTCCTACTTGTGAAAAAAAAAAAAAGGGAAAAAGTTTCTTTCCGCTCCGCCATTACCGGCACGGCGTTAGTTACTTTTTCTAATAGTGAATTGGAAAGTTAAAAAGTGCTAGAAATTAATAAGGAAATTATAAAGGTATGTAATATAACGTTCACTAACAGAGTTGAATTAGAATAAAATAAGTATTGTTGGTTTTTGACATGTAAATGTGTTCACGTGTAAAGCAAATTTTCAATTGAAAATTCGTTGTATGTTAACTTCAATTTCTCGACTAACATAAAGATTTATTTAGGAAATCGACTTGGATACACCAAGTGCATTCTGGAATACAAGACTGTTAAGTCTGAAAGTCTGATCGACACGAAATTGAACGTCGATAGTGCTTTACGACGCTAGTACCTACTTGCATCGAGGTACTTTCTTTGCTGACATAAAGGTATGTAATTTAAATTTGAATATACGCAAACGCAAACAAAAGAAAATCGCATTCATCTAGTGTCTAAACAATATCTAAATAGTGTCGATAAGTAAACATTTTTCCTAGTCATTCTTTCTTATTAGAACATTCTGTCATAAATTTACGGCAATCAGAAATCGTTTGGTACCTAATAATAATAATTACATATTCTAAATTCAAATGAATTTATGTGTGCTTAAAGAGTATTCGGAAAAAGCCACAGTGACCTTCATTTTGATAAACATTTAGTTTGATTTCATAGTAATTGCCTTGTAAAAATAAATAAAACATAAGAATAAGAATATAGTGCAAATAAATAAGAATAATTGTGTCCGTAATATGTCTTCCTTAGCACATTTATAAATAAGATAAAAGGATAGATGAATAAGATAGTATTGAAGTACCTACATACTTACCTGGAATAACTTTATAAATGAATAAATAAAATAAGGTACCTAATAGGAGAGTTACTCTGTATGCAATAAAGTGTTTCTATCTATCTGTAGTAACTTGATGCTATTCCCATCCTGAATAGATATATGTGTACAAAGGAATAAAATAACTAATCGAAATAGTTCACTCTGGTACAGACGGCAGCACAACAAGGTGCATTCATCTTGTTTCTTTCTATTACAAAGTGAAGTCAAAGTTTGATTTGATTAGATGTTTTGTTGTGAAATAACACGAGTGTAAGACTTAAAATGAATAAAATACTTACATAAATAAAATGTGAATTTAAATTTATAAAATTAATATACACATAAATGTTGTGATAGGTGTTAAGTATTTACTTGTCTATTGCAGATGGAGGAAATTTTATTAGATAGGTTGATAAAATTAGCCGATGAGATAAATACCTTGACAGAAATAAGCGATCTCCCTCTAAGTGAGGATGAAAACTTTTTATATAAAGCAGGACTAACTAAGTGCAAGTTAGAGACACTTCTTCAGCGCCTAGAAAATGACCTAAATACCTACTTTCGGGTTGCTAATAATCCTTCCGCTGATGATATAAGTCAAATAAGTGAAATACAACTAAAGGCTCAATTAAGCCTAGCAGAATTAAAATTCAAAATACCTACTTTTTCTAAAGCCACACAAAGTAATAAAGAGAAGAACCAAAATAATTTAGTTCCTGGACGTCTACCGAAGTTAGATTTACCACAATTTGATGGTAACATTTTAAACTGGCATCCATTATGGGATCAATTCTCCTCAAATGTTGATATACGGAATTTATGTGAGATTGATAAGTTATTATACTTGAAGGTATCCTTAAAGAGAGAAGCTAAAAAAGTAGTAGATGGCCTAGAGACTACAAACAAAAATTATCAAATTGCTCTTAATGCTTTAAAGGGACGATTCAGTAAACAAAATCTACTGGTTGACTCTCTATACTCAACACTGTATAAAATCATAACCATGTAAAAAAAAAAAAGAAAAAAAAAAAAATAATAATAATAAATAAATAAAAAAAAAAAAAAAAAAAGAAGGAAAATGAATCTTTCCTGCATATTTTTTAAGGTCGTACATTATAATGATAAATGTGAAAAATTCAAGACACTCAAGGAAAGGAAAGCCATATTAGGTAATCGTTGTTACAAATGTTACTGTATGGGACATAATATGTACAAGTGTCACAAAAAGAAAACATGTGTGCATTGCGACAAGGATCAACATAACCGAGCGTTATGTCCTGATAAATTTGACAATAAAAAAGAAGTAGCTACATTAACTGCAACAAGTAAAGGAGGATATACTGTACTGCAAACAGCAACCGTGAATGTCACTAAAGAACGAGATGCTTTTAATAGGAGAAAATGCCGCGTTTTATGAGACTCAGGTTCCCAAAGATCTTATATTACACAAGAGTTGGTAAAGAATTTGAATCTGCCAATTGAAGAAGAGCAAAGTTTATCCGTTTTTACATTCGGTTCTAAAACTCCTCAAGTATTTGAAAGCCCACTTGTAAGACTGCATTTAGAGACCCGAACACAAGTCAAGAGAGTAATCTATGCTAATACAGTACCAGTAATATCTGAAAGGATTTGCAATCCACCACCGAAACTGAATGACTACAATAAAGAAATGATTCTCGCTGATGATGGTTCAAGTGATAAAATTGATATTTTGATAGGTAGCGACTATTATCACAGTTTCATAGGTACTGAAAAGATTCAATTAAAAGAAAACTTATTCATGGTAAACTCAGAATTTGGATGGATATTATCTGGTGAAATGAAATCCGAATCCACTGATCAATTGTCAGTATTGACTTATTTCCAAACATGTGACATGTGAAATTAAATCGGCCTGATCCTCCAATAGATCATGGTAACATAACGTTTTTATGGGAGCTTGAATCAATTGGTATTACGGATTCACCTAAACTTGGAAGAGATGAAGAAGCAATCAACAACTTTAATAAAACCACTAATGTCATTGATAATCGTTATACAGTTTGTTGGCCTTGGAAAGAATATCCTCCGACTCTAGATCCTAATTATGGTCAAGCATATGGACGTTTCGTTAACTTATTAAAACGTCTAGATTTCGATACGCTGGAAACTTACAATGAAACGCTGAATGATCAAATCAACAAAGGTGTAATAGAAGAAGTTACAGATCCAAATAAGTTTGAGGATCACCCGGTACATTATTTACCACATCATGGTGTAGTTCAAAAAGGAAAACCTATAAGGATTGTTTATGATGCATCCTCTAAAGTTAAAGGAAAGAAAAGTCTCAATGAGTGCCTTTACTGTGGGCCCATGATGCTAGAAGATTTAACAAGTTTATTAATACGATTCAGAAAGCATAAAGTAGCACTGTCAGCAGATGTTGAAAAAGCGTTTTTGCAAATCGCTCTCCATGATAAAGATCGTGATGTGACAAGATTCCTATGGGTGAAAGATATAACAAAACCTCCAAGTAAAGATAATCTTTTATATCTGAGATTTTGCAGAGTCCCATTCGGGGTCATTTCCAGTCCATTCCTATTAAATGCAACTATAAAACACCATCTAGCAAAATGCGATAAAGAACAAATTAGAAAAATGGCTAATGATATTTATGTGGATAATTTAGTAACAGGATCTAAGTCTACTGAAGATGCTTTGAACTTATACAAAGATGCCAAAGTCTCTTTCGGAGAGATATCAATGAATCTGAGGGAGTGGAGCTCTAATTCGAAAGAGTTCATGCGACAAGTTCCGGATACTTCTAAAGATGGCATAGTTAAGTTACTTGGTCTTGATTGGAATTTAGATAAAGATACACTTCAGTTAAGATGTAAATTCGACACTGCAGCTAATACCAAACGTCAAGTACTAAGAGTTATTGCATCTGTTTACGACCCTTGTGGATTTGTCGTACCATACTTATTGCGAGCGAAACTATTTTTACACAACACTTTCAAAGGATTTTACTACAGAATGGGCAGAAATTCGGGAAGAATTAGAAGAGATTAAACAGGTCGTGATACCCAGAAGCTTGCTAGACAAATCAGAAACTGGAAATTGTCAACTACATTGTTTCACAGATGCATCCCTAAAAGCGTACTCCGCTGTGGTTTATATACTACATGGAAACAAATTAAATTTTGTCACTGGAAAGTCCAGGCTGGTACCTGTAAAAGATCAGCAGCACCTAAAAATCCCACGTTTAGAATTACTGGGAGTTGTGATAGGAAGTCGTCTTATCAAATTCGTCCTTGAATCTCTTCAGATACAAGTGTCTCAGCAAATATTATGGACAGACAGTCAAATTGTGATAGAATGGTGCAAATCAAGCAAACTTTTACCACCCTTTGTAGCGAGGAGAGTTGACGAGATTAAGAAAAACCCGAAGTTGACAATAAGATATACTCCGACGGAATTAAATCCATCAGACGTAGCAACTAGACCTACCAATATTAAAGTTGATAAGAATGTGTGGTTGACTGGACCTCAATTCTTACTGGATCATCCTGATTCTTGGCCTACGGAAAGATATCACTCTGTTCCAAAAGAGATTTGTCTTTTGGCGGGGGAGGGTCTCTCGAATGATGACATAAAAGACGATTCTCCCAAAGTACAAGAAAAACTGGATCAACCTACAGGATTAGATATCGGAGCAGTCAAGCAAATACAAAATGAATACTTCCCTCTAGAAATGCAAAATCAAGAAACTTCCTTGAAAAGAAATTTAGATTTATTTAAAGACGTTGATGGCGTGATACGTTGTAGAGGTCGCTTGACCAACACTGGCTGGCCATACGACAAGCGATGATATCCTATATTGCTTCCCAAGAACTGTGAACTTACAAATAACATCATTAAGAAGACCCATGTAGACAATTACCATGTAGGAGCAAACCAAACGTTGAGCCTTTTGCGTCAACACTTCTGGATTCCCCATGGAAGAAGCCAGGTTCAAAAGGTCATCCGAAAGTGCTCACGCTGTACTAAACACGGAGGAGGACCTTACAAATTACCACCGACACCAGCGTTACCTTCTGAAAGGGTAAACTATAGCGCACCTTTTACCTTCGTGGGAATTGATTACATGGGACCAGTTCTTGTTAAAACTGAGGATGAAACTAGTAAAATATGGATTTGTCTTTATACCTGTCTTGCGGTAAGAGCAGTGCATCTAGAAGTAGTCCGCGATCTTACAGCAGAAGAAGGTCTGCTAGCTCTGAGGAGAATGATAGCTTGCAGAGGTCTTCCCTCACTTATAACGTCCGATAATGCTACGCATTTTAAACTTATAGCAGAAATAGTGTCTAAACCATACTGCATTGATAAAAACATAAAATGGCGCTTTATACCGCAGCTTGCACCATGGTTTGGTGGGTTTTATGAAAGACTAATTTCTATAGTAAAAAACTGCATGAAGAGGACTTTGGGGAAGCATTTACTATCTCTTTCACAGTTGTCGACTGTTATGAAAGAAATCGAAGCAGTAGTAAATACGAGACCGCTTCTTTACGTAGATACCGAACTTGGACATATTTTAAAACCTGCTGATTTCCTTACTATAGGTAAATGTATCACGATTGATACCTCTGAAGACCATTTTACTGGGACAGAGAATACTTCAACTAAAACGAATCTCATTCAAGGTTGGAAGAAAGGACTTGCAATCTTACAAGAATTCAAAGATATGTTTTTAAATAGATATCTACCAAGTCTTCGTGAGAGATATCAACATTCCCACAAGGAGTCAAAAATTTTAGCTAAAACCGAGCCGAAGGTGGGCCAAATTGTCCAAATAAAAGATGAAAATAAAAACAGAGAAACATGGAAGGTTGGAACAATTATTTTACTCGAGAAAGGAAAAGATGGAATGTGTAGAGTGGCTAAAATAAAGGTAGGCGATAAAGAATTTACAAGATCTATATCACATTTATATCCTCTCGAAATGGAGGAAGATGACAATTTTAGAATGGATGGTAACTCTGTCAATGAACCAGAAAGACGTTCGCCAGATATGGCTGTGGAACATGTAAATGAAGAAAATGGCGATGAAGAGATTACATCAATTGAAATGACAAACGGAGACCCCGAAAGTAACATGATAGAAAAGGCTATAACTGAACAACCCAAAGATAATACAGTGTCTGAAGAAATAGAGGAGAACTTGCACACAGAGACAATACAGACGAGCTCAAGGTCAAGACGAGAAGCGGCCACTAAAGCTTTAGAAAAGATTAAACAGTGGACGCAAAACCTACTATCTTTAATTTCTCGTGGTGGGGAGTGTCGCGAACTGCAATAGTCCGCGAATATGTAAAATGTAAATAGTGTAAATATTACTAATGGCAACACTGATGAAGAGCATCGTAAAAGAAAGTTGGACCTTGTCGATGGTAAGTGGAGGCCGCCAATTTTTTCAGTGTAAAAGTTCTTTACTAAGTAGTGAAAGTTTTATGTGAATATATGGAAGCAAAATATGAAAGCTAAGTATTTTAAGAGATAAGTATTTAGAGAGCTAAGTATTGAGAATTATGTTCTTATTGTAATTCTAAGTATAATCCACGTATAATTCTGAATATTTACAGTCTTTCTAAATTTGATTAAGGACGCTGTCCATAACCTAACTCAAATTGAGAATTATAATTTATCAATACAATGCTAACATAAATTGAACCTTACTTTGATTAGTTCTTAAATGATTAACAAACCGATGAGACTTAATCCTTGAAAACTATAACTGGAGAAGAGTAAATAAGGTATGTTGTCCATAGAATCCACTCCCGGATCTTTGGGTATGCGTGGTGACGCTGCCCAGAGTGTAACGCGGGATGGTCGTGCTCTGTCTTGCACCTTCATGGTCAGGATGGGGACGTAAGGTCCTTTGTAGACCCCTAGAATCCAGTCCCGGATCTTTGGGTAGGCGTGGTGACGCTGCCCAGGGTGTAACGCGGGATGGTCGTTGCCTGTCTTGGGCCTTCTGGGACAAGACCGGGACGTGAGGGTGTATATACCCCAAAATGAAAGTAACAGGATGGTCGTTGCCTGTCTTGGGCCTTCTGGGACAAGACTGGGACGTGAGGGTGTATATACCCCAAATTGAAAGTGTAACAGGATGGTCGTTGCCTGTCTTGGGCCTTCAAGGACAAGACGGGGACGTGAGGGTGTATATACCCCAGAATGAATGAAGTTTGTCTTGTGTCTGTGGAACAAGATTAGAATATGAAATGATGAAAGAAAGTCTTTGTTTGGACATGACTAAGTAAGATGAGAACTCAGTATAAAGTTACAATAGATCTTTGATTTTGACTGAAAGAGACAAGAAGAGAGATGAGAACAGTAACAAACTCTTAACTGACTATTAATATTACAAGACTTATGACTTTATCTTATATCTAACCTGTGTCGGATAATAATGATATTATGTATAATGAAACTCATACTGTGTCAATTGGTTTTCAGTAACTATTCGTGGATTACACCTACATGAGTACAAGATCAGACCTTGTTACCCATGGCACCGAGTCAGTCGGTGTCATGGGTCAATTTCAACTGCAGGTGGGGCACGGCGAGGCTAAGGTGGATGATATAAATTATGCTCAGTAAATCAAAGCGAAGCAGATCATTATAGAAGCTGAACCTAAGGCATAAGGATTCATACAGAAGATACAAAAGGTATGATTCAATTTATTTTTTGTTCGCGAAGTTACATCCATATTAAGGGTTGTGTCAGAATGAACTTGGAAGTAGTCTATCTTCATACCGAAGGTAGATACCACTGATAAACATAACTTACACCAAAGTACAGCATGTATACATACATACTCATATATATACCCTTTCGCGACAGCTCTCGCTAATCTCAACCGATCAGTGAGATTAAGGGACGCACACAGAAGCAGGGAACCTGATGGGTGACCAAAAGAGGCAATTTATCACGAGCGTTTCCGTGCTTCGGAGGGCACGTTAAGCTGTCGGTCCTGGCTGTTGTCGATTGACTACAGTCGTTAAAACCAAGTCAGAGGCCATTGTGCGGTTTGAAAACTCTGACACCAGGATTAGCCAAGTTCGTGTCATTCTTGAATATACCTACACGATAAGAAAAAGAAGATAGTTTAAGCTTTTGAAAAGCTCCAGCGATATCAGCTCGGAATCAATACCCATGTTGGAACAATTTGTTCTTTTAATAACAGACAACAGCACGTCAGGTTACCATTTTTAATACGAATGTCGTCGCTATTACGTCCGAGATAAGGGCGATGTCAAGGACAACATGTATAGCCAGATGTGCTGCCGTGTCTACGACAGAATGAGTGAAATAGAAGATAGCCTTCCACGTTGAACTGGGAGTGCAAGTTAAACTTAAAAGTACCATCTGCCAACTCTTCCCGGGCATACTACAAAAGTCAGTAAGTAGGACGCGAAGGTTTTGTTGTATTATAGGTTTAGTTATAGTCTGAAAACCTCTCACCTTTATTACATCATTGGTTCATCTAATAACCCTCAAAATTGTATGTCAAACGTGGCATCAAGTGGTTCTAAGACCCCTAATGCACTGCTTACCCCGATGGGTATTAAAGGCGTGAGCTTATGTATGTATGTATGAAGGGTAGAAGATACCCTCCGATGCTTTTAGTTCTCAAACCAAATCATTTTCTTTCAGCAATCAGTAAGTACTATTCAGTATCTAGTCATCTAGACAACCTCTTAAATGGAAAAAAAACCTTTTGACTAAACTACTGAACCGATTTTGATGATTAGGGTGGCATTAGAAAGCAGATGATGTGTAGATTTGTTTTTTTATGTCACTTCCTTACACCCTCCTAATTGGATTCCTAAAAAGACATTAGAACGGAATAAACATCATCGATGTTGTCATTTGACCTCTAAAATACGATAAGGGTCGAATCTAGCTGGCTTCCACATCTTAAAATACTCATTGTTGTATCCTCATGTGTCGTCTAAGAATATCTATATTTTTCAAATTGCCGCCCCGCTTAATCAGCAGTAGGTATCAGTAGAACCAGCAGTAGGTATTAGTAGAAATAGCCAAAACAAACAAGATTGCGGCCAATTTTAAAGATTTCTACAATCATTCGGGACAAAGACCGAGACGCTGTTAAAGTAATTTAATTAGTTTTTGTTTCGTTTTACTCGTCACTAATAACAACCGAAAAAACACATCTGTCAACTCTGTTATTTGGCGCTATGTAAAACTATAGAGTGAGACAAAAAATCATTTTTTGTATGGACTTATCTTTGGTCTCTTTCTTTTTTAATGACTGTACGCTTTTCGTGTGAAAAAAGCGGACCGTGGGAGGTCAGTGAAAATAGTATCAGCCAAAATCTCATACGATTTGACGTTTATTATGTCAAGAGAAGGTACAGTCGATTGTGCGCCACCTAGCTTGAGAAAAAGTTAGTTTTTCTCCTCATTTGAATTCACGCAAAATATTGAAGTTGATTCAAGAGTTACCATAGTTTAGTAGCCGTCAAAATCAAAATCAATTTTTTTATTGAATTTTGGCGTACTAGTGTGGAAACAAATGAAAGAACGACTTTCTCATGATACTTGCAGTGCGGTTTGTTTTGCTGCAGTATTTAAATGTATTCGTTGTTTTTTATTACTTATTGATCTTTATTTTGATTAAATTAAAACTAAACGTTGATTTTTAATGTAATAATTATTTTTTTACCTTGAAAACAAAAAATAAATTGATGGGTTATAATATTAAAACGAATTGTCACTGTCACTGTGTCACTATTGAAAATGTTAAAATCAAGATGTTTTGAAGAAAATTGAGAAGTTTATTTTGTAATTGTAGCTTATTTTAACAATATTTTTGAGTTTTTCGTGTAGTACGTGTAGTGGTGTTGAGTCGGAAGACGAATTCCACGTAAAACGTATACTGTTAAACTAACTACTAAAGGTTTCAAGACCAAGTAAGTTTTGTGGTGTTTTCCTATCGCCGTGGATGGAATTTCATCTAGAATCTTTTATAAAGCAGACTTTCTGAGGCATAGAAAATATTATCGCCGCCTTTTTTAGGCAGCCATTGGTAATATATGAGTTATCTATTGTGATATCATTGGTAATCTGCCTATCAATCTTCTGCAGAAGTTCTCGGAAGTTGTCAAGGTTTTTTCTGTACTTAGAGATGTGTTGAAAATACCTTCAGTGGTAAAACGCAGGTAGGTAGTTATTCCAAAGTGTTGGTGAACTTATCTATTAGTTTTGTAGGCCTAACACAAAAATCTTAATATTGTATTACTGAGATTGTTTGTTTGTTCTTCTTTCTTACAATTTCAAGTCAATATAATGGAGCCAAGCCAAAGTGTTATCAAATCTAACATACTTAATAATCATATTAAGCAAATATTATCATACCAACTTTTACATATACTTATCATTATTTATGTACGTACCTATGTCTGTTCTATGACACATTATTTCATCATCACACTATACCTATTCACTTACGTTCAGGCTTCACTCTGCCGGTCTTACAAGAAACAACTTAGAGCTGAGTGAAGCCGTTTTTCTACACACAACACTGCACAAACACACAAGTACGAATTGCTAGGACTTTGCAAATATTTCCTTTTAAAAGTTTTGAAGAAAACTTTAAAAGGAACCTAATGTTAACCTAAATGTGTCAACTCAATTCAAAATATCTTAACTTCATAGAACATTAAATGTTTCGACTGTCATAACATAACATCTTAATGCTCCAAAGTCATCATCATCCTGACCTGCTAGCGGTGCTCCCTGCTGATCAACAGACGATGCTCTGGTTTATTACAACCATTAGAGTTTCTTTACTTGATGTTGGTCACTTTGCCTTTCCCTATTTTAATACTACTTAAAATACTCTGACATTAGCAAAATCACAAAAATCAAAAATTGAATGAAATTTTTCTAATTACCTACTTATGTCAATAAAATTGGTTTGCGTCTGTCTGTTTGCAAAGGTGCAGTCTTCCCCCGAAAAGAACAGACGGGAAACTTAAAGGTTGTTCTTTTTGTTTTTTCATTACTTCCTATTTTTAACTGATCTGTCTTACTATTTTATTTATTTTTTGTCTCCATCTTTTTATTTAGTTGTTCTATTTTGCTCATCTTCTGTTTGTGTTACCCAAAGATAATATCAACACTAGTATTTTCTGTTTACATTCTTTGTGTTGTAATGTCTGAAGTCTTTTTTTTTTTTATAAAAAACTAGCTTTTCACCCGGGACTTCGTTCCCGTGGGAATTTTCCCGTCAATTTTCCAATGTTTTTAATAGTTATTCTGCTATTCGGGATGGAGAGAAATACAACAAATCAAAAACCATGAAAACCGGTCCAGCCGATCTTGAGTTATAAGTGGTGTAACTAACACGACTTTGTTTTATATATTTAGATGGGTTCGCTCTTGACCACAATCTAGCTTAGGGAAAAGATGTGGTCGAGGATGTAGCGAACTCACCCAGAAGAAGCCTATTCACTCGTACTTTAAAGATATTTGGGTTGTATGAACTCGGAAATACAGACACCGGCAGGGAATTCCACTCCTTGGCAGTGCGCAATATAAAAGATGAAGAATAGCGCTCAGTACGTATCCGAGGGATCTTGACAAGATAAGGGTGATACCCGCAGTGCTTCTGGATGTCCGATGGAAAAAAGGGGCAGGCGGAATGAGCCAATGCAGCCTCTGAGCACAGTCTCTGAAGTACATCTTATAAAAAACACATTTAGACTTCTTTTTTTACAATATGTTATTTCATTCTGAAGGAGATGAAGTTTTCCCAGTTATATTAAATAAGATGAAAAGAATTGATTAATCTGCTTTCATTAACTTAATTTATTTCCAGGTGGAGTGAGTCATCTTAGGTTTTGTAAAGCATGTGCAAAGTAAGCTTTTAAAAGATGACTGGCAAGCTTGACACTTTGGACCGGCCCTGCATTGTATGGCGCGCAGTATAAATCAGAGCTCAGCTTAAATTGGTAGTGTAAAGCGTGACCTGCTCTTGACTATACGTTAGTGACAGCGCCGCAACAACACCGCGGTCCTATGTCAACATTGACAACGCCATAGGGCGAGCAATTCTTTGCGCGGGACCCTCGCGCAATCAAAGTGAAGTTTCACCGTGAGCCGAGCGCGAGCTTGTCGTTATCGTGGTAAAGCTGCTGAGAAAAAAAAAACGAACTTTCTCAGGGATGTGGCTGCCTTTCATTAAGATAATTCTTCACGAACACAACTACTGCCATGTATGTACACTGAGAACACCGTCAATGATATGATAATTAATATTGTTGGAAGACTACCAATCAAACCAACATAATAACTTTGATTTATTGTGTATTGGGAACTTCCTAATAGAGTTACATGATTTTAACTAGTTGACAGTAAAGATACATAGTAAAAGGCTCTAGCACCAATCAAAAACTGAATGTATAATTTTTGGAATGATGGGTATTCGAATAAGAACAAAACTGAGAATGATGAAGATGGTTGAGAATAAGATGTATAGAGCCTGTTACAAGGACTTTGTTTGGAAAATGAGTGATATCTGATATAATAAGATTAACATGCATATATGAATAAAAAAACTTGTTCCACATAATTTTATTTCATTCCAATAAATTCTCCCAATAAATCACCTAGTAAACTAAAAATCCAACTGTCATAATTCATCCAAGAAAAAAAACTGTTGAAAATAAATACAGAACTTTCTCCGGAATGTCCGCAGTCTCTTAAAGGTGAAAATCACTTGTTGGAAGGTGCATTAGCATTACGTCTTGTGTATACTGATGAAGTCGAAGAGTTGAGTTTCCTCATGGTATCTAGAAGTTCCTTCAGGTGTTTATCCCATCATTTTCTATCTTCACTCACATGTACAAGCAAAAATAAAATTCAGGCACATTGAATCAATTTTGTGACTTTTTCCAGACATCTTAACTGTCTGCTGGGAAAACTCAAGTTTGCAGTGGGTCTTTACTGTGCCAGTAGCCACTAAATTGATAAGGAAGATTATGTTTCTCCACAACATAAACACTTCTTCTGCAATCAAATTGCTTTTGTATAGTTTCAGTCTGTCTACTGGGTAATATTAAGTTTTTATCTAGTAGTGGTTGCCCTCAGAAGTACTTAATCACCAACAGATTTTTGTTTTCGCCAAAAATATTATTGTTGTGATTACTGTAAAAACTTCAAATGTTTATCTCCACAGCAAGTTACAATGACAAGAGCCAAGGAGTTTACAAGACTACATACTCTTTGATACAAGAGCGAGATGTGAAATGAGATGGAAGGATGGGAAACATCACGCGGGAAAATTTAAAATAGGTACATCATACAAAAACAAAACTCAAAATTACGAAAAAAAAATTTTAGTTTTGGAAGGTTTTCTTTCTTAGTTTATATACAAAATGACTTTCTAACAACAAATTTACAAATTATGTATTTTATTAAGCCGCTAAATAATGTTTTTCATAGGAAAACTTGCGATGTTGACGCCGGAGGGGTCGCCTACTTCAAAAGCGTGATAATCAATTTCCATAAAGTCGGAAAATCCTTACATGGTACCGATTGTTTCATAAAAAAAAAAAGAGTACGCATGAGATCGTTCATTCTTTCAAGCTTCGACTTAGACGGCCTGTGACGTGACGTGTCATGGCAGCCCAAAGTGAGATTTAATCAAATTTTGTCTTATGCTTCGTATGCTTCAAGATCTTTGAGAGCTTTGGGAACCCAAATTATATTTTTCTGACTTCTTATAGATTTCTTATATCCATATTTAAGATCCCCGACGTCATTCATTCTTATATTTTTCTCACTAGTTCGCAAACAATGCGTCCCCATGGTACCAATTGAATCAGCTTCCTTCCGTCAGCATCAAAATCAACGCGTCAAATTCACGCAAGAACGGTGGTAGCCTCCCTGTCCAAAGTGCCGTGTAGTGTTGCGCCACACCGCGTGGACTGGTAGTGTTGTACCAATTGTGTCGTTGCTCGATTTTCTCTTAACAGTACCTATTCGCGATTTACTGCTTGAAGGTATTACAATATGAGGGTTCTCTTCGTTCCAGAAGTGCATCATCCATGTTTATTTTTCCATCTTCACACAATTATGTCCATTTCTAATTATTTTCAAACATGTTTAGTTTATTGGTTTTATGTAGTATGAACAATGGGGTGTATCGCATTCTGGACTCAAAAAATGGTACCTTATGTCTTGTAGCGGCGGCGAATTTGCGTGTCATTATCTTACTCGGGTATCGCCCGCCAAAACCAGTATTATATTCGCATTTGCACAATGTTTTTCAAATTTACCCGCTTTTTATTTTTAATGTTATGTTATTAGTTCTATACAATACATTTTACAAGAATTTTCAATCAATTTTTTATATTCAGATCAGTTATACTCCAAATTATTATATTCAGATCATTTATACACATTTTGTTTTTACTTCGATACGCGTACAAATAATGCAATGGACATCTTACCCGGTTTTACCTTTGAATTTTGGAATCACAGAGTTTTATGAATGATTGATATTTTTTCTTTTTACCAGTATTTTAATTTTAATAATTTTAAGAAATATGGATTCGCTTAGTCATATTTGTTATGGGCAAAGGTAAAAGTGGGTCCCCTACTTGATTTCGAAACTTGATTATACGAATTTTTCTACATCGATGACCATTCACCGATACTTTGTAAATGCGATACATTGCTTCTTCGGTGACTTATTACTTCGGACCTTTATTTCATCGATGTAACTTTACTTCGAAAATGTTACTTCAACTATTGCAACTTCGGTGTCTCATGACGCCGGAGTTTTGTTTGTACGAAAAACGTTACTTCGATTACTATTTCTGCGACTTTTTGTTAAATCTTTGTCACGGCAGTTAAATTGATCACAAAATTTCCGCCTTTTCATTCTTATCTATCTATCTAACTACTGCGATCGCCGACCCGTCTGCCAAGCGAGTTGATTACCTATGGCAATTCCTCCCAAATAAGTGAGAAGCCCTTGCCCAGGACTGGGTATTAAATTGGCTATTTAAAAAAACAACGGGACAGCTGATTGCAGTGTACGAACATCCCTAGCGATATTTCATTTATATTGTTAAATGTAGGATCTTTGGCAAGAACTCGGCGGTGGGCGGTTGCTGTTCCAATTTAATTTTAGTTTTCTATATGAAAGAGTTGTTTTATGCATAATAGTGATAGGTATTATGTAGTAAATTAACTAAAATTCGTGTAATTCGTGATAAAAGATTCAAGTAAAAACAGTTTTTCTGCTCGGTTTGGTTCCGATAAAGATCCTCGCGGTTGTGCTTCTCGCCGCCAGTTTTCGTGAACATGAGGAGCTTAGGACTTAGGTTAAAAAGATGGAGAAAGAAGATTTTTCACTGTAGACATGGATGTAAGGACACAGTTTCCTTTGCCTTTCCCGAAAGGGATAAATTAAAAAAAAATGTACGTAGTCGTAGATTTTTTTTTATATATGCCAACGCGATTTGTTACCAGTCAATATACTGCAGGTTATATCGTACCCATCAGTGGAATAAAAAGTAGCCTACGTCCTTATCCGAGGTCTAATGTATCTCTGTACCAAATTTCATCAAAATCCGTTCAGTGGCTTAGTCGTCACAGCCCGACAGACAAGTTACTTTCGCATTCATAATATTAGTAAGGATAAGGATTTCACTAGCTTTCCGTGCGGGACTTAGTTCCCATGGGAATTTGGGTAAATTTTGTAGTCTGTTCTTCCCCAAGGTTTAATCTATCTCTGTACCAAATTTCATCAAAATCCGTTCAGTGGCTTAGTCGTCACAGCTAGACAGACAAGTTACTTTCGCATTCATAATATTAGTATGGATAAGGATTTCACTAGCTTTCCGTGCGGGACTTAGTTCCCATGGGAATTTGGGTAAATTTTATAGTCTGTTCTTTCCCAAGGTTTAATCTATCTCTGTACCAAATTTCATCAAAATCGGTCCACTAGTTTTATGTTTAATCTTTACTGGTTTTTAGTATTTGTTGTTATAGCGGCAACAAAAGTACATCATCTGTGAAAATTTCAACTATCTAGCTACCACGGTTCATGAGATACAGGCTGGTGACAGATAGACGAACGGACAGATAGACAGACAGACGGATAGACAGCGGAGGCTTAGTAATAGGGTCCCGTTGACACCCTCGGGTATGACGGAACCCCGTGGGAAAACCGTATAAAAACTTTTCTAGGTAATATAACATAGAATAAAATTACATCGATATAAGAAACCACGAAGAAATATTACATAGGTCAAACAAACATCGACAGGACAAGCTGTCGAAGTAAGATTTTCGAAGTATCGTGACAGTGAACAAAAGATACACCGAAGAAGCAGTGTATCGCATTAACAAAGTATCGGTGAATGGTCATCGATGTAAAAATTTTCGTATAATCAAGTTTCGAAATTAAGTAGGGGACCCGGTAAAAGTACATGTCATGATTTTATACTTGGACTATTAAATATCGGTTCCATAAACACGGGTTGGGACGAACTAATCAACACATTCACAGTTTACAAATTCGACGTGCTTTGTTTAACAGAGACTTGGTTGAAAGACACTTCGAACTTAAAATCGTGGGTGATACCGGGATACCGACTGATACACGAGCCGCGCGGATCGCGAGGAGGCGGAGTGGGCGCATATATACGTAATGAATTACGAACAAAAAAACTTGAATATCCGCTGGGAGCACTTGAACAACAGTGGCTTGAACTCAGACTTGAAAAACATATTATTTTAATTGGCATTATCTATCGTCCGGAATCGGTGAGCGTGGGAGTCGCGCTTGACTGCATTGAGGAATCGTTGTCAGTGTTATCTCCCCAATATCAACACCTATTTTTGGTGGGAGATTTTAATATTAACTGTTTAGATAGTACACAATCCGTTTTTCAACCCCTTTGTTTTCGTTCTTTATCTGACAGTTACAAACTACATCAGATTGTTAATAAGGCCACCAGAGTCACATCAAAAACTAAAAGTTTGATTGATTTAATTTTTACCAAAACTACTCTAACACCCCTTACTATAGATGTAGTGCATAATGACGACCTTAGTGACCACGGACTGGCAGTGGCTAGGTTCGCGCTGCAGGTTGCGAGGGCAACGCCGCGTACTATTACGTACCGCCCGCTAGCGCGTGCCGCTGAAGACATTAAAGAAGCGGCTGCGTTTACTGCTTGGGAATTTGTATTAATGTACAACGATATAAATGATATGGTTGAAATGTTTAATTTGTTAATTTTAGATTTATTTGATACATTTACCCCTGCACGGACGCGCACGTTTAAAGTACCACCGGCACCCTGGATAACAGAGACGCTTTTAGCTATGCGAGACCTTAAAATGAAGGCATGTCAAGATGCCAAAAAACGGAATACTACTGGCGCTAGAAATTATTATAAAGACATGAGGAACATGTATAATAATGCATACCGGTCAGAAAAGCAAAAGTATTTTACTCATTTTGTAAATCACAATATCCACAAACCCGCAAAACTTTGGAATCACCTAAATCCCATTTTAAAACCAAATGCAGGCAATAGCATTCCGAGTCACCTTTCGAAACCTGATGAGTTAAATAATTTCTTTATTAATAGTGTTCCTAGTCAACCAGTCGATCCCAACATAATAGTTTCTTTGCAAGATACCTACTCATGCCAGAATGATGAATTTTGTTTTTCCCCGGTAACTGATACTACGCTTATTAATATTATTAATAACAGTTCTTCAAATTCCAAGGGCTGTGATGACATTTCTATGTACATGATTAAACTCACTCTGCCCTACTCACTTCCCGCTATATCCGCGATTGTTAATAAATCAATTTTAGAAGGGGTTTTTCCTGACGCTTGGAAATGTGCAATTATACACCCGATACCCAAAAAAGCTAAAATTGATTCAATGGCTGATCTAAGACCAATTAGTCTCTTACCGGCTGTATCTAAGATAGTGGAAAAAGCCGTCCTGGTTCAATTAGAGTCGTTCGTTGAGAAGAATAAATTAATTCCAGTTCTACAATCAGGATTTCGTAAAAAATATAGTACAACCACAGCTTTACTAAATGTCACAGATGACATATTAAGTGCCGCGGATAGAGGATTGGGTTCTCTGTTAGTGTTGCTGGATTTTTCGCGCGCGTTCGATTGTGTTAATATTCCTCTTCTTTAAAAAAAGTTAAAACACGCTGGTATATCTAATAAAGCTTGCGGATGGTTCGAATCGTATTTTCAGGGACGCAGTCAGAAGGTGCAGTGCATTGATGAGTTCGGTCGCGTCAAGGAGTCGAATCCCTTACCCAATCATAAAGGCGTGATTCAAGGGTCAATATTAGCACCAACTCTATTTTCTTTATATACTTCGGATTTAATATCAGTTATTGTACATTCACAGTACCATCTATATGCCGATGACACTCAGTTGTATATACACACCTTACCAACTCAAGACGGCGTTGATAGTGTCGCGGCTAAGTTAAATCAGGACCTAGACGCTATAGCTCGATGGTCTGCGTGTCAGGGTCTAGTACTCAACGCCAGCAAGAGTAACTTATTAGTTTGTGGGACTCCTCACCAGGTGCAAGTAATCAGAAATATAAACCCAACTATAGCAATAAAAGGTGTTCCCATTCCCAGACAGAACTGCGTGCGGAACCTTGGCTTGATACTGGATGAGACCTTGCGATTTGAGGAGCATGTTCGAAGTAAGATTGGTAAATGCTTTGGAGCATTAAGCTCTTTATATAAATTACGACCTTTTTTAAGCCCCGCCACTAGATATATATTATGTAATAGCTTAGTGCTATCGAACTTACACTACTGTGATATTGTGTATGGCCCCTGTCTTCTTAAGAAAACAGCGAAAGCCGTACAGCGAGTCCAGAATGCGTGTATGCGCTTTTGTTTTTCAATAAGAAAGAGAGACCACATAACACCACATCTCGTTAACAGAAAAATATTAAACTCCCATAAAACTCGCTCTCTTAAATATTTGTGTTTTTTACATGGCTTATTTAACACCAAAGTACTTAAATATTTGTACGATAAAATTCAATTTAAACCTTGCATTCCAAAGTTAAGAGATAGGGGGATTTTATGAATTAAACCTCAAGCGAGTTTGGTGTGTTCCGAGGGCTGCTTCAAGATCGCTTCAGCGAAAATTTGGAATGATCTCCCCCCGCCTTTGCGCGAAGGGCTGTGTCGGCATGTGTCAACCTTCCGAAAACATTGCTTAAGCTGGCTACTCTTGAAGCAGTCCGAGGAAGCTGCTTGTCATTTTAAATAATACAATTTTTATGGCTCTCCGTGATATTCTGTTCACGTACTCTTTTAATTTTTAATTATTTTGGTATTTATAATTTTATTATTTCTATACGTTTGATGTGTTTCTCCGTTTGTGTAATTATAAGGCTGTGGCAGAATAACAGCGACTTAAACCCTCCATAGGTTTTAGTCAGTCTGAGGCCACAGACCAATCTGTCCTTATAACATTATAAATATTGTTCTGTCGTCTTAATTGTTAAATGTTTTTTAATGGACAAATAAATGCTTTTTATTATTATTATTATTATTATTTGCAGAAGCTGTTGCGTGGTTAAAATCAGTTTCATTTAGCTCCTGCACTCTAGGGAAGTGTTACGGGTAAAGGCCCAACTCATAAAGATTTCCTTTTTTTTGCAATTCACTGCTGGGTGTTAGGACACTAACTGCTGTACATATCGTCCATTGTTTTCTATGCACAAGGCGGCTCGACGTTGAACATGAGCACCAACACGTACCAACGTGTCTCTTATCACGCCTCATCACGCGAAATCACACTCAATACCTAGTCCATAAAATGTTCCTTTTTGTATCTTCACGCAACCACTCGCAGAAGCTAAAGCGTGGTTCAAAATCAGTTTCTTCCAGTTCTTGAACTCTTGAAGTGGTACAGGTAAATAGATACCCTCCTCACGAAGAAGTTTCCACACGTAAATGTCGCTTACGCCGAACACGATGGATGTATTCCTTGTGTTGGCCAACTGGTGACCATGGAAAAAGTCGATGATCTCTTCTTCCAAACGGGCAGACATTCGCGGCCGACCAGCGTCCTGGGTAGAGGGCCTAAACGTCCTCCAGTCACGATGGCGCTGCACCGCTCCAAGTACGGTAGGTACGCGGATAAACCCGCCGTCCATGTCTTTCTGCGTAGTTCTGCAGCTGCCGATAGGTTGTAGTTGGACTTCTCGTAGCAAATAACCATTTGCATGTATTCTTGATTGGAATACGCGTAAGGCATCATTATAACTATCGTAACACACCGCGGTAAAGATTAGTAACAGGAGCTATTGTCCGGAACGGATGCCGCGCACGAGACTGCTCGGAGCGGCGGGTCGGAGTGCGGTGGGTGGCCGGCGGGGGCGGGCGGGGCGCGGGCGCCGTTCCTTCCGCGTAGTCAAACTAATTTGACAAACTGATTTGACCACCAGGAATTTTCACATTCCTCATGGTCTAACTATCACATTTTTTAAACACTATCAACCTGTATAACGGTCTTAAAGTCAAAGTGTACAGTTATTGCCAAATACACACATCAGAAAAACAAAACATTTTTTTTGTCGCTTGTTCGTTTGGTTTCATATATGTTTTATGAAATATTTTCAAATTTTATAAAGTAAGAACTTTGAAACAAAACTTACGAAACTTTATCACTTTTATACTTTAGCAAGTCGTCATTGGTGCCGATTCCAATGTACGCACTGACAGGATTAAACTTAACTAAACTGTACCTATCCATGTCTTTCATATTTTAAAAGAAAGAAAGGTTGTTCTCTCAGTTTAATTTAGTCCTATCAGTGACTACATTGGAATCGGCAGTCGGCACCATTGTCGATGAGACGCCAACGTCCAGAAGGATCTTTTCAGCAAATTGTAGTTTGTACGTTTCGTTTCATGTATGTTTATTAAGTGAAAGCAATGTTAAAATTTAACGCAATTTATTCAAAAAATAACCGACGCTTATGTCACCATGTAACAGTTCCATTTGAACTTTAATTATAAATTCGTCGCTCAATATTTGCTCTCGACGACGAGAAGACGGTTTTGAGTCAATAGTCTCCTTTTTTAATATAGTGCTCAGCAAGCGGGCAAGTGTAATTGGATGATAACGTTTCATTGATTTGTTCAGTTGTCCATTCCATGATTTAAAATGTGGTATTTACCTTCACATTCACAGTTACTGAACCCCGACATTTTTCTTTTTTTAAACGACTGCCTGTCCACTGTCCAGAACGTACATCCATTTTTGAATGTTCGTAATTTGTAAAACTGCCGCCCGCTGAACAGCAACAATAGGTACTTTTCCTTTTTTACGGTTTAAGTATATATTTTAAGTTCATATTATAATAATAATAACATTATAACATGAATGACCAACGCAAATAGGACAGGAAAACTATACAAGTGACATAGAACACAATGTGCAAGCACTCCCGATTAGAGTACCTGTTTGTATTAGGCGCGACACGAGGGCTAAACGAATGCAAACTTAACAAAGCAAAATCCAGTGAAAATAGAAAAGAAAAGCCACCAAAAAACCAACTCACCAGTAGCGTACAAATGGAGCGAGCAGCGAGGTCGGGCCCGACATAATCCACAGTCTTCGATGAGGGGGTGATTAGATCACTTACACCATAACAAATTGTCCACAAATGAGCAAAAATAGTCCATTAATTAGAGTGCGATATTAGCGTTTTACGATGAGAAATACGGCGCTTGCCGCGTAGGCATGTTCACTCGCGAGACGCCATCCGACAAGTGGCCATTGACAGCAAATCAATCTACCTTCACTGGTTGACATAAGAAAAAATAAAACTTTATCCAACTACCTACGAAAACTGTCGCTAAAATGTTGCAACGCCAATAAAATGTAACCTACTTATCTTAAAACTAATTATGAAGTGAACGGTGCTTCAACATTACCGCCCACCAAAATACAACGTATTTTACAAACTAATCAAGAGGTAACGGACACAGCTTGACCAAAGGTCTCTGAAGCTGTCCGGATTTAGTGCAGACGGTAGCCACGCGCGAGATACTGTCTCTACCAGGATGCAATTGTACGATACGACCGAGTGACCAGTAGAGCGGTTTTACCTGATCGTCTTTAATCAACACTAACGATCCTACTTTAGGTTCAGTCGCGTCTGTATGCCATTTAGCTCTTTGATTTAAAGTATGTAAATACTCAACGTGCCAACGTTTCCAAAAATCGCGATGAAGTCTCTGCAACAAGTGCCAACGACTGATACACGACGAATTTGTATCAACTTGTCGAGGGTCAGGGAGAGACATTAGCGGTTCGAGTGTCAGAAAATGACCCGGGGTTAACACGGACATATCATTCGGATCGGAACTCATCTCACATAGCGGACGCGAATTTAGTAGAGCCTCTATTTGTACAACTAAAGTAAGCAATTCCTCGTACGTCAAGATTTGATTTCCGATAGTGCGATAGAGGTGCGTTTTGAATGATTTAACGTTTATCTCCCACAGACCGCCAAAGTGTGACGCTGCAGGAGGGTTGAACGAAAATTCGATAGCCTCAGATGCGGTTGCGTCGCGCATCAGAGGTAGCAACGTGTTGTAGGCTCCCACGAAGTTGGTGCCACGATCACAAAATACCTTTTGGCATCGACCACGTCGTGCAATGAAACGGCGTAGAGCCGCGAGAAAGGCTTCAGAGGACAGTCCACTAACCAATTCTATGTGGACTGCTTTAGTCGCGAAGCAGACGAAAATACACACGTATGTCTTAAAGGTTCGAGATCCACGATAACGTTGAATGTTTGTGGTGAATGGGCCGGCGAAGTCCACGCCCACACACGAAAACGGCTTGACCTGCGACACTCTCAAGTGAGGAAGATCAGCCATCTTAGGCGTGATCGGTTTGGGATTTGTGCGGAAGCATTTCACGCACTTGGACAAACGACTATTGATAGCACGACGAGAGGCGAGAATCCAAAAGTTTTGTGCTAACAAGAAATGTAGAGTGCGAAGTCCGGGATGTTTGTTGTCAACGTTATATTTGTCAATTATCAGATCGGTAAGGCGGTGTTTTCGAGGCAGCAAGAGAGGGTGCTTGCAATCGTAGTCTAATTCCGAGTGAACTAGCCTACCGCCCACCCTGACAAGACCGTCTGAGTCGATGAATGGGTGAAGTTTCCGAAAAGGCTTGGGCAATGTCAGGCCCCTTTTGATTTTGTCGATTTCAAGCGAAAATGTCGATTTCTGAGCAATTTTTACGAGAGTGAGCAAAGACTCATGAAGTTCAGACGCGATTAGGTGTCCAGTTCGCTTGTTTTGAGGGTTGCGACAGTTGTGAACAAAACGATGGATGTACGCAGCACTGCGTTGCACTTTGCCAAAATTGGAGTATCTATGTAAGAAATCCTCGAGTTCGTTTGTGTTGACAAAGAGAGAGACTTCCCTGCGTTGCTCGATTAAAGCTCCGTCAGAGTTTTCAGTTTGTGCAGGCAAGGAAGGCCAATTTTCGTGACGATCAGTCAACCATTCGGGACCCGTCCACCATAGGGGGTGATTGATAAGATCCCCAACGGATAAACCGCGAGAACCGCAATCCGCCGGATTATGCTCGGATCGAACGTGATGCCAGTGATTGGATGGTACGATGTCTTGTATGTGGCTTACGCGATTGCTCACATATGTTTTCCAACGACTAGACGGTGATCTTAGCCAAGCCAAGGTCACGGTAGAGTCAGACCAACAATAGATGTTGTCGAACTCCACGATGCCTGCAAAAACTCTCATGACGTGCTTGACAAGATCCGATAGCAGGACGGCCGCACAAAGTTCTAAACGAGGAATGGAAGTCCTTTTAGGAGAAGCAACTTTTGAACGAGACATTATCAGGTGAGTGGTGACGCCGCCGTTAGAATGCGTCACACGAAAATATATGACGGCAGCGTAACCAGACTCCGAAGCGTCACAGTATCCGTGGATCTCTACGGAACGAGCGTCAACGGCTGGGACAAATCGAGGTAAGTCGAGTGTCGATAGCAATTCCGAGTCAGAGCGATAACGATGCCATGCGTTAGTGATATTGTCGGGGGCGAGTTTATCCCAATCCAACCCTAGGGACCACAATTCTTGAACGATACGCTTGAAGGCGAATGTTAACGGGGTCAAGAAGCCGAGAGGATCAAAGATCCGCGCCAAATCGGACAACACGTTTCGTTTGGTACATGTGTCATGACGTTGGCTAGTAGAGAACGAAAACACGTCTAGACTAGGTTTCCATTCGAGTCCTAAGACCTTTACGGGCGAATCATGTTCCGAGTCGAACGACATAGCCTGGTCCTGCCGATGTTCAGGTGGGACGTCCGCCAACAAAGCTGGGCAATTAGACGCCCACTTTCTGAGTTCGAAACATCCCGCTTTTAGAGTTTCAACTATTTGAGTTTTAAGCTCACGAGCACGTGATATAGAACTCTCCCCAGTAACTACATCGTCCACGTAAACGTCTTTAGCGAGAGCAATTGCTGCTAACGGACGATCTTTAGTTTCGTCTTCAGCTACCTGAAAAATGGTACGAAGCGCGAGAAAGCTAGACGAAGCCATGCCGTAAGTAACGGTGTTCAATTTATATTCGCGAATGGGTTCGTTGGGCGAAAAGCGAAACAATATACGTTGATAATCACGGTCAGAAGGCGCAACGAGAATTTGTCGATACATTTGTCGGATATCGGCCGAAAAAACGACAGAGTGTATACGAAAACGAAGCAAGATAGAACCGATATCCGATTGCAATTTGGGTCCGATAAGAAGCTCTTCATTTAGTGAAGCGCCGCCAGGTGGCTTGGCCGTGGCGTCAAAGACAGTTCTAAGACGAGTAGTGGTGCTGCTCGGCTTGAGCACACAATGATGTGGGATATAGTAAGTGCGATCAGTACGAGGATCAGTAGTCAACTCCATGTGTTTAGCGTCTAGATAATCTTTCATGAAAGCATTGTAGTCTTCACGCAGCTGTGGGTCGCGAGAGAGCCGTCTTTCCAGAGATAGCAGACGTCTGTGTGAAAGTGAATATGAGTCACCAAACGTTGGATTTGACGTTTTGAGTGGCAAACGAACGACATATCTACCATTCTCATCTCTAGTGTGAGTGGAGGCGAATATTTTTTCACACAGAGCATCTTCCTCGCTTAGAGTAGACGACTTAGGTAAATCGTCAACTTCCCAAAACTTTCTTATTTGTCTATCTAACGATTGCAATGAACAAACGAGAGATGTGCTAGGAACAGATGAGGCGTTCAAAACTCTACCCATTACGATCCAACCGAGCTTGGTATTGAAAGCAGTGGGGCCGTCAGGGCCGCACTCGAGACGCTCATTGAGAAGGACCTGGCAGAATATATCTACACCAAGAAGAGCATCAATAGGGCCAGGAACATTAAAGTTCGGATCGGCCAAGCTCAACGACTGTAATTGGGGCCACTTAGCAATATCTATTTTACCACAGGGCAGCTCGCTGCATATTTTTGGAATAGCGAGAGATTCGACGTCGAAAACGCAATGTTGTGTGCCGCGTATGTGGTAGACAGTGGAATTAGTCGCGATTGACGAAGACCGTCCAATTCCTTCGATCGACGTTTCGGCTTTACGAAGTGGAAGTCCGAGGCGGCGCGCGCATTTATTTGTGATGAAGTTCAATTGACTTCCACTGTCAATAACGACCCGAATTTTACGAATGTTACCGAGGTTATCTAGTACTTCTACAGAAGCAGTAGCGAGAAACGAAGCGTGTTGTGAGGATACCGCGCCAGCGACGAGAGATACAGGTGGCGGGGTTTGTTCAACATTCGATGATGACGATGGCGAAGAATCTTTATTCAAGGAGGAAGTGGTGGCGGAGTTGCCGGCACCAGCATCGTTGTTCTTTTCCGAATTGTGATCAAAATGAATGGTGGTATGATGAGGGGCGTTGCATTTAAAGCAGCGCGACCTGGACGAACAATTTTTAACTATGTGACCGGATCGCAGACAATTAACACACAAATTGTGTTCTTTGACAAAAACGAATCTATCACGAGGGGTGCGATCGCGGTAGGTTGGACACTGTGATAACGTATGAGCAGACTGGCACAATACGCACGACACTTGGTCAGCAGAGGCTTTAGCGACCAGTGAGCGCGCGGCGGCGCGGCGGGGAGCGGGAGGCGCGCGGGGAGCGGCGCGTCCGGGCGGCGGCGGCGCGGGCGCAGCGGGAGCCGGCGGCGGTTCCGCGAGTTCGAGGGCTTGCCCGGCCTTCTCCAAGTATTCCAGCAGGGAATCGAACGAGGGGATACCTTTGACCTCGTTTTGAAGTTCGAATCTACGTCGAGTATCCTGATCGATTTTATTTATGAGCAAATAGAACAACGGAAAATCCCAATTCTTAACGGGTAGATTCAAGTTTTTTAGAACTGCTATGTTCTCCTTAAAGGTGTCTACGAGTCGTCGAAGCTCTCGTGGGGAGTTGGAATTTAACTTTATGTTTTGTATCTCGTCCCAATGACGAAAAGCAAGTTTTCGTTTGCATTGATAACGATCAATCAAAGTGTTGTATGCATCTAAATAATTGTTTTCTGTAAGCGGAAAACCCTTTACTAGCTGCAACGGTTCATCCCGCAGGAGAGAAATTAATATAGAAAATCTTTCTACATTGGACAACTTTCGATTTTGGTGCACCATTGTGTTGAATATGTCATAGAAGGTACTCCAGTTCTTGATATTACCATCGAAACTGGGCAAGTCTAGTCTAGGTAGTTTTACAGATGAATCTGTGCGTGAGTTTTCGTTGGTACTTGCACGTGTGTTAACTGTAAGTGTCGAGTGTAACTCGAGAATTTCAAAGTATTTGTTATCGAGTTCTTGTCGAATTTGATCTTGTTTTTCTAATTCATCAGGATCAGTTATCTCGACACATATCTTAAAGTGATGTTGTTCAAAGTTTGAAATGTAGGATTCGAGCTTGCTATAACGTGAAAGGTAGACAGGTAACCTGTCAACATCATCCCGAGCCTCCCGCGCGGCCTGCAGGCACTCATCGATTCGCCTGATTGCAATCTCGCGCTTTAGTTCTAAAGTCCGCCGAGCGGAGGACGTAGCGCCGCGAGTCGCCATACCAAACCACCCTCCTATGTATCACGGCACTAGCGAGCACTATAAACGATAAGAACAACCATATGACAAAAAATTAAAGTTTCTACCCCGCAAGGGAAATAGCGTGATGTCAGGTACCTTGTGAGCAAGTAAATACGTAGTGTATGTAGGATCACGTGAGTCCCGTTTTACTCAAAATTACGGAATCACACTAGGTAACGAAGCGAAAAAATAACAATAAAAAATTCAGAAAGTAGCCTTTAATTAAACATTTTATCAATAAAAACACAAATAGTACCTATTCGACAATCGGATTAGTTGAGTGTATGTCTGTAAATCCTTTCTAATCAATAACGAAACTAGGTGCAAACTACTTTAATCAATAGTGACCAAAACAAAATAAACTTCAAGTATTGATTCACAAATATGTTGTTTGTAACTTATCTATTTTATATAAGACGGTAATAACTATTTTTTAATGTCTTATGCAATAATCTGAACAGTATTTTTCGAATTGCGGCGTTAACTTGTTTTACGAAAACTAACGCTCTGCCTACCCCGTCAGGAAAGCGAGCGTGATGCCGCTCTCGAAAGTGTTTGTGAGCGAATATGAATAATGTTGGTTATCTATGGCGCGCCGTGCACTGTAATCCGACCGAATTAAGATGCGACGTGAATACAGCGTCAAACGAAAGTAGAAGGTAACTACTCAATCTGGTCGGTTAATACAATTGCATCATACAAAATGTGAAAATAGTATATGAAAATTCGATTTATTTCAGCAAAATACGACAAATAGTAATGAAAATACGTAATAAACTTGTGGATTATGTGGGATTTAGGGGTCAAATACGTTGAGTTTTAGCGATGCGATACGATGTAACGAGATAGCGAGGTTATGCTACACGCGATGAAATAACGATATGGGCAAAATTAATTTGTCTTTTTAGGATTCGATAGCGAGATACGATAGCGATACGATATTAGCGACAGTTTACCTATACGAATGCGATAATCACTCCTGTTAATGAGACAGCGTGGCTGTTATCACTCGCAGGAGGATCCGGCTCGAAGGACCAAACAATGTGCAAGCACTCCCGATTAGAGTACCTGTTTGTATTAGGCGCGACACGAGGGCTAAACGAATGCAAACTTAACAAAGCAAAATCCAGTGAAAATAGAAAAGAAAAGCCACCAAAAAACCAACTAGACAGGATA
>CATLJT010000156.1:0-47257 GCA_949987775.1 Aproaerema taeniolella
GAATTGTGTGATTTCTGCCAACAAGGGACTGGTGACCGGACCCCCCGCCCCCGCGCCCCGCCGCATGGTGCGGTGCATTGTGTCAATTAAACACCTGTGCTTAGTGTAACGGTAGGTACGGGAGCGGCATCGGCAGTGCGCTTGCGCCACCTCGCACCAGCTCGCTTATAGCTCGAGCGAGCCGGTGTGGTGGTGAGCTATACAATAATTCCCAAGTATCGAATAGAGCAAGACGAATCTTTGTAAGAGTTCTTAAACAAATCTATCATTTTATGAAAAAAATGAATGATATGACTAACTATATAGTTTATTGAGAATAAAAAATAGAAACACAACTAGATTATTTAACAGGCACACGCCCGCACCCCCGCCGCCCGCGCCCCCGCGCCCCTCAAAGCCGAGGGCAGCGCGCGTTGATGTCTAATGTATGGAGAGCTCAAGCTCTTTTATTTATTAAACAAGTTACATTCGTACTTAGCGGCTGCATATTTTCTTTACACATGAATACATACACCCGCTCCTATATATCCCTAGTATTTCCTTTATGCTCTCGTAGATATATGGACTGTGCATCGCTGTGTGGGAAGTTTATTGGACTTTCAGTATGTAGAGTAGTGTAACGGTTACCTGTTGTGATCAAACCGCCGCCATTCATACAGATACTTACGTCGTCGTATGTACTACACGTTGGTTTCAACACTTTGATTCTACCGATCAATAAATGTTTTTTAAACACTATCTATATTACTGTTGATGTGTCTGTAAGTATCTATATTTATTTTGTCTCATTCATTTTATTATATTTAGACAACTTATACCTACATATTTATCGGCTTAAATTATTTTACTAGATCATTCAGAAATTTTCACAAAATGAACTCATTGCATTGCCTTTGGTTTACAGTTATAAAAAGCAATAATTGAAATCGCAGTAAAAATGTTTAAAGAGTTACAGACGAATCTAGAGGTTATTTTGGCTAAAAAGGATTATCATTAAAAGACATCTATAGAAGTTAAAGAAATTAAATCTAATAAACCCTGTACATAAAGAATTTTTAGGTAAAAAAAAGTATTCGGTACGAATGGGACTTGAACCCACGATCCCAGGACTAGAAATTATTTGTAAGTATATCTCGACCCGGGTAAGCGTTTTCAGATGATTAAATAAAGCCGTGTTCCTACACTTGGCAAAAATATCTCATAACATGCATGAAACACGAAGCATTTGAATTCCAGTTTCGGATCGATATTAGCAGCTCTTCCCACGCCATCTAGCGGAGCACGTCAATTGTGCCACCACAGAATGCTGTACACAAGTGTTTGTTCACTGCGGGCAGTCGGGCACCACTGTCTCACTCTCACCTCTCGGCAGTTGTGTACTACAACACCACATGGATCCTGTGGCGGCACACAGATGGCGACACTGCACCAAATATCGACTCTGTGTAGTTTACTCTCCGCTGTGTGGTGATCGGTTGAGAATAACACCACCCATCTCTTTCCGTGGGTGTCGTAAGAGGCGACTAAGGAAACAAAAATGAGACCTGCCTCCTAGTGGTCCATTTTAGGCGATGACACCTCAGCTTGTTGTCAATCTGAGGTGGCGTCTTATTAGGCTCTGTAAAGGGCCGTCTGGTTCACGACCACCCTCCTACCGAAGTCCGACGCCAAACAGCTTGCCGTGTTCCGTTGGTGCGTGGGAGTACCAGTGCCTTAATAGGCATTTTTTGGGTTAACTCGCTCCATCGTCGACCTCATATATGACCTTGGTCAAGATTGTTAGATTGGGGTCAAGAGTTAACCCATAAGCGTAAGCGAGTGATTTATTTACGTTACACCACGCTACCGCCACACTATGCATCGGTACTCTTGTCGTCACCATGCGCATGCGTAATTGGCATAATATTTGACTTAAGAAAGTCAAAGACCCTGGTGAATCATTCCTGGGACTTCATTTCTCTGTCACCAGGTTTAGTCAAGTTCGCCATACAATTGATTGTACCTACACGCTAAAGAAAGAAATACGCGATTATGAAATAATAGTTGAGGAGCCGCCAGCCGCCAGTACACTATAATAGACAAGCGAATGCCATTAATCAATTACGAATATAATGTCAGTGCCTGAGTCTTTCAATACCTGTATACTTTTACTGCCTATACTCGTATTGTCGCACTAAAACATGTTCTAGCATTTTATAGCTCAAATATTTTTTTTTATTTTTTTATTCGTCGTATGTTCTATGATCGATTTTTATTTTACCCCATAATTTTGGTACCTACTTCTATTTACAACCTGTTTAATAAATTTTTCAATACTCACCAATAATAATCATCATTTAGAGCTCAACACAAGTCAACGAAATATGTTTTTAGGCGGCGTGCGCGCGTTGATGTCTTTTGTATGGAGCCGCGCGCGATACGCAGCGTTACGGTGTACAACTCTTATTTGATTGTATTCTGTTTACTTGTTTGTCTAATAAGACACCACGACAGAGTTATTTGAAGCAGACTCAACAACTGTCTAATGCTTACTGTTGTTTGGACCTAAAATCGGTATTTTTCGAGTCGTACCCACTCTACTAATCGATCCGCTTTATAAAACTGCGCCTTATCACGCAAAGTTTTGGAACCTTAAAGCAATGTGATTTCCGCATCGAAATACAACGAACGATTGTAAGAAGAAGCCAACGTGTGTCCGTAAGTGATCTAATAAGGCCGCCTTTGCACACAGTATAGAGAAGTATAGAGCACATAAGTATGCAAAACACCTTCTATACTTTCTCACTCTCTGAATTTTGTGTTGACTTTTCATACAAACATCGAGGCAAACTTCCCTTAAAACTTCACAAATAAATAGCATTGCATAATGTTCAGCGGCTAGAGAGTAAGGCGAGATGTGTCGCGGAGACAAGCCGAGTGGCAGCGCAGCGAGTGTTGGCGGAACAATGCGCACGCGGCGGCGGCGCGGCGGTGTCGCGAGATAACGCCAATTAAGCCGATAACACGACTTGTTTATTGTATCGCTGCATCCCGCGCTGCGCCCGCGCCTCTACCCCCTCCCCCCGCCGCTGTAGCACCCCGTCTCGCTGCAAATATATTCCTATTTAAACTGCCTCTCGTTAAATTACGAGCTCGATCGTGGTTTGTTTCGAGGACTCGGTGCTCTTTTCCTCTAGCTTCCGTCCCGATAGTAATCTAACTTCATCCCTGAGAGGTGAAATCAGAATAGATTAAATATTTCTTAAAAGACAAAACTTCTTTTTTTTCTTCTTATCGTGTGCCGAGCTAACCGAGCTAACCCTGGTGTCAGAGTGTTTCAAACCGCACAATGGCCTCCGACTTGGTTTTAAAGACAATAATCGACAATAGCCGGGACCGACAGCTTAACGTGCCCTCCGAAGCATGGAAACGGTCGTGATAAATTGCCACTTTGGTCACCCATCAGGTTCCCTGCCTCTATGTACATTGCTTAACCTCACTGATCGGTTGAGAGCGCTTCTAGCGAGACCAAAACGTCTATTAGGTATATCCCGGTTTGGTCGAGTGGCAGTAACGCTGCCTCTTGATCGACGGGCCCTGGGTTTGATTCCCAGTCGGGGAAATATTTGTGTGAAAAGCAGATGTTTGTGCTCGGTTTATGGGTGTTTTTTTCTGCCTTTTTGTATGTTCCGAGGGACACACGACACAAGGGAAAACCTTAGTGGTCCCCACCGCGCCTGGTTACATAGGAACTCTCGGTGCCCTAATTATTAATTTAATAAACTTTGTGATTTGTGAACCGCTAAAATATTATTTTATTGGAATTATCCCTCTGATTTCTTTCATAAATACATATTGTGACAGTCAATCTGCGCTAGACACATAGCTATAATGTTTGTATGTTGTACTTACCGTGTGACTGGTGACGGCGGCGTGTGCGGGGTGCAGCGGGAGGAGTGCGGGGGGAGCCTCGCCGGGACCCACTTCTGAAACAAGCAATATCATCAGATGCTACCAATAATATTATTTCAAGATTTACAGACATACAGACAGATACACCTATCGATACACACGTCAAACTTGTAACACCCCTCTTTTAGTCGGGGGTTAAAAACTGATGAAAACAAAATCGTGGATTACTGCTTTGAGTTGCAGCTACATACAAACGTACCATCCAAAATTTAACTACGCCGTCCGATGCAACAGGATCAAATAATGTGTTACCTTCTATGAGGACTGACGCCTTGCTCGTAACGGAGCACACGGCCCGGCGCTGCACTACATAGCCATGCACCGATTTTTTTCTTACTTGAAATGTCCCTAGTAAAGTAATAATTGTGCGCATTTAAGGTATGTATGTATTATAATGCGTGCGTCTTGTAAGTGTGGTGTAAAGAATGTTGAGAATAGAGAAACAGTACAGACCTGCCGTGGTGTGTGCGCATGCGGTTGACGCAGAAGAAGTCAGGTCGCACGCGGTGCGCGCGCAGCAGGGCGGGCAGGCGGGGCGCGGGGGGCGGTGTGCGGGCACCCTGCCCCGCGCGCGCCGCCGCCCCCTCATACGTCTGGTCCGGCAGCAGCATGCCGGCCGCATCGCGCCAGCCCTCAGCCACCTGCAACACGCAGACATAGCTTCTGGCAGCGGCGGCGACGTCAGCTAATTTCTGAACAGAAAGAAGACAGAAATTGACCGTCGCTAGCACCGCTGCCAAAAGAGCCAGGCCCTAACCTTCAGTTCGAACGTTGCTTGCTAACAGCTTCCATGAAGATCAGCTACCCGGCCCGGACAAAAAACCAAAACGTAACTTACAAAAATTTCATCTGCGCCTTTATAAGTCACCAAGATTTTCTATTATTATTATGAGATGGGTGACCAAGGTCATAGATGAGGTCGACGATAGAGCGAGTTAACCCAGAAAATGCCAATTAAGGCACTGGTACTCCTACGTACCGACGGAACACAGCAAGCTGTTAGTAGCAGGGTGGTCGCGAAACAGACGGCCCTTTACAGAGCCTACCACTCCGCATGAGACCATAGGACGACACCTCAGATTCACAAAAAAATGAAGTGTCGTTGCCTGGGATGGATTACTAGAAGGCAGGTCTCATTTGTGTTTCCTTAGTCGCCTCTTACGACACCCATGGAAAGAGATGAGGTGGTGTTATTCTCAACCGATCACACACGGTTAACACGATCCTACCGAAGTCCGACGCCAAACAGCTTGCTATGTTCCGTCAGTGTGTAGGAGTACTAGTGCCTTTATAGGCATTTTCTGGGTTAACTCGCTCCATCGTCGACCTCATCTTTGACCTTACGGTCAAAATTGAAGTCAAGAGTTAACCCATCTTATAATATATAAAAAAAACAGGAAACTGAAATGACTCTGCTAAATCTAATACAAATTGTGTCAACAGCAAACTTTTCTGTTGTTTGCAACCTCTGCTGTATAGAACTCAACTCATCTTGCGGCCTGGCTCGGACCGGGCACTGGAATTCATAAGATGCAGTAAAAAACAATTCCTCAGTCATTTTCTGTTTAATAATAGCATATAAAATAATACCAGATTCTACCCGCGACTCCATTTAGTGAATGAAAAGTTTAATGAAACTATTGATTTAAATTAAACCAAATCATTTAGATGTTTCCACACCGGACCCACCATACCCCAAAACTCAAGCTTTCATAATGTTTATTAAATAAAAGTTAGATATTTTTAATTGTAATGATACGTCATTACAATTACTAAAGTGAGAGACTACGACTAATTTACAAAGACGACGGAGTAAAATTGAGTTAATTCGTCTGTTAAGGGTTCGGTTTCAAGCTTTTATTATTTTAACCAAGTTAGATCAATCACTTTAAGATAAGAACCGCTGAGCGCGTCCACATACATCAACTCGGAATTTACGACTCGTAAATAGAGATAAATTTTAAATGTAACAACCTAACCAGTCATACATTATAGGTACTAGTTGCTTATCGCGCTCATATCAGAAGTAGTACCGTATAAAACTGCCGTAACTCTATAATAGGCAAACCTCTTCAGTAGCGGGACGACCGGCGACCGCGACCGGCTGCGGGCTGCGGCTGCGGATGCGGGTGAAGGTGGAGGCCGCCGGTTACTGTCGGTGCGCTCGCGCCGGTCGCGGTTGCGCGCTGATTAAAACCCGAAGCGTCATTACGCACGGTGACTCGGCGGAACTGCGCTCGCGCAACAATATCACGCTAACGAAGTATCGATAATAATCGTGAAGACATTTCGTAAACGGTACGCATGGACACGGCCGCGGCGGGCCGAGGAGCAGGCGGGGCCACGGGGCGGTCGCTCGACGGCGACGGAGTGATATATAGAACACGAGATGTCATTGCGAGAAAAGTGTGTGAAGGGAGTGACGGCGTGGATCCAGATCCGGGCGGCGGGGTGGCGCGGGGCGCGGGGCGAGGGCGCGGGCCGCGGAATGCCGCGCGCGAAGTTTTTGCGCACCCGCTCCCCAAACACGCACTGGTGCACCCACTTACACAACATTATCTCGATTTGAAACGTTTTCTTTACATTATTCATTGGTTAAGATAGGAACCCCTTAAAAATTAAGAACCTGAGAATGACATCGGATATATGAAGGGCCTCTGTGAGGACGTTAGTCAGCAGTCTGCGTTTCCAATCTTTTTTGTTTACTTACACGAAACATACGGTTTAACATACTAGTATTATATTTTATTTTATACCGGATATTAACATATACCTAATTCAGTGGCCTGTGTAATAAGCAAACGCAAAATGCGTTCACTAATATAAAAAAAAATTACCAGTTCATACATGTACACCATGCCTCCCTTTTGAAACACGGAGGGGATTTAGGCCATAGTCCACCACGCTGGCCCAATGCGGGTTGGACCACGCGCCGAGCCAAAACGAGTTTTCTTAGACGCGCAGGTTTCATCACGATGTTTTCCTTCACCAATCCGTACATAAATCCGAAAATACGAATTTAGTGGTACAGGACCGCACTATAATTTGAACCCGCAACCTTCCGTTTGTAAGTCTGGGTTATCATTAGCATCGCTCCACTAATAAATTACGTTGAAATTATTGTGATGAAATGCTAAAATAATACAATTTCATGTTATTTGCGTTGTTTTTTTAAGTTAACACGAATTAAATGTTAGATGGCCTATTAAATACTATTAATCAATAAGCTAAGAAATATACATTTTTTTAAAGAAAAACAAGAATTTGCTTGTTTACATAATAGATATATTTTCTAAATTGACATCACTATAAAAATAACATACAAACAAACATACACTTTATAAATTCTCATTATAACAAAGATGTTTTAACAAATAGTGTATTATGTAATTTTGTATCAAGGTAAAGGCTCGACGCTCACAAACCAGCCAGGTTGAATGTGGTTTAGTCTAGGTGTAACTGGACACCAGCGTCATCGCGGCTGGTTCACAGTCCGCCGCCTCCAGCTCGGTGGGTGACGTGTGACGTGACACCACCCCGCTCCGACCACTGCCTGCAGTACCTACAGCTGACCGCATCACTGACCGCGCCGCCACTGGCGCGACACCAGCCACTGAACGCATCATCACAAACACGTTTTATTTCCCCATCTTGATTACTTTCCATTGTAACGACACATTTCACACTTTACACCCCATTGTTATAGAATGTTTTACTTCATTGTTTTAGCACTTTGAATTATGAAAGTTGGATTCCCATTAAATTATATTTTGTGAATAAAATGAGTGAAATTAAAGAAATTCTAGGTAATAGAATAGAGTGTCGTTTCAATGCGCGAGAACAAATAGAACAATGACAATGCAAATGGTGAAATGATAGGTTACCTATTGTAACGTAGTATTAATAATGTTAACATAATGAAAGAACGTGATTATTAAGACTCGTAATACTTCATCATAAAAACTAAGACATAGGTACCTATCACATTTTTCAAAATTGATATAGCTAAGAATAAATAGGTAATTGTAGATTTGGCACTAGTCCTGCAACATGGTGCAGTCAATCCAGATGAAATAATTCAAAACAAGAGGGTGAATATACTAGATGACCTACACCGGGCGTCGGGAGGGTGGTCGTGGTCGGTTCGCGGTGCTTGTTGTGAGCGTGCACTCGCAAACTACATAATGAAGTAATGCGGTGATTTATCCCGGCTCTCCCACGCGCGGCCGGCTGCGCCATTACCGGGGCAATTTGACCTGCGACCGCCGCCGCCGCCGCCGCCGCCGCCGCCGCCGCCGCCGCGTATATGGAAATGCTACCCGATCTCAGTTTTACAAGCAAGATTTATGAAGATTATCACTAAAATCCTTCTACTATTCAGATCAGTGAACGCTTTGGAATCAGGTATGGATTCCGAATAGTTCGAAATATTTTATAGTTCAGGAAATTATAACGGAAACCCTTCCGCTATTCAGAATCTTACACTTTCGAAAGTAGGCGCGATCTGAGCCGCGGGAGGATTTTCATATCCTAAAATACATATATGCCCCCGAACTCTGATCGTAAGCGGCACGTGCGTAAGAGAGAGATCGATATCTCTGTGTTGTATTTGTTTTGATTTTAAAATTACCTAGTTCCGTTACCGATGTACCTAATGAAAGAACAAAATATTACTTCCGAGTTTTTGGTTATTTTTCGCCTTCTATTTCAATAATCATCATATCAGCCTATTGCAGTCCACTGCTGAACATAGGCCTCCCCCAAGGTGCGCCACTTTGCACGATCCTCCGCTTTTTGCATCCAGCCACTACCCGCTATCTTCTTTAGGTCATCTGACCATCTGGCTGGGGGGCGACCTAAACTATGTTTGCCAAGACGTGGTCTCCATTCGAGAACCTGTCTACTCCAACGCTCGTCGGTTGGTAGTTTTATTAGCTGGTCATTTCCGACAAACCCTCCCAGTCATTCAGAGGGGAACACCAGCAGATGAAATTCAAGCATGCATTAAATCATCAAGCTTATGGTCTAGAGTTGAAAAACTCAGCCTGAAAACGAATATGAGAGTGCATCTTCATAATGCTGTGGATTTGGGACTTTACGCAGAAATGTTGTTGAAAATTGGTGATGGTTGTTTAGATCTTGACGCTGAAGGTTATATATCACTATCAAGAGAGTTTTGTAATTTAGTAGAAAATGATGTGGATCGCAATATTAGCACCAAAAAATGAAGTGGTTAACACCGATAAGATTAACACCGACATTTTAAAAGATGTGCAGGGAGAAATGAAGAAATATTTGTCGATGGATACAATTATGGATACGGAACGTACTTCATATCCTGTCGAGTTTTTAAATTCACTTGAACTGTCAGGTGTACCGTCACATAAACTTCAATTGAAACTAAATGTACCAGTAATACTGATGCGCAATCTAGATGCTCCTCGGCTATGTAATGGAACAAGGCTTCGTATAACGAAACTGGGGCAGAATATACTTGGTGCTACTATTTTAACAGGTGTCGGCAAGGGAGAAAGTGTTATCATACCTCGGATTCCAACTGACCTTCCCTTTCAATTTAAAAGAGTACAGTTTGCCGTCAAGAGCTTTGCTGTTACTATATACAAAGCACAAGGGCAGACATTACAAGTAGCAGGAGTGCATTTAGAAAAGCCATGCTTCTCTCATAGCCAACTATTTGTAGCGTATTCACGTGTATCTAATCTAATGCCCGGAATTCACACATATTGGCACCCGACGGAAAAACTTATTTAACATAGTCTACAAAAATGTTCTAGATCAATACTCTGCATTTTATCTTTTTAATTGTTATAATTGAAAATTACTTATTTATTTTTGTTACAAAAAAATATTTTTTAACGTTTGTTGTTGCATTTCAATAAAGCATGTTTTGAGTTTTTGAAACTTCATTGTAGGTATGTAGTAATTTTTAAAAATTGATAATCCCACCCAAGCAATAAAATATAGTTATCATATTGATATATTTCTATTGTATGATTTCTAATACTCATTTAATGGATTCAATGCGAGCGAAGCCGCGGGTAAAAGCTGGTATAAAATAATTGTAATAGTTCGGAAGTGTTAAATTTTTAATGTATTATAAATTGTCATGTTTGTGTAAGTACCTATGATAGCGCATTAAAATAATATTGTATTTTACCACATAAATGATAGTATTTTTATACTGATTATTAAAGCAATTCATGCGAAACTATTCCCTAATCACGAACTCTTTTATGGGTCAATGTATACGTTTCTATAATAAGATTCCCATGTGTATTCAAAATTTACCTTTGGATAAATTTAAGACAGTAATTAAACAAAAACTTTGCAAAAAGGGCTATTACAAAATTTCTGATTACCTAACAGACAAGCAGCCATGGGAATGAACTGCTCAGCTCTAGAGTTATTTCAGAATTAGGTAGTTAAAATTAGAAAATAAGAAAATTTGTAATGCGAATAAAAAGAGCACCTTCAGAGTTCCTTGCCCGTTCTTCTCTGGGGAAGACTGAACCTTTGCGAATAAGTAGGCGTAGAGTCAGTAGGTCAATAGAATGAATACGTAAGTATGTATGTATTTAAATCGTGTTTTTGAAGTGGTTAGTTAACGAAAACTAATAATAACGTCGTTAATTAAAGAAAGACTCCAACAATTTTTAAGCGAGTGACTTGGTTTTTGTTGTTGACAAATATGCATCGAGCACATATCCTGTAAATTCCACTACTCATACTAATAACCTTACCTACTACTGTAATAAGAGCCAATAATAAAATCATTTCAGCAGAATTTTAACCCGAATAAAGACGCAAACATCTTCTCCGAGTTACTTTGTCCTATTAATTTCTGCTTCCTAATACCTACTGTTGATAAGGATCATATATACTCATACTAATACCTTACTCCTGTGAAAAAGGCCAAGACTATACTAATTTCTAAGCTAATAGGTACCCTACTGTGATAAGGGCCAAGAGTAGAATATAGTATGGCAAAAAAGAGTATGAATTAAAAAGTGGCAACACTGTAGCATCGTCTCTTTCAAATCAGATTCTTTTGGCGGGAATTGAATCGATCGGGCGCGATTTTTTCCAAATCTTTGGAAATTTTATTAATAATAGTTTACAACTTGTGAATACTGTATATAATTGTTTGTGAATAGTGTAAAAAATGGATGGAAATGAAGGCAGTGGGGCAGGACCCCCTTACACCAAAAGACCAAGAACTGAATGCGAGAACACCGGCGGCGGTGAGGAAAGTGAACTTTATTTACCTTTTTTCAAACCCAACTATCAAAGACTATATCCTGAAAACTCCACTAACATTGAGTTTAGGGTTTATGTACAAAGCGTGAACAATGAACGTTTAGGAAACAAGAGTCCTATATATCTTAACCACATATTTTCAAACGAAATCAAAGGTGTGGTGGCCATTCACCGAGTGAATGCCACAAAGATTGCGGTTGTCTTTAAACAGCACAATACGGCGAACAACTTCCTCTCAAACTCGGCCTTTCTAACAAAATACCAAATGAAAGCCTTTATTCCGGCAGCTCAGATAGAAAAGACAGGGATCATACGATTTGTACCCACGAACATATCCAATAAAGAGCTGTACACGAAACTATCATCGGTTTACGATATAATCGCCATTAGGCGTTTTACAAAAAAAGTTGGACAAGAACGTGTCCCTCTACAAACTGTAAGCATAACTTTCTTGTCAAATACTCTGCCTGACAGTGTACAGTACGATTTATTTTCGTACCGTATTTTCGAATATGTCCCTCCTCTGCAGCAATGTTACCGTTGCTTCAAATTTAATCATTCTGCAAAAATATGTAATGGTAAACAGCGATGCAGCTGCTGTGCTGGGGAGCACTCTTACAAAGAGTGTGATAACCCGGACCAGTTATGCTGTGTTAATTGCAGTGGTCCACATTTGGCGATTTCGAAGGCATGTCCTGTAAAAATTAAAAAAATGTTGGAAAAGAAAAGTCGCATTACTTATGCCAGTGTTACTGCATCCAAAATTGAATTCCCAGAGTTACCAAAGAAAACTGTAAATAAAATACCTGAAAAGTCTGTAAATATTGAAAAAAATGTAAATAAAACAGTAAATGTAAATGAATGTAAAGAAATGAAAGGTGTCAAGTCCTTGACCCAGGAAAAGGCAAAATCTGCTTCATTTATTAAGTCTCTTTTACTTGAGAATGATGAATTATCCATGGCCATGGTACGCACTTTGGTGCAATTAGCAAACAAAGGGGATGATACTCCAATAACTACAAAAGTGATTAGAGATATTTTAATTGAAAATCTTAAATAATGGATAGGGATTATACTCACATTTTAAAAATAGCTCAATACAACATTCAAAGTTTTTTTAGTAAAAAACCTTTATTAATAGATTTTCTACAACAACAAAATATTGACATTTGTCTATTAAATGAAACTTGGCTTAAAGATAATAGAAACATACATATAACTGGTTACAATATACATTACAAGAATGCATTAAATGAACATGGTGGTGTGGCTATCCTTATTAAGCCACATTTCAAGTACAAAATTTTGCAAACTAGATTTTATGAAGATGTTCAATCTATAGCAATTTCTGTATCTACTGAAAATGGAGATATTACTTTTCTTTGTGTCTACTGTCCTCCTTCAAGTGGCCACATTAGAATCAATAAATTAAGAAATTTAATAAGAGATCTACCGCAACCAATATTTATATCTGGTGATTTCAATGCACACCATATAGCATTTGGCTGTGTCTCTACTAAGGGGCGTGGACACCAACTATATGACATTATAGATGAATTTAATTTATGTATACTTAATGATGGTAGCTACACCACAATGCCTTATCCAAATAGAAACCCATCAGCTATAGATGTTAGTTTAACTTCCCCTAATATTGCGCCATTATGCGAGTGGTTTGTTCATGATGATACTATGGGCAGCTATCACTTCCCCACCATGACAAATATTTCACTATCCGTTGAAAAATATCAGTTAAACCCTCCGAGTGAGAAATTTCTGTACAATAAAACTGATTGGACTAAGTATTTCACATTATCTCAAAATTATTTTAATAATTTATTAGTGAGTAACGAGGATCCATTGGCATCATATGATGACTTTTGTAATAGACTCGATAAACTTAAAAGTGATTGTGTTCCTAAGTTTAATAAAACTACAGCTTTTAGAAGCCGACCACCTACACCATGGTGGAATGATAAATGTAAGCAGAGTGTCATTGAATCATATGAAGCATTAAAACATTATAGGAATTTTCCTACAATGGAAAATTTCATAAACTACAAAAGAGTTGAAGCTATTAAAAAACGAACAATAGCTGAGGAAAAGAGAGGTGGTTGGAGACAGCTGTGCGATAGTTTTAATAGGTTTACGCCAATAAACAAAATCTGGAATTATGTTAAAATTTTTAAGCGAATTAAACCTTCCATTAGAACTTGTAATGATGAATTCATAGCCGCCTTTTTAGATAAACTTTCAAACAGTGGCAGTGAGGAAGATACTAGTAATCTAGAAAATTATTTTTCTCTTAATAATAATAACACCGAGTCAAAATTCTTATTAGAACCTTTTACTTGGCAGGAATTCTGTTTAAGTTTGCAATCTAGAAAGAACACGACACCTGGAATGGATGACTTTCCATATATTTTAATTAAAAAATTGGATTTTTCGATTCAAAAAATATTTTTAGAAATTCTAAATGCACTCTGGTTACAGCAGATAATTCCTCAGTCCTGGAAAACACAATGTGTTATCCCTGTACTAAAACCTGATAAGCCTTCAGATGATGCCAATTCATATCGTCCTATTTCACTATCATCATGTCTAGGAAAGATTTTTGAAAATATGGTGAAGATTCGTCTTGACTGGTATGCTGAATCCAATGAGTTAATTCCAAGCGTACAATTTGGCTTCAGGCGAGGTCGAAGTTGCGCGGATAGTTTTGTTTCCCTGATATCGGACCTGAAAAATGCAAAAAATGATAAAGATGCGGTTTGTGTTTTCCTGGATGTACAGGGTGCTTTTGACAATGTGCAGCCAGGAATATTAGTAAAGATATTATCAGAGTTAGGCATTCCTGGTCTGCTCTGTAAATGGATTTATACCTTTTTAACTGACAGGACACTTTTTGTAAAATATAACAATGTTATTCATGGCCCCAGAATTGTTTCGAAGGGTACCATGCAAGGAGCGACGTTATCTCCTATTCTGTATAATTTATATACGTCTCAAATTTGTAAATACGTAAATAGTCAAAATGTAAATATTTTACAATTTGCTGATGATCTAGTTCTGTACAGTATTAATTTTAATGTAGATACAGCAATCCTAAATATTAACAATTCATTAAATGATTTATTTATATACTATAACAATAAACTTAAACTTAAAATAAACCCAAATAAAAGCAATGTATTATTTTTTAGTAAAAGCTCACCAACTGTAGATATTGTATATAATGATGAGAAAATTAACCTTGTAAATAAACACAAATTCTTGGGAGTAGTAATAGATCAAAAGTTAAGTTTTGAAGACCACATAAAATATATTTTAAAAAATTCCATGAAAGGTTTAAATATAATGAAGAGCCTAGCTGGAATATCCTGGGGGGCCGATCCTGTCACATTATCTATTTTGTTCAAATCCATTGTTAGAAGTCATTTTGATTTTAGTTCTCTAGCATATTTAGATAGCTCACATGTAAAAAAGTTAGACATTGTACAGAATAAAGCTCTGCGAATCATATCTGGTGCTGTGTGTTCAACTCCGATTAGGGCGATGGAAGTTGAAACTACCATTATGCCCCTTAGTTTGAGGCGCCTGCTCATAGCAAGAAGATTTTGTCTAAAAATATTCTCAAATGATAATCAAAAAATTTTAAATAAAATTATGCCGTACCCCGTTGTGATTAGTCAGCCACTGGTCACTGGTGCTGAACTTCTGAGTGGCCAGTTTCCTAAATTATCAGCTGTCCTCCTGGAAATTAAGAATAAGTTCCATAATATTATTAAATCTTCCATTTGGCCTTGTTACTCTCTTCGGTATCAGAGTTTGATTTTTGATGTCAAAATAATTGAAGATAAAGTATATAATAATAATGATTTCCTTAAATTTTTAGAAAGTAACAACCATTTCTACAAGCTCTATACTGATGGGAGTAAGGGTGATTCATATGTGCGTAGTGCAGTATATGATCCCCAGATAAAATTCGCTCAGAGTTTTATTCTTGATAATAATTGCTGTATATTTACTGCAGAGGCCTATGCAGTTGTAGAGGCATTAAAACGTATACGTTTTGTAAATAGCTGTAAATATTTCTTAATACTCACCGATTCATTAAGCTTAGTTAAAAGTCTTACTAATATAAAACTTAATTATAAAACTAATTTTTTGATATATTTAATTAAGGATTTACTAGCTAGTTACAATGGTAAAGGAATAGAAATAGCATTTATGTGGATACCTTCTCACAGGGGAATTACTGGTAACGAAATTGCGGATAGAACTGCATTTGAAGGGATTAACCCATTAGATGTCAGGCTTGTTGCTAAAATTCCATTAGAAGATTGTAACCCGTCAGTTAAAAATGAAATGCTGAAGATATGGAAAGAGTTCTGGGTAAAAGATCAGGAAAATAAAGGCAAATGGTATGGGAGTATTCAAACAGACTTACCTTCTGTGCCGTGGTACTCCAAATTGAAAACTGCCAGTCGTGACTTTATCACGACTATGAATAGACTCCGCTTTGGACACAACACCACACCTGCGCATCTAGCAAGATTGAAAATTATTAATGATAATATGTGCTCAACATGTGGAAAAATTGATGACATTGAACATATGATTTTCTCATGTCAAAAATTTCCGTTGGACAGACTCATACTTTGCAGTGAATTAAGTGACAGCGAATTACCAGTGGAAGTGAATCAATTAATCAGTTCTTCCCGCCGCTTGCTTGTTTTACTTAAAAGTGTTAAGTACTTTTATCCCATTTTCAAGTTTATTAAAAATACCATCCAAAAGATATGAATCAAAGCTATAAAATGTGAAGTGCTCTCTATCTCAATAAAGACTTGGCTCAAAGGTCTTGTAACCAGGCCATAAACTCCAAAAAAAAAAAAAAAAAATCTTTCAAATCAATCTAAGAAAAACGGGACGACACTACAGTGTTGCCACTTTTCAATTCATACTCTTTTTAGCCAGACTGTAAAATCATTTCGGCAGAATTTTAACATGAATAAGAAGCACTTCGCAGATTTCAAACATCTTCTCCGAGTAACTTTGGTAATTTTAACAAAAAACATACAACAAATGTACAATTGAAAAACCAAGTTCACTTAAAAAACCGGCTGAGTGCGAGTCGGACTCACGCACGAAGTGTTCCGTACAATTATCTAACTTAATATCGGCAAAAAATCACGTTTGTTCTATGGGAGCCAGAGTCCGACTCGCACTTGGCTTTTTAGATTATTTAAGTATTTGTGGCTATAACTGTAGCAGAAACACATCATCTGTAAAAATTTCAACTGTGTAACTATCACGGTTCATGAGATACAGCCTCGGATAGAGTTATCTATAAAAATGGCAAAAAAAACACTTTTTGTATAGGAGTCCCCTTAAATATTTATTTTATTCTATTTTTTAGTATTTATTGTTAAGTATAGCGACGACAAAAATACACCACCTGTGAAAATTTCATGAGATACAGCCTGGTGACAGACGGACGACAGAGTCTATGACTCTTCTGTCCGTCCGTTCAGTCCCGATTTTACCCTTTGGGTACGGAACCTTAAAATAGTGGCTTTATGATCATTTACTCATTTGACTATACTTTTAAATAAAAATGTCTGTATTATGAACATGGACTTAGTATATATTAGATCCATGATTATGAATTACTCATAGACATAGAAAAAATAAGTACACTTTATGTCAGTGGAATGGGAGGTTTTCTTTTTGGGTATTAAAAAAAAAAGTAGTTCCCCAGAGCTCTTTAGATGGCGCAGAACTGACTCCGTTACTAGATGCCAAAGCGAAAAGGCTTGGAGAAAAACATTGCATCAAATATTCTGAGTTTGTTTTGACTTTCCAATCATCCTAGTTTTCTCGCGCTTTGTTATAATTCAGTTTTGTTTTTTCGTTGTTTTCGTAAAATCGCCTAACTACGTATGGTAGATGTGATATTGATGTGATATGACTATAACGTTTCGTTTTATGATCTCAAAATTACGTTCAAGTTAATTAATTAAAAATAATTTAACGTTCCGTTCCTTGCAGTCACGTACATAGTTTAGCGCCATCTATCCGGCGACTGGGGAAAAATTTAAAAAAAATAAAAAGAAAATCCCTCATTACTCCTTTGCCAGTATTAAATAAGAAAGAGAGTGGCTGTATATTCATATAATCGTTTGCCGATACTAAATTTTTAAAAAAAGGTTAGTAAAAATAAATATAGCCGAATGGATTTCATTAATCTGAGTATAGCCTCGTCTTGGCCTCGTCATATAGTTTGTGGCCTCGTCGGCCAATCACAACTCACAAGGAAGTGATAGGCGGCCAAAAGGACTAGCTTCCAGGCCAGAAAATAATTAATAAAAAAAAGGAAGTGATAGGTACCTAATGTCGTAAAATGAAAAAGCGCGGGAAACGTCGTTCGGTGTAGACGTAGTCTTCGGTTTTTTATTAATTTTCTGACTTAATTCTTACTTAGATTGGATCAGTTTTCAGTGTAGAGTGTATATAATTGTACATATAAACTTATTAGTTTGTAGTTTTGTATATTTGTGTATTATTTATGTAGTTTTGAGAAAAAGGTGATCTTCTGGTAAGTCACTTTTTCTTTTTGTTTGCATGATGGGGGATCCTCCCGAGGACCCCGGGGGGACTGCTATTCCCGATATAGGATATTCGGTTATAATATCTAATGGCGAGGCAAGTATGGACACTGATGGTTCCATTATACAAGGCTCTGGCAAACGCAAGAGAGTTTCGGCTCGCCGCTCAATATGTAGGCACTGTAATAAGAAAAGAAGGAAACACCGCGAAGGCAAAAAGGCCAGGGAAAGTGATTGTCAGTGCTTGGTTTCTGAAGATGAAAAACAAGTCTTGGTTCAACATCCTAATGATCAAAAATCACAACCACAGTCTCGTGATCATGAACAAAGATTATCTAACGATTCGAATAAAAACTTTGAAACTCCTACATCACAACAGACATCGGTAGCAAGGCCCATGTATCAGTCACTAGATGCTCCACCCTATGTTGTTCATGTTCAAAAAACCCAAAATTCTAATGAGGGAATTTCTCTTCATCCCGTAACTTTTGGTCGGTTTTTACAAAAGAACTCATTTTCTAATATTATTAATGGCAGTTTAAAACGCATTGGCAGAAATAGGTTATCTATTTCTTTCAGTAAATTCGAAGACGCTAATAACTTTTTAACTAATTCAAATTTGTCATCCGAGGGATACAAAGCTTTCATCCCAACCTTTCACGTGACCCGTATGGGTATAGTGAGAGGTGTTCCTACAGATTTATCTGAGGAAGAAATCAAGGATACCATAAATGTCCCTGTGGGATGTGGGAAGGTTCTGAAGGTAAGAAGAATTAAACGTAAAGAAATTATTGATGGTCATAATCAACTTAAATCCACTCAGACAGTCATATTAACTTTTGACGGACAAGTCCTACCAAAGAGAGTATTTATGTGCTACACTGCATTATCTGTTGACTTGTATATTTACCCAACAATACAATGTTATAATTGTTGCCGGTATGGCCATGTTAAGGATTCATGCAGATCTCTACCCCGTTGCTTCAGATGTGGCCAAGGTCACTCTGGTAGTAGTTGTCCTATCCCAGAAGAAATGGTAACTTGCTGTCTATGCAAAGGTTCCCACACTGCTATCAGTAAAAATTGCTTGGAATATGAGCGGCAAAAGGCTATTAAAGATACCATGGCTAAGAGCTGTCTCTCATACCCAGAAGCAGCCAAACTTCATCCTCCAGTTTCTAGGATATCTTACGCTGATGCTCTATTAACAAAAGCTAAACTTGGTCCATCTGTATCGGGTCCCACACATGAACAGAGTCCGTCTCCTAAAAGTAACTTGACTTCATCATATAAGAAGACAGTTTTTGTTAAACCCAAAGCTTCCCCTATCATTTCTAAAGGTTATGACAAGGCTGCACATGCTGCTCTTGTTAAAAATTATAATATCCCCGAACCCTCTAATGGGTGCGGTTTCTCCTCCAATGATGATGTTGACGGTACATCAACTTAAGATATTATTTTCTCTTTGATAAAACTTTTATCGCAATGTAATACTATTACACCGTCTGACGCTGCCTTATTAGCTTGTATTATTCAAGATATTAATAAAAATAATAATCCTGGACTAGGGAATCCAATCCCGCATCAAAATCGTAATCCCGCACGCCTGCGGGATTGAGGTTATCAATCCCGCGGATCCCGCGGGATTTGCGGGATTAAGATTTTTTTAAATTTTATTTGTTTTAAGCCCATTTATTAGTCTTAAAAAATGTTTCCATACTTCGCTTGAACTTTTTAACTCTTTATAAACTAAACTCACGCTCGTTTTTAATAATAATTAAAGGAATTGTTCACTCGTTTAACTTAGTATGAAAACTTTTACAAAAAAATTATTGTACCTTTGTATCGTACTTTTTTACATAACAATTAAGACACAAATGACACAATAACTTTCTCTAACAATAATTAATCGACGGAATATGCGTGTATTTAAAAAAAAATATTAATATTTTATTATTATTTTTATTGGGTTGACTGCAAGAAATGCCTTTGTGGGATAAGTCCGCCTTTGTGCTATTTTCCTTATACTGTGACTTGTAAAACTTATGCTCATGCACAATAAAGAATAAAAAATACCTTACATCGCTGATAATCGTTAAAAAATATGTACTTACTATGAAAAGTAATTAGGTATACATCAGTTTTTTTTTCGTGAGTTAAAAGTAGCTAGCTGACACGGGTACTTTAAACGGCCACCATTTTGGCGCGATTAGCATGACAGTTAACGACTATTTTGTGGATTTTAATATATTTTGACTAAAGTTTCAACTAATATACAAGTATACATATACAACAATAATATACATATATATAAGTACAGTAATATACAAGTATTAATTCATTTGAGTAATTTTGTTGTCATGACCTTTGACGTCATATTGACTCTTACCAATAGCAACGCGTCTCGGATATTCAAATTTTCCGCAGTTTTGAAAAATTAGTTTCAGACTCAAAAATAAATTATAATCAAAAATATTCAAATAGACATTATTGTGATGTGAAGTTATTTTTAAAAAATGACTCATTTCTGAATTACACGTATATTGTTCGATTGTTCTGTTTCAATACCTACAGGATTTACACAACACAAAATAGAAATTAAAACTATGTTTAGCTATAAAAAAAAGACTGAAAACAACATTATTTTCTTTAAAAACTCAATAGAAAAGTCACGTATTCCATAGGAAAAGTCTTAAAATACTTATTAATGGGGCTTTACTATCTAATAAATAATCAGAGCATCGTATCAGCCCAATTTACAAACTTTTAATTCTTAATTTAAAAAAATCATCCAACGCGGGATCCCGCACGACTAATCCCGCATTTTCAATCCCGCAAAAAAGGTGCGGGATCCCGCATTTGCGGGATCCCGCGTTTGCGGGATTGGATTCCCTATCCTGGACAAAGTTCTGTATTGGAATTGTCGAAGTTTAATTCCGAAAAAAAATGAAATCATCTTCTTAATTAATAAATTCAATCCTTCAATTTTGGCCATACAGGAAACATGGCTAAAGCCAGAACTCTCTTTCAGAGTTCCTGCTTATGCATGTCTTAGAGAGGACCGTTCTGATGGGCACGGTGGTGTTGCATTGCTCATCAGACATCCTCTAATTTACACCCATTTTAATATTGCTAATCATAGCAATGATTTTTCTATAATTTCTGCTATAGTGGAAAATATCTGCTATGTATCTATTTATCTTCCCTATCCCTCTGCTTCCTTACTGCATGAAATTAGCAATATTTTGTCATCTCTACCCAGACCATTCATAGTTCTAGGCGATTTTAACAGTCATCATCAGTCTTGGGGTTGTGCAAATACTGACGGTTGTGGGAGAATCATGCTGAACTATATTGACTCTCTTAATCTTTGTCTACTTAACACAGGCACCCCGACATTACGCACGGCTCCTGGGCAGGGTAAGAGTGCCATTGACCTTGCCATATGTTCTGCTAATATAGCCTCTATGCTTTCTTGGCGTGCTCTTGATTCTACATTTGGGAGTAACCATTTCCCGTGCCTCGTTACTTTCCCTTTTGTAAAAAGTCCTTTTCCTAAAAAAAGCCCACGTTTGAAGTACAGACTGACTGACGTTAAATGGGACTTATTTAAGTCGCGGTTGGAAACTAAAATCGGTCTTCTTACTTCTATTATCCAAGGAGAAGAGCATATTTGCTCTGAAGGATTAGCTAAAGAAATGATTGAGGTTGCCGAAGCGACCTTTCCAATTAGAAATGGGGCTCTTGGTTTTATTCCTTCTCCACCGTGGTGGGATTCTGAGTGTACAGAAGCAATTAAGAGACGAAAAGAAGCTGAACTAAGATATGCAGAGTATTGCTCTACTGAAAATTTTGGTATATTATCGGATATAATAAATGATACTCATAAATTATTTAAAAAGAAAAGGTTTGAAAGCTGGAGGTCATTTTGTTTGTCACTATCCCCTGACGTTCGTCCATCTTTACTGTGGCGTAATATCAGAAGATTTAGGTCAGCTTTTAAAGACTCCTCAAGTAATACATTTCCTTCTGCTTTGGCCAGTAAATATTTGGATAGACTAGCTCCTGCATCGGTTTCAGAAAATATATCTCTACCTAATATTTCATACTTATCAAATTCGTTTACTAATCTGAATGGCCCATTCAGTTTGTCGGAACTAAAGGGGGTGCTGTCGTATGTTAAGGATTCTGCTCCTGGCATGGACGGGATCCCTTATTCTTTTGTTGCAAATTCCGGTTCTGAAACTCTTTCATATTTTTTAAACCTTATTAATTCTATCATGATTTCTGGAAATATTCCGCAATCTTGGAGATCACAGATTATTGTCCCAATTATAAAACCTAATAAAAGTTCTTCAGATCCTGCTTCTTACCGCCCCATAGCCTTATCATCTGTTTTAATGAAAATTTCAGAACACCTTGTTAAGAATAGACTAGAATGGTTCATAGAACACAATAATTTGCTAGGCCAATGTCAGTTTGGTTTTAGACGTGGTAGAAGTACAATGGACAGTATAGCTATTTTTATCACTGACATTCAATTAGCATTTTCTCACAATCAGTCGGTGGTTGCTGCCTTCCTCGACATAAAATCAGCTTATGATAATGTGGTTCCGTCTATCCTGCATAAAAAACTTCAAATGCTTAATGTGCCTGTTATTTTATCTAATTTTATTTTGAATTCTATTTCTGAGCGGTCTATTAGCTTATCCTTGGAGGATGGTAGTATGGTTTCCAGAGTGGTTTGGATAGGGTCTACCACAAGGTTCAGTTTTAAGTCCTTTGCTATATAATGTATACACTTATGACCTTGAATCTTTCTTGGATGGAGGTGTAAAAGTTTTGCAGTATGCCGATGACTTATTGCTGTATCATATAGATTCCTCTATTGATCGAGCTTGTTTTTTAATGAACCGCACTTTTAACAATCTTAAATTTTGGTTTGACAATAATGGCCTTGAGTTGTCACCATCTAAAAGTTCTGTTATGTTATTTTCCAGGATGAGACTTCCTCCTCCAGTACTAGTGTATTATGATAATGTACCTATTCCTGTCAAAGCAAAGGTTAAATTTCTGGGTGTTATATTGGATTCAAAACTAACGGGCTCTGCACATTGTGAATATATTGTTGCGAAATGTGAACAACGTCTAAATATTATGCGATGTCTTTCTGGTGTTTGGTGGGGCGCACATCCCTTCTGTTTAAAACTTTTGTATAATGCCTTGATTAGAAGTGTTTTGGATTATGGAACTTTTCTTTTAGCCCCGGGTAATTCATCGGCTTTTAAAACATTGGACATGTTGCAATCGAAAGCGTTAAGGATTGTCGCTGGTGCGATGAGGTCAAGTCCCATAAATGCTTTGCAGGTCGAGTGTGTGGAGCCTCCTCTCAAGCTTCGTAGGCAGTTCTTGTCTGACAAATTTTTGTTTCGTACTTTTCAATTTCAGCTTCATCCCATTTGCTCCAAACTATGTGATCTCTCCGATCTCACTAATTCTTCAACTTACTGGCTCCATAAACCAATCCCACTCTTGGTTAACAGCTATCGTAAATTCTTGTCCTTGGAAGCTCCAATTGTAAATTTCCGTTGTCATCCTCTTTTCACATGCGACTTCGAGTCCTTAGTTGCAACCTTAGATGTTAACAAAGATTTGGGCTAAAATCGTCATGACCTTCATGTCAACCATCATTTTAATTTCATAAGGAGCCAAAAGTGGCCAGATTTTAATTATATATACACAGACGCTTCCAAACATTCTTCTTCTGGCAGTGTTGGTGTAGGTGTTTTTCATTTACAATATAATATTGTCCAAAAAATTAAGTTTCCACCTGAGACTTCGGTGTTCACTGGGGAATGTTACGGCTTATATAAGGCTGTGGAATATATTTTACTTTTCAAGTTAAATAAAACTGTTATTTTTTCTGATTCTTTAAGTGCCATTCAATCTATTGATAAATTTCCTTTTAAAATGAAAATAGTTCATCCAATAATTATAGATCTTAGACGGTTACTATTGAAATGCTCAATTTTAGGATATTCTGTTACTTTTTCGTGGATTCCCGGACATAGTGGAATTTCGGGCAACGTTAGGGCTGACGAAATTGCTAACGATGCTGTTAAATGTGGTGATTTGTTTCCTTATAAAAACTATGTTCAAGATTTGCTGGCTTTGCCAAGGGTATATCTTCGCGACTCATGGAGGCAACTATGGGAAGAGACTCGTGTTTCCAAAGGCAAATTTTATGCTTTTGTACAGAATGAAATCCCGCTTAAGCCTTGGTTCTTTAAGTTAAAGCTTGGCAAAATTGCTACCACAACTTTGATTCGTATGCGATTGGGTCACACGTGCTCTCCAGCCCATCTTGCCAAAATGGGTATCGTTCAAGATGATCTTTGTGAATGTGGCGGGGATGTGTGTGATGTTAATCACATCTTCCTGTCCTGTCCCCTTCACGATAATTCCTATCTTTATAACTCCTTGCTATCTGCCAATGTTCCTCTCCCTACGTCTATTCCTATCTTGCTCTCTGATATGGTCTCTTTGCCGTAAACCATAAATATATGTAGGTTGTCATTCACGTCATTCAATACAATGTCGGGATTTCTTAATGTAATTAATATCCCTGTTTTTAATGCTGAATAAAGCCAAGTTTCTGTTGGTAATGTCGTTTATCTTGTATCAATTTATTCAGCATTAAATTTTTGCAAAATATGTCTGAAGAAAAATCCAAGTCTACACCGTTGACGTCATCGTCAATGGCTCGATACCTAAGACCGGAGCGATTCGACGTAGAGCCCTCTACTAGCGGGTCCGATTTAAAATGGGCACACTGGAAGTCCACATTTGAACATTTCCTATCTGAAGAGGCTGCTGCCGTCGACGAATCCGTTAAGTATAAACTTCTTATCAATCATATTTCACCGATTATATTCAATTTCGTTCGAGAATGCAATAAATACAGCGATGCTATGAATATACTTAATAACACGTATGAAAAGCGAAGAAATGTCATTCTAGCCCGGCATCAGCTAACTTCTCGGAAACAAAGACCTGAAGAATCGATTATAGAATATTCCAGATCTCTAACACTTCTAGCATATGATTGTCATTTTAAAGCCGTGACTGCAGAGCAAAATCAAGATGATACAATTAGAGCTACACTCATTGCAGGGCTCTCTTCAAATAAAATACGCGAGCGACTATTAGAAAAATATAATATGTCTTTGGAAGAGACTTTGAACCTCGCGATATCTCTCGAGAGCGCAGAAAATACATCTAATATGATCGAATCTAAGACGGTTTCAAATACTTTTTCGAATGCGATACCATCACCTAGATTAGAAGAACAAAGACAGAGTTTGTCGGCCAAGAAATTTGTAAATAATAGGAGATGCTTTTTCTGCGGTGGAAACGTACATCAAAGGATAAAATGCCCGGCCAATAATGCAGAGTGTCAGCTTTGTTCGAAGAAAGGCCACTTTGCCAATGTTTGCCGTAGCTCAAAGCAATCTTCTAATGCTGCTGTCACCTCGTCTGGCGAAGATGATTCAAATCAAAAGCCTAGCCTATCGACGATATCTGCTGCTTCGCCTTCAAGCCTGCGCAAAGCAACAATTCCTATTATAATTAATGAGTGTCGTGCTGATGCTCTGATTGATATTGGCAGCTCTATTACTTTCATCAACAATGATCTCGCTAATTCTATGAGACTTAAAAGAAAGCCATGCAGACAAGCTGTTACGTTAGCTTCACTGAACCATATCTCTTACGTTGAAGGTCTATGCCATGCTACAATACAAATTGATCGACACGTCTATAAACAACAACCTTTGCTTATTGTAAAAGATCTCTGTGCGGATATAATAATTGGTCATGACCTTTTAAAGAATCATTCCTCATTGGAATTACACTTTGGCGGTGATAAAGAACCATTACAGATTTGTAGCGTAATCGAAGCTACAGTGCCACCTGCTTCTGTATTCACAAACCTATTCCCTGAAACAAGGCCAATTGCAATTCGATCTCGCCGACACTCCGAGGAGGATCAAGCTTTTATTTCTGAAGAAATCTCTAATCTTCTTAAAGACAAAGTAATTGAGCCAAGCGTCTCCCCATGGCGAGCTCAGGTTCTCGTAGCAGGAGGAGGAAGTCATCGCAAACGACTAGTAATTGACTACTCGCAGACTATTAACCGATTTACTGACTTAGATGCATATCCTTTACCGAGTATTGACTCTATAGTTTCTCAAGTAGCTAAATATAGTTACTTCAGTCAAATAGACCTCAAAAGCGCCTACCATCAGGTGCCAATCCTTTCCAGAGAAAAGATCTATACAGCCTTTGAAGCCTGCGGGAATCTTTATCAGTTCACCCGAATTCCGTTTGGCGTAACGAATGGAGTAGCTGCTTTTCAGAGAACTCTTAACTTTATCATAAATACTGAAAAGCTTATTGGAACCTACGCGTATTTAGATGACGTGACTGTTTGTGGGAAGGATAAGCGAGATCATGACGAAAATTTACGTAAATTTATGGAAGCAGCTAAAAATATAATCTTACGTTAAATACTAACAAATGCTCATTTGGTTCTGAATCTATAAATCTTTTAGGCTACACGATTCACCAAAATACAATCAAGCCAGACAAGTCGCGCCTCGATCCGCTTCTTAACTTACCCGTTCCTCAAGATGCTGCCACACTTAAAAGAACCCTAGGCTTGTTTGCGCATTATGCAAAATGGATTGACATGCAAACTACCTTCCCACTTTCACAAGAGGTAATCAACTGTTTCAACAATTTAAAGACTGATATTGCAAAATCCGCTTTGACTGCTGTTGATCAAAAAGAAACGCTAACCGTTGAGACTGATGCTTCTGAATTTGCTATTGCCGCTACTCTATCCCAAAAAGGTCGACCAGTCGCCTTTTTCTCTCGGTCTCTGAACGTTTCTGAACGTCGCCAACCCTCTATAGAAAAAGAAGCTTGTGCTATTGTCGAAGCGCTAAGGAAGTGGCGCCACTATTTAATTGCAAGACACTTTTTGCTCATAACTGATCAACAATCGGTTTGTTTCATGTTTAACCAGACGCACAGTAGCAAGATTAAAAATGAAAAAATAGAAAGATGGCGACTAGAGTTATCTTGCTACCGATACGATATCATATATAGGCCAGGTAAACAAAACTTCGCTGCTGACGCTTTTTCTCGAGTATGTGCAAATATAAATACTTCTCCCAGCAAACTCGCAGAATTACACGATTCTTTGTGTCACCCAGGAGTTGCGAGAATGATACATTGGATCCGAACAAAAAACTTACCTTACTCAGTTGAAGACGTCAGGAAGATGACTGCAGCATGTAAAATTTGCGCTGAAATCAAACCGAGATATGTCAAAAATGAAGGGAAACTAATTAAAGCCACAGCGCCGTTTGAAAGGCTCAATCTTGATTTTAAAGGTCCTATTCCATCTGAAACTTCAAGCAAGTATATACTCACCGTAATTGACGAATATAGTCGTTTTCCATTTGCCTTTGCTTGCAAAGATATGACAGCAGGCACCGTGATAAAATGTCTCAAAGAAATATTTCACATATTTGGCACTCCAGCATATATTCATTCTGATAGAGGGACATCTTTCCTATTTGATGAGCTAAGACGTTTCCTGACAAGCTTGGGAACAGCTTGTAGTCGGTCTACACCTTACAACCCGCAAGGCAATGGACTGGTAGAACGACTTAATGGGACGCTGTGGAGGACTATTCAGCTATATTTGCGGTCTAATAATCTGCCCACTACTCAATGGGAGACTGCTATACCTGTCGCACTACACTCAATAAGATCTTTGTTGTCTACTGGGATAAACACCACTCCACACGAGAGAATGTTCAATCATCCGAGACGTTCGTTGAATGGTCAATCTGTGCCATCATGGCTCCTTTCCCCGGGACCGGTTCTTATGAAAAAGTCAGTCAGGAATTCAAAATACGACCCGGCCGTTGAAGAAGTGGAGCTCCTTCAAAGTAACCCCGATTACTCTTTTATCAGATTATCGGATGGGCGTGAAACAACTGTCTCAAATAGATCCTTGGCTCCTTTCCCAGAGTGCGAAGACATGCAATCGGATGAGGAGTACTTGACCTCGGATTCTGAAGAGACTCATTCTGCAGAAGAAAGTTCCTCTTCGGAACCAGCTGCTAGCAGTAATGAGGTCCGTCGATCCGTGCGACAGCGCAGACCCCCGACGTACCTTCAGGATTACGAGACGTCTTAAGCCCGAGGGGGTGAATGATATGGTCTCTTTGCCGTAAACCATAAATATATGTAGGTTGTCATTCACGTCATTCAATACAATGTCGGGATTTCTTAATGTAATTAATATCCCTGTTTTTAATGCTGAATAAAGCCAAGTTTCTGTTGGTAATGTCGTTTATCTTGTATCACTCTCGTATAATGATGTACATATTTATTTATACTTCCTTATCCTCCTTCAGTACTTTAAATAATATTAAGTTATAACATTATTTACCTGTATTTATATTCTTCCTACATTGTAATCCTGATCCTTTCCGTCTAAATTTCGTTCCTAAATTCCTTTTTCCTTTTCTTTAACGTTTCCCCGTTTTTAAAACCAAGTTTGAACCAAATTAATATCCGTTTGTGGCAAATGCACATCTTGTGCCACGCCAATGTAAAAAAAAAAAAAATGTCGTAAACTTTCGTACAAACAAAGATTGCAAAGGGAAAAGCGCGGGAAACGTCGTTCGGTGTAGACGTGGTCTTCGGTTTTTTATTAATTTTCTGACTTAATTCTTACTTAGATTGGATCAGTTTTCAGTGTAGAGTGTATATAATTGTACATATAATCTTATTAGTTTGTAGTTTTGTATATTTGTGTATTATTTATGTAGTTTTGTGAAAAAGGTGATCTTCTGGTAAGTCACTTTTTCTTTTTGTTTGCATGATGGGGGATCCTCCCGAGGACCCCGGGGGGACTGCTATTCCCGATATAGGATATTCGGTTATAATATCTAATGGCGAGGCAAGTATGGACACTGATGGTTCCATTATACAAGGCTCTGGCAAACGCAAGAGAGTTTCGGCTCGCCGCTCAATTTGTAGGCACTGTAATAAGAAAAGAAGGAAACACCGCGAAGGCAAAAAGGCCAGGGAAAGTGATTGTCAGTGCTTGGTTTCTGAAGATGAAAAACAAGTCTTGGTTCAACATCCTAATGATCAAAAATCACAACCACAGTCTCGTGATCATGAACAAAGATTATCTAACGATTCGAATAAAAACTTTGAAACTTCTACATCACAACAGACATCGGTAGCAAGGCCCATGTATCAGTCACTAGATGCTCCACCCTATGTTGTTCATGTTCAAAAAACCCAAAATTCTAATGAGGGAATTTCTCTTCATCCCGTAACTTTTGGTCGGTTTTTACAAAAGAACTCATTTTCTAATATTATTAATGGCAGTTTAAAACGCATTGGCAGAAATAGGTTATCTATTTCTTTCAGTAAATTCGGAGACGCTAATAACTTTTTAACTAATTCAAATTTGTCATCCGAGGGATACAAAGCTTTCATCCCAACCTTTCAAGTGACCCGTATGGGTATAGTGAGAGGTGTTCCTACAGATTTATCTGAGGAAGAAATCAAGGATACCATAAATGTCCCTGTGGGATGTGGGAAGGTTCTGAAGGTAAGAAGAATTAAACGTAAAGAAATTATTGATGGTCATAATCAACTTAAATCCACTCAGACAGTCATATTAACTTTTGACGGACAAGTCCTACCTAAGAGAGTATTTATGTGCTACACTGCATTATCTGTTGACTTGTATATTTACCCAACAATACAATGTTATAATTGTTGCCGGTATGGCCATGTTAAGGATTCATGCAGATCTCTACCCCGTTGCTTCAGATGTGGCCAAGGTCACTCTGGTAGTAGTTGTCCTATCCCAGAAGAAATGGTAACTTGCTGTCTATGCAAAGGTTCCCACACTGCTATCAGTAAAAATTGCCTGGAATATGAGCGGCAAAAGGCTATTAAAGATACCATGGCTAAGAGCTGTCTCTCATACCCAGAAGCAGCCAAACTTCATCCTCCAGTTTCTAGGATATCTTACGCTGATGCTCTATTAACAAAAGCTAAACTTGGTCCATCTGTATCGGGTCCCACACATGAACAGAGTCCGTCTCCTAAAACTAACTTGACTTCAACATATAAGAAGACAGTTTTTGTTAAACCCAAAGCTTCCCCTATCATTTCTAAAGGTTATGACAAGGCTGCACATGCTGCTCTTGTTAAAAATTATAATATCCCCGAACCCTCTAATGGGTGCGGTTTCTCCTCCAATGATGATGTTGATGGTACATCAACTAAAGATATTATTTTCTCTTTGATAAAACTTTTATCACAATGTAATACTATTACACCGTCTGACGCTGCCTTATTAGCTTGTATTATTCAAGATATTAATAAAAATAATAATCCTGGACAAAGTTCTGTATTGGAATTGTCGAAGTTTAATTCCGAAAAAAAATGAAATCATCTTCTTAATTAATAAATTCAATCCTTCAATTTTGGCCATACAGGAAACATGGCTAAAGCCAGAACTCTCTTTCAGAGTTCCTGGTTATGCATGTCTTAGAGAGGACCGTTCTGATGGGCACGGTGGTGTTGCATTGCTCATCAGACATCCTCTAATTTACACCCATTTTAATATTGCTAATCATAGCAATGATTTTTCCATAATTTCTGCTATAGTGGAAAATATCTGCTATGTATCTATTTATCTTCCCTATCCCTCTGCTTCCTTACTGCATGAAATTAGCAATATTTTGTCATCTCTACCCAGACCATTCATAGTTCTAGGCGATTTTAACAGTCATCATCAGTCTTGGGGTTGTGCAAATACTGACGGTTGTGGGAGAATCATGCTGAACTATATTGACTCTCTTAATCTTTGTCTACTTAACACAGGCACCCCGACATTACGCACGGCTCCTGGGCAGGGTAAGAGTGCCATTGACCTTGCCATATGTTCTGCTAATATAGCCTCTATGCTTTCTTGGCGTGCTCTTGATTCTACATTTGGGAGTAACCATTTCCCGTGCCTCGTTACTTTCCCTTTTGTAAAAAGTCCTTTTCCTAAAAAAAGCCCACGTTTGAAGTACAGACTGACTGACGTTAAATGGGACTTATTTAAGTCGCGGTTGGAAGCTAAAATCGGTCTTCTTCCTTCTATTATCCAAGGAGAAGAGCATATTTGCTCTGAAGGATTAGCTAAAGAAATGATTGAGGTTGCCGAAGCGACCTTTCCAATTAGAAATGGGGCTCTTGGTTTTATTCCTTCTCCACCGTGGTGGGATTCTGAGTGTACAGAAGCAATTAGGAGACGCAAAGAAGCTGAACTAAGATATGCAGAGTATTGCTCTACTGAAAATTTTGGTATATTATCGGATATAATAAATGATACTCGTAAATTATTTAAAAAGAAAAGGTTTGAAAGCTGGAGGTCATTTTGTTTGTCATTATCCCCTGACGTTCGCCCATCTTTAGTGTGGCGTAATATCAGAAGATTTAGGTCAGCTTTTAAAGACTCCTCAAGTAATACATTTCCTTCTGCTTTAGCCAGTAAATATTTGGATAGACTAGCTCCTGCATCGGTTTCAGAAAATATATCTCTACCTAATATTTCATACTTATCAAATTCGTTTACTAATCTGAATGGCCCATTCAGTTTGTCGGAACTAAAGGGGGTGCTGTCGTATGTTAAGGATTCTGCTCCTGGCATGGACGGGATCCCTTATTCTTTTGTTGCAAATTCCGGTTCTGAAACTCTTTCATATTTTTTAAACCTTATTAATTCTATCATGATTTCTGGAAATATTCCGCAATCTTGGAGATCACAGATTATTGTCCCAATTATAAAACCTAATAAAAGTTCTTCAGATCCTGCTTCTTACCGCCCCATAGCCTTATCATCTGTTTTAATGAAAATTTCAGAACACCTTGTTAAGAATAGACTAGAATGGTTCATAGAACACAATAATTTGCTAGGCCAATGTCAGTTTGGTTTTAGACGTGGTAGAAGTACAATGGACAGTATAGCTATTTTTATCACTGACATTCAATTAGCATTTTCTCACAATCAGTCGGTGGTTGCTGCCTTCCTCGACATAAAATCAGCTTACGATAATGTGGTTCCGTCTATCCTGCATAAAAAACTTCAAATGCTTAATGTACCTGTTATTTTATCTAATTTTATTTTGAATTCTATTTCTGAGCGGTCTATTAGCTTATCCTTGGAGGATGGTAGTATGGTTTCCAGAGTGGTTTGGAGGGGTCTACCACAAGGTTCAGTTTTAAGTCCTTTGCTATATAATGTATACACTTATGACTTTGAATCTTTCTTGGATGGAGGTGTAAAAGTTTTGCAGTATGCCGATGACTTATTGCTGTATCATATAGATTCCTCTATTGATCGAGCTTGTTTTTTAATGAACCGCACTTTTAACAATCTTAAATTTTGGTTTGACAATAATGGCCTTGAGTTGTCACCATCTAAAAGTTCTGTTATGTTATTTTCCAGGATGAGACTTCCTCCTCCAGTACTAGTGTATTATGATAATGTACCTATTCCTGTCAAAGCAAAGGTTAAATTTCTGGGTGTTATATTGGATTCAAAACTAACGGGCTCTGCACATTGTGAATATATTGTTGCGAAATGTGAACAACGTCTAAATATTATGCGATGTCTTTCTGGTGTTTGGTGGGGCGCACATCCCTTCTGTTTAAAACTTTTGTATAATGCCTTGATTAGAAGTGTTTTGGATTATGGGACTTTTCTTTTAGCCCCGGGTAATTCATCGGCTTTTAAAAAATTGGACATGTTGCAATCGAAAGCGTTAAGGATTGTCGCTGGTGCGATGAGGTCAAGTCCCATAAATGCTTTGCAGGTCGAGTGTGTGGAGCCTCCTCTCAAGCTTCGTAGGCAGTTTTTGTCTGACAAATTTTTGTTTCGTACTTTTCAATTTCAGCTTCATCCCATTTGCTCCAAACTATGTGATCTCTCTGATCTCACTAATTCTTCAACTTACTGGCTCCATAAACCAATCCCACTCTTGGTTAACAGCTATCGTAAATTCTTGTCCTTGGAAGCTCCAATTGTAAATTTCCGTTGTCATCCTCTTTTCACATGCGACTTCGAGTCCTTAGTTGCAACCTTAGATGTTAACAAAGATTTGGGCTTAAATCGTCATGACCTTCATGTCAACCATCATTTTAATTTCATAAGGAACCAAAAGTGGCCAGATTTTAATTATATATACACAGACGCTTCGAAACATTCTTCTTCTGGCAGTGTTGGTGTAGGTGTTTTTCATTTACAATATAATATTGTCCAAAAAATTAAGTTTCCACCTGAGACTTCGGTGTTCACTGGGGAATGTTACGGCTTATATAAGGCTGTGGAATATATTTTACTTTTCAAGTTAAATAAAACTGTTATTTTTTCTGATTCTTTAAGTGCCATTCAATCTATTGATAAATTTCCTTTTAAAATGAAAATAGTTCATCCAATAATTATAGACCTTAGACGGTTACTATTGAAATGCTCTATTTTAGGATATTCTGTTACTTTTTCGTGGATTCCCGGACATAGTGGAATTTTGGGCAACGTTAGGGCTGACGAAATTGCTAACGATGCTGTTGAATGTGGTGATTTGTTTCCTTATAAAAACTATGTTCAAGATTTGCTGGCTTTGCCAAGGGTATATCTTCGCGACTCATGGAGGCAACTATGGGGGGAGACTCGTGTTTCCAAGGGCAAATTTTATGCTTTTGTACAGAATGAAATCCCGCTTAAGCCTTGGTTCTTTAAGTTAAAGCTTGGCAAAATTGCTACCACAACTTTGATTCGTATGCGATTGGGTCACACGTGCTCTCCGGCCCATCTTGCCAAAATGGGTATCGTTCGAGATGATCTTTGTGAATGTGGCGGGGATGTGTGTGATGTTAATCACATCTTCCTGTCCTGTCCCCTTCATGATAATTCCTATCTTTATAACTCCTTGCTATCTGCCAATGTTCCTCTCCCTACGTCTATTCCTATCTTGCTCTCGTATAATGATGTATTTATTTATACTTCCTTATCCTCCTTCATTACTTTAAATAATATTAAGTTATAACATTATTTACCTGTATTTATATTCTTCCTACATTGTAATCCTGATCCTTTCCGTCTAAATTTCGTTCCTAAATTCCTTTTTCCTTTTTTTAACGTTTCCCCGTTTTTAAAACCAAGTTTGAACCAAATTAATATCCGTTTGTGGCAAATGCACATCTTGTGCCACGCCAATTAAAAAAAAAAAAAAAAAAAAAGATTGCAAAATAAACATAATATTTCAAAAGCAACAAGTGTAACCATTGTGAAATAGGAATTCTTTGATTTTATAAGTTTGTTACCTGCTGTCTCGATGTAGGACTTTATTACGATTGTGACTATATTGGGAACAGATGGTTTCAATAGGAAGTAAACAGGGATAAGTAAATATGACTGACTCTAGTTCTTTTTCATCACTTCTGGCGCTGGCCGACAGCCACTTATCCAAGACAGACTTACTAGGAAGTCGCTCAGAAGATGACAATCGAATATATATTCCACCGTTGACGGGGCCCCAAGGAGGGACCCTTTCTGATACAAGACTTTCTTTTTCACCTGGACAATGCATACCCGTTCCAAAATTAAGTTTAAGTGAAAGTCCTATCCAAAGTGTCCTTGCAGAACAAGTGGCAAATATGCTAAAAGCAAAGGAACTAAGAAAACAACAGGAAGAAGAAAAGCAGAGACTTGCAGAGAAAATGAAGGAAATGAAACTTGAAGAAGATGATTGTGTCATAGATTTGATGCAAGCATTACTGGTTCCTGGTGGACCTGGCCCTTCATTAAAAGAAGTAACTAAAAGCAGTAGTAGTTCTTTTGAATCATTATTTGAACCAAAGTTCATAGATTGTGATGAAGCGGAGGACATCAAACCCCTTGAGCCATTGTTACCCTGTAAAACAGACATGTCATACATTGTTTTTCAAAAGGTTAAAAAAGGAAAGTGTTCAGCCTTTGGCAAAGTTCTAACTTCTAAATTGAGACCTGTTGCTGCACCATATTTGAAGGATGACATAGAATGTAATTTTGTACGGTTTGACTTTAAGACCCAATCACCTTGTGACATAATCAAAGAACGGCAAAGAAAACCATCTTCATACAACACATATGCCTCTAATATTTTCAGTGTTATTTAACAACACTTGTTAAATAACACTGAACATAACATGTGAATGGAACAAAAATGTTAATAGTTATACTATAGGCATATCTGCAGCTCAAGTTAGCTGCTACAGGTGAAATGTGCCACGATCAAATATCAAAATGACAATGTCAGAGGGCGAGTTAGTTTTGCGCAGTCAAAGTAAAGTTTCACTGTAATCTGAGTGGTGGGACTCGCGAAGTTGTCTCGGGTTGTACTAGACCCACAGTTTTGTTTGTATTATCTAATTAATTAAAATTATTTAAATCTGAACAAGGTATTTTGTAACAATTTTTCGTAACATGATAAAATCCATGTTGTTGATAGTTTTTTTATAAGTAGAAGCTTGTTAAATTTTTGTGTAAAATCTTGCAAAATTCAATGAAAGTATTTAATTAATTATTTTTTATCAATTAAATCTTTTTGTACCTACATACATCTTTTTTTTATTACCAAATTTCATTACTTTTGTCTATTACTTCCAGGTAGTTTTTAGTGGATCCAAACACATAAAATCCTCATAATACTTCTTTGTTCTGTGACCTTGTGCGACTTAGGTAGGTACCTCTCCTCACCCACATGTTTCTACTGCTGCAATTTCAAGATAGGACGTTTTTGTGGCCTTGGCCTACTTTTGCCGATTAAATCTAATAAAATTATAATGAAGTACTCATTTATATTGGTTTTTTTGTTGTAGATAGATTTCTAACCAAAGTAAGTAGTTTGTTATGTCTTACTAACATTTTTATTAGTGTGTTGTTCTTTATTTCTTTTTCAGAAAACAATACTCTGATACTGGAAGAACCTACTGCAACTGCTTCGCCTATTTACCTATTATATTGACGTGACACTGGCAGAAATGTCCAAACGACGATAGCCAAATAAAAAAAAAGTTTGGCCACGTACCTTGGGTCAGTGGTGACATACTTACCTACTCTTTGCCTTGGGTGGTGTTAGCATAAAGACGAAAACTTACGCAAATAGGGAACCTACTCTTGGTTTTGTTCAAAGTTAAATACTTATACCACCGGAGGTCCTGTGCCTTTAACTTTGTTCCTGTGGGAATTTTAGAAAGTATGTGTATGTAGCCTATTTCCTTCTGACGGCTAAGCTTATATTTTGCAAATTCATCAATTTGTTTAGTAGGTTTTGCATAATTGAGTAACAAACAAACATTCAAAATATCTTCACCTGCCATGTATAATAGTACCTACCTATGTTTTATTTGCGTCCCTTATTTCGGCACTGCCCAGGTCTCAGATCTTAAATTTAACTAAACAGAAAATCAGTAATTAATTTTTCAAAATTTGTCACCAAAGGAGACAATTTGTACTCCTTCCGTTAATTTGTACGACAAACGTACTAACAGGTAAACAATTTTACAATTTTGTAACTTTTATAAAAGCGATTATATTGTAATTAATATGTGAGCAGCCATCCTCCCGCCCCAGGATAGCGGGCAAATTCTACACCGATACCGATGGTTGAATTTTGATAAAGTAAGTAGGTATCAGATAAATGTACAAAAATTGTTCTCTTCATAACATTAAAAAAAAAATAACGCTTACACTCAAAGGCCCACACTAAGGTTTTTCTTTTTGTGGGTCCCTTGGAACATACATAAAGACAGACGAACACCCGTGACTCGAGAACAAACATCTGCTTTTTACACAAATATTTGTCCCGACTGAAAATCGAACCCAGGACCCGCCTAACAAGAGGCAGCGTCACTACCACTCGACCAAACCAGCCGTCATCATTAATATAAAACATCAATGGTCTGGAAACATGTGATGCGATTTCTCGATTCAATGTTGAATGATAAATGCCGACGCAGGGGTAGGTATTTTCTTCGTTACGAGTCTACATTTATATTTCATTTGGAGAACATTTTCCCTATGTAATCTATAGAATACTCGCAAAGTGCCTGTTGTTAATTGAATTCCCTCTAAGTTTTTTTCATTATTTTTTTATTATAAGATGGGTTAACTCTTGACCTCAATCTTGACCATAAAGGTCAAAGATGAGGTCGACGATGGAGCGAGTTAACCCAAAAAATGCCTATAAAGGCACTGGTACTCCCACGCACCGACGGAACACAGCAAGCTGTTTGGCGTCGGAATTCGGTAGGAGGGTGGTCGCGAACCAGACGGCCTTTTACAGAGCCTACCACACCGCATGAGACCATAGGACGACACCTCAGATTGACAACAAGCTGGAGGTGTCATCGCCTAAAATGGATCACTAGGAGGCAGGTCTCATTATTGTTTCCTTAGTCGCCTCTTACGACACCCACGGAAAGAGATGGGTGGTGTTATTCTCAACCGATCACCACACAGCGGAGAGTAAACTACAATCTTGACCATAAAGGTCAAAGATGAGGTCGACGATGGAGCGAGTTAACCCAGAAAATGCCTATAAAGGCACTGGTACTCCCACGCACCGACGGAACACAGCAAGCTGTTTGGCGTCGGACTTCGGTAGGAGGGTGGTCGCGAACCAGACGGCCTTTTACAGAGCCTACCACACCGCATGAGACCATAGGACGACACCTCAGATTGACAACAAGCTGAGGTGTCATCGCCTAAAATGGATCACTAGGAGGCTGGTCTCATTTGTGTTTCCTTAGTCGCCTCTTACGACACCCACGGAAAGAGATGGGGTGGTGTTATTCTCAACCGATCACCACACGGCGATAAGTGAATAGGTAATTATTTATTTATAATTTGAATAATTATGTTGTTATTATTTTACACAATATGCAATTAAAAAACAAGATTACATCTACATTTGCAAATTTAGTAAGTATATTAATGATGACGGCAGGTTTGCCACGAGAATGACCGTTCTACACATCCCACCCTATTAAACTTATACAATTTATGACAGCCGGTTTGGTCGGTACTTAGTAGAATAGAATAGAAAAAAACTTTATTTTATAGGACATTCAGGATGTCACTTAAAACAAGTCAAGATTACAATGAAATACATACAAACATACATTAAACGATTTAAATACATACATACGCATTCGTACCTCTAATCCTACTGACTCTACGCCTATTCGCAAAGGTGCAGTCTTCCCCAGAGAAGAACAGGCAAGAAACTCTGAGGTTGCTCTTTTAAATCGCATTACAAATTTTCTTATTTACTAATTTTAACTAAATCTGAAATAACTCTAGAGCTGAGCAGTTCATTCCCATGATGGCTGCCTGTCTGATAGATAATCAGAAATGTTGTAATAGCCCTTTTTGCAAAGTTTTTGTTTAATCACTGTCTTAAATTTATCCAAAGGTAAATTTTGAATACACATGGGAATCTTATTATAGAAACTTAAACATTGACCCATAAAAGAGTTCGTGACCTTGTGGAGACGACTGTCTAGTACATCCAGTTTATGCTTGGTCCTAGTATTTACATTGTGCCTATCGCTATTTTTCTTAAACAATTGTTTATTTTTCTTCACATATAAAAGATTGTCACATATATATTGGGATGCAAAAGTCAAAATATCTATTTCTTTGAACATTTGTCTAAGAGACATTCTAGGTCTCATTTGATAAATCGCGCGAACAGCCCTTTTCTGAAGAACAAAGATCTTATTGATATCCGCAGCATTACCCCACAGTAAAATGCCATAGTGGCGCTGCCTCTTGATCAACGGGTCCTGGGTTCGATTCTTAGTCGGGACAAATATTTGTGTAAAAAGCAGATGTTTGTCTCGGCTCATAGGTGTTCGTCTGTCTTTATGTATATTTCAAGGGACCCACAACAAGGAAAAACCTTAGTATGGGCCTATAAGTGTGTAGTATTTTTTTTATGTTTTGAAGAGAACAATGTAGGTAGGTATGTACATTTATCTGATACCTACTTTATCAAAATTGAACTATCGGTGTAGAATTTTCCCGCTATCCTGGAGCGGGAGGATGGCTGCTCACATATTATTTACAATATCATCGCTTGTATAAAAGTTACAATTTTTTAAAATGGTTTATCTGTTAGTACATTTCTCGTACATTTGTTAGGCATTGCTTTTTTCAAACTAAGTTCTACAGTTTTAAGTTTACAAGCCATCCTGACGTCAGAATGGCTGCTCACTTTCAGACTGTATTTTCTAATCTTGCGTTAAAGTACATTTTGCTTTAATTGCTGTACATAGTTAATTGCACATTTATCGTGCATTTACTCAGTATAGTTTGAATCACTTTGGAAACCATTCATAAGCCATTCTGACCCATACATTTTTTTGGGGCACTGCCCAAAAATCCACATACATAAATACATACATAGGCTTGATAAACACATTACCCTCTTTTGCGTCGCGCAGTCGGGGAAAATAAGTATGTAATTGATTATTGACGCTTATTGATGATATTTTACAGCAGGCTCTCGGACTACTGTGTAATTATTAAACTGCGTGTAAGTAACTTTCAGACAGGCAGCCATGGGAATGAACTGCTCAGCTCTAGAGTTATTTCAGATTTAGTTAAAATTAGTAAATAAGAAAATTTGTAATGCGATTTAAAAGAGCAACCTCAGAGTTTCTTGCCTGTTCTTCTCTGAGGAAGACTGCACCTTTGCGAATAGGCGTAGAGTCAGTAGGATCAGAGGTACGAATGCGTATGTACGTATTTAAATCGTTTAATGTATGTTTGTATGTATTTCATTGTAATCTTGACTTGTTTTAAGTGACATCCTGAATGTCCTATAAAATAAAGATTTTTCTATTCTATTCTATTCTATTCTATCTGGTCTTGCGCCATTCATTGAATATTGTGAATTCATTGTAGTGAGCTCGCGGAAGAAGTTTTTGTATACGTTCATAGGCGTGCAAATAGCACTTAATATGCGTTGCCAAACTCTGTAACTGTGGACGTGACGGAAAGTAAAATAATATTGTAACGGAAGTGCAGTTTTTGATTATAACCGTTTACAGAAGAAGAATCAAGTCTTTTAATTAAACGCCCCCCAGAAACACCGTTACAAGTGGGAGGGTTTATGTTGGCCCTCATACTCAGTGGTCCTCCGCCTCTGAGGCCATAAATTGGGCACTCCGACAAAATATGCATGTGAGGGAAAGGTGTATGCAATTTGGTGCACTCACATGTTATATCATTTGGGCATACAGTGATAAGGGTATTATGGTATAAGGACGTTATGGTAATATAGGGACATTATGGTAATATAGGGCATTATGGGAATGCAAGTAAAGGTGCAATGTAAGGAAATGCACATGCATATAATAGTACATTATGCTACAAGTGTGCTAAGTTGGATATTACATTAGAGGCGAGTTTGGAGCCCGAGCCGAAGGCGAGGGCTCAACGGAGCCGAGAGTGTAATATCCAATGCACACGCGTGTCATACGACAATTTTCAAAACATTTGCGAGGAAAGAAAGAAATAAAAACTTTCCTTTGATATTGACGGCAACAAGCTATCACTTGCATGTTGCGCCTCGGAAAGTATTTCTGGCGGTGTACCCACGTAGGTTTCCTGTTCTGCACTTGAAAAAGACATTTTTTGTGTTGTATTTCTGACAATAATAACAATTCATGAATACAAATGCCGTTTGTGAAAACCAAGTGAAAACATCTGAAAAGAAGAGGCGCGATTATTATTTTTTCTTTTTTCATTCGCAAAATGAGATTCACATTGACAAGTATGCCATACAGCCAAATAAAAAAAAACTTAACTATATATTTTCACGTTTTAGCATAAATAAATGATAATTTTCTGTTAAATTTAAATGATTTAGTGGAATTATATTTTTATTTACAAATAGTTAAATATTTACACTTAATTTTAAATATAAAATGAGATCTGATCTCTTTGCTGAAATTTAGAAAAAAAAACCATTACGTAGGGTGAACGCCCCTATTGCCAGCCCTTTGGTGCAATGTTGATGTTTAAAAAATCATCCTGCATAAACTTGTAGCTCAAAACTACTGTTATATATTTTAAATGATAGGTTATTTAATGGAGAATTATATTTATTAGGGTAATTAATCGTAAGTTGCGTAGATTTTTTTAAAAATAATGTCAAACAGAAAAATACCCTGTGTATCTAGTTCCAGCCACGCTGTATCTAGTACCAGCCTTTTGTGTACCGAATAGCAGCCTAGCATAGGGTCATGTCTTAAAAGTCTTTGAGCTGCATTCTGAATATGAATGAATAAATGCGTAAGCGTAACAAAATCAGTATTTTATTTACCAATTACCCAAAAAATCAATAACAAATAAAAATTAGAAAAGTTAACAAAAACAAAACTTAACATAATTTAAAAGTAAATTTGGTTAGGGGGCCTGAACTGCGACTTATACTTATTTTTTCGAAAGGTGGCGTCTTTTTTACAAATAATAATTAATAATTTATTTATTTATAAAAAAAGGTATATATATTCTGTTTATTTTTTATTTATTTTATTTATATATAATATATGTGTTAAAAAAAACAAAATTGTTGAATGCTGGATAGAAGGTTGTAATAATCATAATATTACAAAAATCCAACAAAACTCAAATAAATCGCTGAGTTTTACATAATTGTTGCATATAATTTGACTTAATACTGATCATTTTAAAAATTAAAAAACAAATAAAATGTTACATTCTAAAGCTTCAAAGCTAATAAAATCACTGAGTTGTATAGCCTCGAAGCTGCATAAAAGGTATTGATAATCAAATTAAAAATTCGAAAAAAAAAACACATATGAACACAGACAAGGAAGAAACTTAGCACGTCTAGGTTAGATCCTGGATATGACATTTAACGCGGGATACTTCATTACCACGGGCAAACTCATTTAACGCGGGAGAAACCGCGGGTGGAAAGCTAGTTAGGTAATATGGGGTACAATATCATGCGAGTTGAGTAAATAATGAGGTAATCGGGTACAATTGTCGCTATTTACTTAAGTACTGTGCTTATTCCATAAATTAGGAAAATGGCGATCTCCATTAGAACTACCTACACTTTATTTCCTCTAAAATCAACTCCAATGAGATCCAAACTTAACCTTCGAAAACGTTTGTGACATCCCTAATTATTAAGACACGGCTGTAATTAGGTACTCAATCGAATGTATGGAGTACCTAGTACCAGCCCCGGGGCTGGTATTTGATGCTCCATACATTTCGTGTTTCTAATTGCAGCCCTGTCAATTTCTACTAGAATCACGGGCAAAACTTGTATATTTACTCAGAAATCCATGCATTACAATATATTAACCCATAATCTAACAAATCATGACATGCAAAGCAAGAAATATGTGAAATATAACTATTTTTAGCTACTGGTAAAATTGTCGGTAAAATAGCAAAATGGCGGATATTCACACCGTGCCAGATTCGATTTGAAACTGACACTCACATGATTATGCTAGTGTTGCCAAACTTGGTTTTAAAATTTCTACCGAATATATATATTTTTTTAATGGCAACAGGAGTACGTAATAATGAAAGGTAATCTTATTATCAAACAAATAAGTGAAGGGGCTGGTATTAGGTACGGGGCTGGTATTAGGTACGTTCACCCTACTAGTGCTTTATTTTCATTACTCACGGGCTGGGTAATGTATATCATTAAGAACCTTAAAACAATGACATAAGACCCACTTTATGAGCAAATGTGTTGAAAATGTTATTCAAGTTTCACTAATGCTCTGTTTTCAGATTTTTGTTATTGTGTTCTGATCTGTTTTACTTTTTTTTCATGTCATATATGGACTTCGAGCAACGACGCTGAAGACACCCGTAGTTTCGATGATAGGCGCGTGTGTGTTAAAGTGCGGTTTTGAAAATTTTTAAGTCCGCGTCTTTGACTTGGGGTCAGGGTCCACCAGCACCTGGTGACCTTTGGCTTCATGTTCATAAAGGCAGTAACCGGGTGTGCAGCGTCGAGCTAACACTTGTTTACTCCTTTCAATTTTTAGTTAGGGACAGGTGCGGGTTTGATAGGAGCTATAATATTTGGTCATATTTCCCCATCATCCGAACAAAGAAGATCTTTATCCTGATAGAAGAAAGAAGACCGACCCGACCACCTGATCCAATGCAGCCCAGACAGATGCTACTTCAAGGCCACCTCGATGGATTAAAAACTTAGGGCTATCGTATAGGAAGTTAGGTAGGCCTGTTGAAAAAATTTTCGACCGATCGAAAATTTTTCAATGGGGGGGAGGCAGTTGTGGTATGCAGACCTTCATGGAGGATCGGGCATAACGCAACTTCTTTCTCATTCGGTCATTTCGAAGAAGATAATTCGAATATCAATTTAAAAGGTTTGAAATGGTATTCGATGTCAAGATTCGAAATGATTGAAGATCTGGTCTTGCGCCATTCATTGATTATTGTGAATTCATTGTAGTGAGCTCGCGGAAGAAGTTTTTGTATACGTTCATAGGCGTGCAAATAGCACTTAATAAGCGTTGCCAAATTCTGTAACTGTGGACGTGACGGAAAGTAAAATAATATTGTAACGGAAGTGCAGTTTTTGATTATAACCGTTTACAGAAGAAGAATCAAGTCTTTTAATTAAACGCCCCCCAGAAACACCGTTACGGTACCTATCAAACATTAAACAAAACGTTGCTAGATAATAATTGAACATACCTAACCTAATGATTCTGTATCTCTTTCTACTTTTTCGATTTTTCTAAAGATAGGTACTTACCTATTACTTAATTCAAAAACAACTGACGACTTTTATTTATTTTATGTAAATACATAACTAGGTATTTTTTACCTACTTTTTTCCTCAGTTAAGCAACCTTGTAACTTAGAAGCAGATCTATGCGGTTTATCTGAAAATTGCGTTCTGAATACTAGAAGAGATTCGCATCTAAAATGGTTCATTATGCTTAAGTAAACCCTACAGCACTACAGAACACAAACCCGGGTAGCATTTACAACACCTAAACGTCGCTTCAGGTGCCGTAAACCCGTAAAACCTACCGCATTTCAGAAGTATGGGGAATCTGAGTACGGAAGCTTTTCCATACTCGCCGCGCCGCCGCCCCGGGACTCGTCCCGGCCGCCAAATAAGTGATACTGGTCGGGGCGGTGAAGTGTGTAGTTCCCACAAGTCAGTGGGGACTATACTTACACCTCATTGTCATGACTAGTATCACTAACCCCATCACTCGAACTAGGATTTACTATTCTTAGATTATCTGGTGTCTTCTTTTTCTTAAGAGGTGCGCTCTTGTTGGTATTGATAGAATTCCCAATTCGCATACGAATTGGGAATTCTATCTATCGTTTAAGAAAAGCTCGTGAAAATTGACAGTAAGTATTTACCGATGATTGATTATGGTCGTGACAAATTGCCACCCATCAAGGTACAAATAGTTTATATATAGCTACACATACGTTGATTGAAAAACGTCACTGAACGTTTACGAACACTGAGGGCCACTTCTGGTAAGTACAACATTCTTTTAATGAAAAACCATCGAAATAATAAGTACTACTACTACGTACTTATTATTTCGATGTGAAAAACTTGCATCAATCAATTGCATGTTTCATGTTTAGGAGGCACTCTTTACGCAGTACCGCAATTTCATGAAATATCATCAGAGTGCGACTACGACGACGACGTGACGATAAGATAAATAGACACGAGTATAGCTGGGTGCGGTAGAGACAGCGCCGCGACAGCACCTATGTCAAAATGTCAACATTGACAACGCCATAGGGCGAGCAAACCTTTGCGCGGGACCCTCGCGCAATCAAAGTGAAGTTTCAGCGTGATCCGAGCGCGAGTTTGTCGTTGTCGTGCTAGAGCTTGATTGGGTCTTTCAAACAAAAACTTAGTAGATATTCATTTATTTCGTAACTATGCCACAAGAGAGCAAAAAATTGAATCTTTAAAACACATTTCACTATCGCCAGTCCAACTCTTACTTTACCGGTTTTTAGTTATAATTTCCGACTTGGCTTGACTTATTGACTGAAAAGTAGGTTGTAATAATTCTTGGTAAGTTTCTTATTTATAAATTTACCTTTCAGTTACACTATAATGTTAGACTTCCAAAGTTTTTCAGTTCAGCACCGGGTTTTCAAATAACAAACACAATAATAACGTCACTTTGAAAAATACTGCGTCTTATTAAAAAACTGTTATAATTCTCTACTACAAGATGATATAAACAATTTAAATCTTTTTGCGACAAAAGCAATCGTAGCAAGACGAACTAGGTAAGTAGTACGCGAAACAAACGAGCGGCGTGCGCCCGCGCCGGCGCCGGCGACTCTACTGCCTGCGCGATAACAGTAAGTAAACGCTCTTCGTACATATGTACATGACATGGTACAGTATCCCATCGTCCGCTATAACAATAAATGGTACACTGCCTGTGGACGCGGACAACATAATGTATTAAATTAGGATAAGTAAGTAAACCACAAGAACTGAGGTTGAGGTTGCGAAGACAATATAGTTTTTGTAGTTTTTAATCGTTATTCTTATCATACGTATACTTTATATATTTTATAACAAGTGATTTTTGTTTTACTGAATCATGATACATAAAATACGTTTTTATCTTTTGTGATATTATGATAAAGTAAATAATTATAGTTTTCAAAAGTATATGTCATGTCGGTTATATCCAAAGAGAATTGCCTATATCTTATTGAACGTTACCAAAATCAAACTAGCTTTCCGCCCAGGACTTCGTTCCCGTTGGAATATCACTCGCTGATAAGAGAGCATTCTACATATTTGTGATCGCTCTAATAGTTTTTAAATTTAAAATTTACAAATTACTTACACATCTTTCGTCTTTATACTATACTTTACATACTTATATAAGTGTAGGATGTTAGTAGCGTGGCTTATTATTTCGGCACTGCCCGGAGACGTATTTTTGAAACAATAGAATTCCAATTCGCATACGAATGACAAGATTTGTATGCGATTCTCATGCGAATCTTGTCAATTCATATGCGAATTGGAATTCTATCGTTTCAAAAATACGTCTCAGAACTTGATTTTAACTAGACAGAAAATCATTCCTCAATTGGTTCAAATTAGTCACAAGAGGAGACAAAGGTCACCCTCCCTTTAAAGAGCTATAAGAATTTTGACATTGGAAATGTATTTTCGTTCGCTCCAGGAGACGTATTTTTGAAACGATAGAATTCCAATTCGCATGAGAATCTCATACAAATCTTGTCAATTCATATATGTGAATTGGAATTCTATTGTTTCGCTCCAGTGTAGGCTCCGATTTCACGAAAAAGTGCGTTCCCCTTATATCTCGGAGAGTTGTGAAGATATGATATTTTAAAAAAGACTCAAAAGATGCGTATTTAAAGCGTATTTTAAAGGTGCAAAATTTTTTTTTTGAAAAAGTAAAAAACAAAAAAAAGTTATGGCCGAAATAGTGAAAAAAAATTCAATTTTTTGATAATGGCGCTCGATATTTTGGGAACGAAGAATGACATCAAAAATTTGAGAAAACTCCTCTGGACTATTTAGTCAGCTACAGTTGGGGCCTTTATCAAAGACGATCGGGTTAAGGGTTTGCCCGCAGCCTGACCTTTTTGAAAAAAGTCAACATTTTTGACATGATATTTATGACTTCATGTTTCGCAGAGTTCGTTAACGGTGTTTGGTGTGAATTATCGTCGCGTCAAACTGCTGTCGGGAAAAATTTCATATCTTGCTGCAAATGGGCCGCTGCTGATCAAGACTCGGGTGACGATGACGGGCTGACGGCGATGTGGCTACCACTTCTTCTCGAATTGACTACGGATTTGTCGTGTAATAATTTTCTTGTACTTTGAACATTATTATATCCTGCTTAATAATCGAAAAATGAAATATGTATAGGTACTTATGCACCACGGTAACAATTATTCAAACTTCGTTACGCGTGTGGGAATTTTGCAATTTGTTTGTTGACAGGCGTTATTTTGGGGATACCTACTTATGTTAATCTAAGAATATAGTTATTTGTTCAACAAGAGAGCAAGGTGGTTTTTGCTACCCGAGTGCAATCTTTAAATGAGCCTAGCGATTGATTTAAAGGCACGAGATCAAAAAAACTTGCTCTCGTGTTAAACACATAAATTTCACCTCTAAAAGCGA
>CATLJT010000157.1:0-230246 GCA_949987775.1 Aproaerema taeniolella
CGTCGTAAATGCTAAATGATCGTGAAATATTTAACATTTTTTTTTTTCATTTTAAAAATTAATTTTTCGCAAACGGACTGCTGAATCGAAAAACGTTCGTAGTAAACCCCTTCTATCTTTTAAAAAACTATCCTATGACATCCCACTCGATGATATCGGCGAGAAAAAAAAAACCATCGCCCTTTCACATGTATGGGAAACACCCGAATTTTTTTTTTACAAAATTTTTATTTTTTCTATTTGTCGGCGCAATTAATATGTATAAACATGCCAAATTGCAGCTCTGTAGTACCAAGGATCTAATATTAGTAAATATATTCTTATTAATCCCAACAATGTTTGGCACTTGGTCTACCCTTACTCGCAAACTTGAAGGGCCAACTTATGTTTTATAGTTTTCCTTTTAAATTTGATGCATATTTTACCTCTGTGAATTTTCCCACATTTTTAGAAACAACCGTTTAGCTGGTAGAGGGGGGGGGGACACTTGTGTTTGACAAAAATTTTCACTTTAAAAATTTATGATTCGCAAACAGAGTGCTAAATCGAAACACGTTCTTAGTAAACCCCTTCTGTCTTTTAAAAAGCTATTCTATGACACCCCATTCGATGATATTGGTGAGAAAAAAAAAATTATCGCCCTTTCACGTCTATGGGAGACACCCGAAAAAAAATTTTTTTCTAAGGTTTTACTCTACAGTTCTGTCGGCGTAATTAATATGTATAACCATGCCAAATTTCAGCTTTGTAGTACTAAGGGTTTCTTAGAAAACCCGCGGACAGACGGACAGACGGACAGACGGACATGGCGAAACTATAAGGGTTTTTAGATTACTACGGAACCCTAATTAAATTCGCCCATAACGAAAAAACTTATCCTGCACATGAGACATTATTATTTCATTGAGTTTAATTGAGAAGTTGATTAATTAAGTATTAAACGAATTTCCGAGATTTTCCTTACAGAGTTATAACATACAAATGTGTATTTTAAATGATAAATGCAATTTCTAACGAGGAGAAATAGTGACCCAAATATCCTCAGCCGAGCTTCTCCATTCTTGCCTTTCCACCGCCAGCAAGTCACGCCTGACAGCCAATAATACGCCCCCTCCCTTTGATTGTCCCGTCCTACTATAATCACGATCCCTACGCCACATTAAACATCGTCCATCAAATAATTCAAAACTTGAAATACTATCAAGCAACCAAGTTTTATTCAATGCGATTACGTCGTAGGTATTCAAATAAACATTCCTAAGCAATGTACTTGTTTTCGTGGGCAAGCCACGAGTATTTTGATAGTATATTTTAAGCGGAGCCATTTCTCACTTATGCAATAAATTGATAGCATGTTACACCAACAAAGTAATAATCCACCAGGCAGCAAAATAAAAAGCTACAATAGTACGTTTTGTTATAGAATATGTTAGATAGTAAACTCGTTAACAACTGTATAAAAACTCTTACCCGTTTATATGAGTCATGTGCATTAATCCGCTCTGATTCGTTGTGCAATAATAGCCCTTGTGCGACTTGGCGATAGCTGAAATAAGAATATCGCACTGATCCGTTATTTGTAAACAAGGAATATGAAAAATAAACTGAGGTATTTAAATACCGTGGTCTGGATGCAGCAGTAACGTAGCAAAAAACGTTATAAAAGTACATTTTAGATGAAAAAATGAATAAAAAAAATTAAATTAACACTAACACTGCCACTAAACTAATTTTGATAAGTCCTTTTCGCTCTTCATGTTTAATATCAGGGAAGTATCGCTCTTTCCCACAAAGATCCTGCAAGATTTCACCCAAACATATTGAAACCCCTGCTCTTTAGCTAATTTCTCCACTTTTGTTAAGAGCATCTTGTTTTTGACGGTATACTTGTGACATTTTACCCACCACACCCAAATCGGACGCCCACAACGGAGAAGCCTTGGTCGCATCTCTCGCTGCCCCGTTACCGTTACCGTTACAATGGCCACCCCGCCCAGCAGTTCTGCCACAAAGACTCAACGACGATATTCACTTCGGTCTGGCCACTGTGGCACGAATGCACAAATCCCACTATTCATGCTACATTTCTAAAATGTAATGGATTGAGTGATCCGACATTCGTACCAACTAGTACAGTCGATCTGTCTATCGCTGCGGTCAATGGTCGACGGGGCACCATAAGATAGAGTCTGTGACTGTATGGGGCTGTTGCAGCAGGATGTGGAGTGGATAGGAAAGGTGAGTCGACAAGAATACCAGCATCGAGCCAACGTAAGGAGGATAGATTCTATACTTGGTGTGTGATACATAAATGGGCGGGAATAGAGCTGCTGTAACTGATGGTCCAGGATTGTTTCTTCTTCCGACCGACGTGTCTTCGTTTTATCTTCTATTTTACAGTTTTTATTCTTGATTATTTGGTTGGAAGTAGAATACCTAAGTCTTCGGGTTTCGTTTCAATGTCAGTCTCTGTAACATTGTATATATTCTCGGCTTCTTATTTTATTTTTTGTCGATCTGCAGCAATCGTTTTCCTATACGATTTCGGTTTAGGGGGTCCCTACAAGTGAAGATCGGACGTCCAACTTTTCTCCTATATTCCTTATAATTATAAGCGTAGAAGATGTGGTTTCCGGCGTCTGCTTATGTGACCGTAGTATGAAATTATACGTACTTTTATGATTTTCGTTATTGTTTTGCTTTGTTGTATTTCGTGGAAATCTTTTGATACATTGAGCATTTCCTTAAAAAATTGTCTTTCGTATTTTCTTAATCTCGATCGGTTACACTTGGTTAATGTTGCCACATTGAGCCCATAAGTCATTGTAGGCATCTTATAAATAAGACTGCAATTTTCGCGGGATCTCGGAGTTGGTTTCATCAGTAGTTCTTGAGCTGCTTCTTTGAGCATGTTGTAGATATCAGTCCAGCTAGCATTCCAATTGGAAACTTCTAATTTGTCTGAATGGGTGTGAGCGGAAGTATTTGATTCTTGTAAGACTTTCATCTTATTGGCTATCAGTCCTTGGAATTTGTGTTGTACGAATTCCCTTTGTAAATGTTCATATACCTAGTAGCATTTCTTATAGTTCAATGCCATATTAATTACAGTATCTTGGTGTTTGAAGTAAGAAAGCTGGGGTTTCTATCGATCCCCAAAGTAATTTGTAATCTGTCTTTATTAGTTTTCCTTTTTCTCCTACAACGTAGTTGAAAAATACGGGTTTCTTAACACTTGTTAGAATATGATCAATTTGCGAATGTTGGTTTCCACGAAACCAAGTAGTCCAGCACGAGGGCCTTCTCCAAGTATTACTGAGTTTTTAATTGTGCTGTTGTAAGAAGCTTAGAAGCAAATAACCGTTTAAATTGCTGTTTTGTGATAGAGGTTATTCCCGGTCCTTTTACATTATTTTGTAAAGTTAATGCCTATGTGTGCGTTAAAGTCTCCTATTATAATTGGATAGGCTTTTTTAGGTCTCCGGCGTAGTAAAGTAGCAATCTGGAATAGACATGTACTTGATGATGTTGGGACGTGAGAAGTGACGATAAAAGTTTTATTGGATTCTTAATTGTAGCATTTTGTATTTTTAGGTGACCTGCTAAAGGTGTTACATCCAAACTTGCTAAGTTTTAACTCGTGTTGTAGCAAAACTTAAAAGTAAGTTGCCGTTAAAGTTGCTATGCTTGTGGTATAATTTTTCTCCGGTTCTTTTAGAGGTGCATTGTTTAGAGTCGTTTTTGCCTATATGTGCGTTGAAGTCACCCATTATAACCGGATATGCTTTTTTAGGTTTTTGGTGAATCAAAATTCCAATTTGAGACAAACACGAGCTTGATGATGAAGGGACGTAGGTGGTACTAATGGAAAGTTCTACTGGACTGTCGGTTGTAGCGATTTTGATCTTTAAGTGCACTGCTAGAGTGTTACATCCTTAACGATGGGTTGAAATTATTTTATATTGAGTCGTTTTTGATATAAGAATGGCGATTCCTATTTTTCCCTTGGGCGTTTACCGCCCCCAAGTATCCAGTGGTAGTTATTTGATTCAAAAGTTCCTGATGCCATGTGTGTCTCTTGAAGTCCCGCTATTATTATCTATCGATTAGACAGTTCTTGATCGATATGGTGTCTATCTTTTAGCTTAGAACAGCCTCTTACATTCCATGTGCCGGTTCTTAAATTTGTACAGGGGGTAGGTACAGGGGGTAGGTACATCGTGTTGTGTTTGCCGTGATGACCTAATTAGACGCTGGCCGGTGCAATCTGTAGAAATGTGACATTGATTATCAAACGTGGCGGGTATTGTTTCATTGGATTGCAAAAAGAGTTTTCCATCGTTTTCTTTTTGGAAGTGTGAGTTTGTTGCAGGACTACATTTATCATAAACATTCTCATCTTCGTAGTTGGATAAAGCTCCTTGATCGGTGGGTATCAAGCTTCTGTAATGGTTGTTTCCGAAGTGTAAATAGATGTTTCCGGGTACTGGTGCATCACGGGGCTTATAAATGAGTGGCTCCAATAGATTTTCGTTTTAAACATGGACGTTAGCCCTATAATATTCCGAAGCTGCTATTAATATATCTTCCCCTCCCCAGAATCCATCCTGGAATTGTTGGTTAATATATTGCTCCATGCTAAGCGTTGTGTCCGTGAGGTTATTAAGTAGTGCTAGTTCTATTTGTGGGTCGTGCCGGTTTTCAGACACGTAGGTTGCTAGATCCTTCCTAATCATTGCGTGGTCAAACGTTAGGTAAAACGTAATATTTATTTGGTTACATATGGATCTGTATAAGCAGTTGCCGTCTTTTTCGATTCATTTAAAAAAAAAAGGTTGTATTGTTCTGGCTTGCCATAGTTTTCGGGTGGTTGCTGTCAGCCAGATGTTGACCGAATGACTGTGGAGTCTTTTGTTTAGTAGTTTAAAAAATTATAAAGTTGTCGGGCGCATCAAGTTGAAAGACAGCAGGATATAACTTTATGAGCTTTCGTTTCCCAGGCTCCGATGTAGTATTATTGTTTTATTATCCTTTTCTCTTTACCCTATTGTAAAACTTAGGCAAACTAATGGTTCTTCGGTCGTTTGCTTGCTTTTAGTCAGTATTATTTTAAATTAAAAAAACGCACTTAGTAAAATAAGGTTGGTATTGTTCCCAAGTTGAGCGATTCCTATGCGATGTGTTTTACGATTGGCTAAGTGATTAGTGATTCGTATGGTATATCAGTAAGATATGATAAATTTATTATGCGAATAATATATTATGTTATAAGTGTGTCAGGTGGCTTATTGTAGTAATGTCTTTGAAGCACACAATACTGCTAATGGATTCCTAGTTTTAGCGTTTCGTAAGAGACCTAAACTTGAATCGCGAGACGCAACGGGTCATTTTGTGTACTGTGTATATTCAATTAATTTAGGTGTAGTGCTGTCTAACGCGCGTGAAATTGCAAATAAAAGTGTATTCAAATTTTATTCTTAAGTTCTCTATGTCGAGCTTCTTTATTTAGGCGTTAATTGAGTGAATCACTAGCTGCCGTTCCACGTATTTTCCTAGTACCCTAGATTTTTAAGCTGGAGTAAGGTGTAGATAGGGTATATTAGAGGTAACCACCTATCCGGATTGTTAAGCTAGGTTTAAGAATATGGTGCGCCGGTCAGGAACACTAAACGGTTTGCTGCGGGTCCTACAAGTTGCAATAATAATTATGTCGGTTAGATCGGCGCCTTGTGAGTTGATGCTGAAAAAAAAAATTGTATCCAAAAGGCTGCTGGAACGGATCGCCTTGTGAGTTGATGCTGGAAAAAAATTATGTCTTTTGGCTAGAAATGTTTTACAATGGAACGAGCTCACCAGGTTCTCCGCCTTCCTCAAGATGTTGCGCGTGTAACGCACTGTTCTTAGCTCAAGTTTCTGTGTCTTGGTCGTCGTTAATAAGTTCCACTGTCAACTACACTGGATGTATGGATGACACACGCGTTGCGCGACGTAGGTATAACCGAGTGGAACCGGAATGCACTGATATTATTATATGGGGTACAAAGTGAGTCACGAGTTACTCTGTAGAGGCTAGATAAAACTCCCTTGGTCGCATCTCTCGCTGCCGCGATAAAATTCTCTTTGACGTAGTAGTTGTTAAAACAGACTATTATTGGTTTTATGTGGTTTGGGTCACGTGACTGCACTCTTGTAGCGAAGTTAATTAGGGTTTTCGCTGTGGGGTATTGAATTTTAGATCTTTCGTCAACGGTATACCCTTTATCTCGATATTGTTCATTCTGGAATATTGTTCCCTTTTGCGGCTTTCGTGCTCCAGCTTATCAATTTGAGTCTGAAGTAAATTAAACTGATCTTTTTTTGAGTTTTCTAGCTGGCTCAGTCTGTCCTCTGCCTTACTCATTCGCGTCGAAAGCTCTTTGAGTGAGTTGCTGACCTCCTGGAATGATGACCTCAACTCTTCCATCTCACAGCGAATCGCTTTAACATCTTCCGGCATGGACTCCAGACGTGTCAGTTTAGAAGATAGCTGTCTAATCTCCTGTAGAAGAGATGCAGCACCAGTATCGGTAGTGATTAGCGGATTACCGGCCTGTTTACACTTATAGCAACGCCATGCCTGTCTTCTGTCCTCTCCAAGCCTTCTGTATCCACCCTCGGTTATTCCCGCACATTCAAAGTGTAAATCTAGTGCACAAGAGTAACACTGCACTCCATCATTTAATTTCTCATCGCAAACTCCATTACGGATGCTTATGAGTGCTTATCTGACTCATATATTGTCTAAATGTTGTTTCTTCAGTAGGAAAGTCAATTATTTAGGTTTTGAGCTTAGCTCCGAAGGTATCCGACCTGGGGCAACAAAAATTGAAGCTGTTAAGGATTTTCCCGTTCCCACCAATCAACACGTAGTACGCTAGTTTATATGTTTGTGCAGTTTCTTCAGGAAATTCGATTCGTGAAGGGATTTTCTGTGATTACCAAATCTTTGACAGTTCTGCTTAAAAAGGACTCCGTGTAGGTATGGGGGCCTAAACAGCTTCAAGCTTTCGAAACTCTGAAACAAGAACTTTTACAAAAACCTACATTGGCGTTATATGACCCTAAAGCCGACACTGAGCTCCACACCGATGCATGCAAGCTTGGCGTGGCCGGCGTCCTTATGCAAAATGATAATGGGGGTAAACTTAAACCTGTGGCATATTAACAACATATGACAGCCTATGAATTGGAGACGTTAGCGCTGATTGCTTGCCTCCAGAGATTTCGCGTGTACCTAATAGGAATTGAGTTTAAGGTTTTCACCGATTGCAATTCTCTGAGGGCTACTATGATAAAACGAGATCTGATACCGCGTGTTGCTAGGTGATGGATTGCAATGCAAGAATTCATCATCATCATCATGCGCTAAGCAGGAATCCACCACCTACCAACGACGCAGATAATACCAGAACAGTTATGAACGTTACTGAAGCAAACTAGCTACAAACTGTTCAAAAGGCTGATACGGAAATACAACGTAAAATTTCCATTTTGAATGACCCTGAGTCAGAAGATGTCATTGAAGTTAAAACAAATTTCATTGTTAAAAACGTCATGTTGTATAGAAAAACTGAACAAGGTGATAAAAGGGTAGTCCCAAAGGGGGTAAGGTTTCAGGTCATGAAGCAATGTCACGACGACATTGGGCATTTCACCTTCGAAAAAACCTTAGGGTAAATAAGGGAAGACTACTGGTTCCCTAAAATGCGTCGGTTTGCAAAAAAGTAAGTCGAATCGTGCCTTGAATGCGCATACACAAAGTCGTCGAGAAATAAGAAGCCACCTTTGCATCCAATTCCCAAAGGCGACGCCCCTTTTGATACGCTACACGTGGACCATGTAGGCCCGTTTATGAAAAGCGCAAAAGGAAATACCCATTTGCTCGTAATTATTGACGCATATCCTAAATTCATTATTCTGAAGCCAGTGCGGAACACTAAACCTTATGTAGTAATAGATAAACTACGGGAGTATTTCAGTATTTTTGGGATAACGAAAAGATTGATATCGGACAGAGGGTCTTGCTTTACTAGCAATAAATTTAAGGAGTACATGGATCAGTTAGGTATTAGGCATGTGCTGAACGCTGTAGCAACTCCGCGCGCCAACGGCCAGGTAGTGCGCTACAATCGCACCTTATTAGAAGCACTAACAGCTAAATGCGCCACAGGGGATGAAAAGAAATGGGTCGCTTATACGCCGGATGTCCAACTTGGCCTTAACACCACATTGAACAAAAGTATAGGGAAGACCCCGGCACAAGCGTTATTCGGCACTAATCTGGTAGGTGTAACTGAAGGCAAAGTTAAGTTATATTTACAGGACGAGTTTGATTGATTCACGAAGAAATCAATCAGTATATTTCGAGTTACCAAGAAAAGCAGAAAGCTTATTATGATAAGCATGCTGCTGAGCCCAAGAAATACTCCATCGTTGACCTTGTAAGTGTTGATCGCGAGATTCCCTCCACAGGCCAGAGATAAAAGTTAACACCGCGTTTTCAGGGACCGTACTGGGTTACGCAAGTCCTTGATAATGACAGGTACCAAATCGAAGATACCCCGATTACGAAGAAGAACAATCGTAGTTACTCAGCCGTACTAGCTTCGGATAAATTAATGGCTGCATTTTCAAAGATCAGATTCTTTGTCTTCCGTTGAAGACGATGAGTAGTTATGCTTATCTTTAGGTTATAACTAATATTGGATTCTTTATTTTCTGAGACAGATTACTAGTTTTGATATATGACTGTTGGTTATTCTTGTTAACAGTCGAAATAATAAAAAAAAAGAACAAGAGATTTTCTGAGTTGTATTATAAATAATTATATAGAACAGATTTATTAATAATATGAATGTATGTGTATAATAGTGGTTTCAAGGTAGATGAGACTTGACCCGCTATGTGATTTTGTATGTAATTTTGGTAGATGTTACCTACATCATACTCGAACAGTAGCAGAGATGAGGCTTGGCCCGTTGAATTTGTTGAAGATAAATTATAATGACTGTGTAGTGCATGGGAGTAGGCTAGATGAGACCTAAACCATGCTTGAACGGTTCCAAGATAGATGAGGCTTGGCCCGTTATTTATGAATAATGTATGTTAATATTGTTCAGCGAAAACGAATGTAAAAGTTAATAATTACCGTTACTCTGGTTACCTTTTTGTAAATGGTTACAATACTCGTAGAACTGCAATAGAACCAATGAAAAGAACCGTTATTAAATGTACTTAAATAGTTTACACTAGTACAAAAGCTATATGTAATGAGTCTTTCTAAATTATGAGTTTAAAAGGTGTAAAATGTGTGTGTAAACTGAGGGCCCAACGGTTTTTAACAGTGGTGCTTACGGCAGGCTTTAGTAAAGGTAGAACACATTTTGTAAAACGAATACTGGAACTTGTAAATAATTTATAAAAAAAACTGTGACGCATAAAGTGTGGTCCCTCAGTCCACACACCTAACCTTCTACTTCTGGACAAGTACTTAACTTGCTGGCATATCTTGCTAACAGATATTTAGTAAAACATATTTTAATACTTACATAATGAATAGAATGCAGTTTACAGTTATTGTATTATTATGAATATGTGATTTTGTGATCCCTGAGGGACCACTTGACAATAACGTATAAATAAGTAAAAACATTATAAAAAAAGCATTTCTTAGTAAAAGTCATGAGGAATATTATAAAAGAAAAACTAATCCATTTTTTAAGGCGACTACAGCACCCGATCGTCCTTGAGTAAAAGGCAGCACACATAGGAAACGGTCGCACGCACACAACCAACAAAGAATAGTACCATCTAACGGCAAACTTCAGTACTAGCATCTCATGACACCACCAACATTGAATAGTGACATCTGACCGTAAACTTCAGTACTAGCATCTCATGACACACCACTAACAGTGAACAGTGACATCTAACCGTAAACTTCAATACTAGCATCTAGTGTGGAAACTTACCAGTCATAAAATACAATAAATCATTATATTATGCTTTGTTATAGATTTGGGTGAATTCGAAAGATGCATGATATTGAATTAAAATAACATTTATTTATCTCATCGAAAATTTTGACAACGTACCTATTGTATCAATCAATCGTCAGTGAAAAATGTATGTACTATCACGTTCATATATGGAGGCATAGTCAATACAAAATGCAGAAAACAAGTCGCATGCGGCCGCATCGTGTACTCACACATGGACACAAATGACGTATACCGCATACGCCACTACGCTTGTTGCTCTGATAACAAGCATAATTTTACGAGCCAAAGCATAAGCCTTGGTGGCGCAGCGGAAACACTGTCTGCCTGCTGTAGCAAGGCGCGGGTTCGAGCCCAACTGTAGCCTAATAGCTACGAAGTTTTGTTAGATATGTTTTGGTTTTCAAACATTTTTATAGTCATAGACCATACCATACAAAAATTGAATGCAATGAAGTTAGTTTAGATTCATTCGGTTCGATGTTCATGAGGAACCTGTTTGTCATTGCTAGATCATAAGCGACGGTGCTCGTGTGTTCTTACCGTATCGGCAGTTTACTGTGATTTCTTTTTTCGACATACATACAAATACATAATAAGTTTGCAGGAGTGGCAGTGTATTGTTGCGCTGCACAATATAGGATATAATGTATCCCAAATTGCTAATGAGATAGGTCTTACAGTGAGTATTCTAATGTTTACTTAATATTAACACTGTTTTTTAATTTATAATTTATTTTAAGAACGTAAACATATCATCTAAATGTTAAGCTTAACTATTGTAATGCATTTTATTAGTGGTGCATAGTTTTTGTTCCTTATTATATTAATGTTGTTATTTTGGTTTTAGTGAAGGATAGGTGAATCATTACGGAATGAGGGTAACGTGTAATCTCGGCCGCGCAGTGGACTCCCAGATTGAACTGCGACAGACGGAACTTCGACAGACGGAAGTGCGAAAAGTTGTAAATGCGACAAATGTATAAATAATGTAATTAACTTCAAAATTGCTTTTTCTTAAAGTATGTTAATAAATACCTACTTCAAAGTTGCGTTATAACCAAAAAAATCTAAAAAAACTAATATGAAATACGTTCCGACCAGAAAAGCATCGCTGGGTTACGAGCGCTTTAAATAAAATTAAAAGCGCTATTAATAAAAGAAAATAAATGCATTCAATAAAAAACGAACATTTGATAGTTAAATTTGTGTTTTTGAATTTCTAATTTAAATATAATATTTTAGCGTACACTTAAAAATGAGGGTATTTTTAAAATGTTTTGTTCTCGCACGTCTCAATAACATACCAGTTATATTGTATTCTAAACCAATCTTGCATCGTTTACGCAATGGATTATTCCTGTGAGTTATTTAAATCTAGAACTGGAAAGAACGAATTAGTTATTAATGGGTAAGTACATATACTGCAAAAATCAAGTTTGTGGTGATGTTTATTATTGGTGTTGTGTGAAAAAGTGTTCAAAGAAGTGCGGTGTATATGTTAAAACCAAATTGACAAATGGAAACCATGATATCATTAGTAAATCGATTAGGGAGCATTCTCATATGCCAAATCCCGATCTGGTTGACATCAAAAAGCTTCAATCCCAATTAAAACTAAAAGCTGACTGTAGCATGGATTAACCGGCACAAATTATACAAAATTGTATTACAGATATACCAACCTCTAGTGCTCCGTTTATACCCGATAAGTGGGCTATGAGTAGGTTGATCAACCGGGAAAGAAATAAAAATATGCCTAAGATCCCAAAAAAGCTATGCGATATAACCATTCCAGACGATTTACAAAAATTTGAGAACGAACAGTTTTTGTTGGGGCATTATCATTACAATGGCGAAACTGTAATTGTATTTGCAACTAAGGAAAATCTACGGCTGTTACATGATGCTGATTTCTGGATTCAAGATGGTACTTTCAAGTGCTGCCCTTCACCTTTATGCCAAATGTACACAATACATGGGAACAGTGGATTGAACGCAACAGATAAGCAAATGTTTCCTTTAGTGTACGCATTTCTTTCCCATAAATCTGAAAATTGCTACTTTATTATGATGGAAATTTTGAAGTCATATTCTTTAAATGTATTAAACCTACATCTCAGGCCAAAAATCATAATCACAGACTTCGAAATAGCAGCAATGAATGCATGTAAACGCGCATTCCCCGTAACCGAGAACAAATGTTGCTATTTCCATTTACGGCAAAGTATTCAAAAACACATCCGTGATGCAGGATTAGAAAATAAATATGCTCAGGATAGCGAGTTTCGTTGGAAAATGAGACACTTGGCAGCGCTAGCTTTTTTACCAGCGCAAGAAATTCCATCAGCCTTTAATAAAATTACTAAAAATATATTGCCAAGGGAGGCACATAAAGTAACCGCTTGGTTTAAAAAGTATTACATTGGGAGTGAGACTTATTTTCCTAAAAAAGACAATCATAAACCGATGAAAATTACTTTAGTAAAAAAAACACTGTTTCCTCCTGAAACATGGTCTGTGTACGACTCGATTGCTACAGGTGTCCCGACAACACAAAATGCCGTCGAAAGCTGGCATAATAGATGGAACATTTTAATGAGCAGAAAAAAATGGAACATTTACAAAACAATTGAAGAATTAGTTAAAGAACAAAAGCATACAAAATGTCAAATAGAAAGACAACTAGCAGGAATGACAAAAAAAAATAAAAAATATATTACTGAAAAATTATTAAACCATTTAAAAAATAGAACTAAATTAAATGTAATTGATTTTTTAAAAGGTTTATCATATATTATTAATTTCAAAAATTAAATGTTTATTCGAACGAAACAGGTTGTAAGCAAATTGTTAGTATTTCTTTTTTTAATTTCATTAATCTGAAGAAAAGATAAATAGATTCATTATTCAAATAATAAATGAAGAGGCGAGAAATTATGTTTTCTTAGTTATTATTTTTTTATAGACAGGGCTTTAGGTAAATCTCTTTCAACCTCTCGGGTGCTAAATCAGTCCATGAAACTGAACAACTTTTCCCAAGGAACACAGGTCAAAATACGAAAAAAAATTTGATCTTCCATACAAAATGCGCTATATGCTGATAAAATTTGTATAGGAACTCAAATTTTTTTTTTTTCATTTTTTGAGCTATGTTTCTTGAAAAGTTGTTCAGTTTCATGGACTGATTAACCACCCAAGAGGTTGAAAGTGATTTACCTAAAGCCCTGGATAATTTGTTTTTATAAGTTAATTTTTTTATTGAAGTACCTATAAAAAATATGATTATCATGGAATTGAAAAAAATATTAAATTTTGTTTACATTAAAAAATGTACAAGTTGGCCACCCTTTGTTTTTTTTCAATATTTAATAAATTATTATGATGCGCATCGCTGTTGTTTAATTTTTTAATCTTACAATAAAAAATAAATTCATGTCTATTTAAAGTAAATATTTATTTGTCGTATTTGAAACGTGTCGCAATTTTGCCTTATCGCAGTTTCTTCTTGTCGCAGTTTCTTTGTGTAGAAGTTTCTTCTTGTCGCAGTTTCTTCTTGTCTCAATTTAGTCTTTCGCAGTTCCGTCTGTCGCAGTTTCTTCTTGTCGCAGTTTAGTCTGTCGCAGTTCCGTCTGTCGCAGTTCCGTCTGTCGCAGTTTCTTCTTATCGTAGTTCCGTCTGTCGCAGTTCAATCTCGGACTCGCGCAGTGGACGATCGCGAGTTATCAATGAATCAGCGTGTGGTGCAAATGTATGACAATAATGGATTCATACGGAAGATAAATGGAGTTCATCGATTCTAAGGCTTAACAAGCTTAATTAAATATTGTTATGTGTAAAATTGTTATATTTATCTATAACTTATTATTTTATTATTATAAACTATATATCTACTGCCTTGTAGTGCAAATTGAATATTAATTTTTGTTGAATATTAATTTTGTATTTTTTAACTTATCAAATGGTTTGTTTTTACTACCCTATTGTTTGAAAAATAGCTTTAATCTGGCTTCCACATGAAATTGATGGGGTGTTACTCGCAGATGGAGGATATCCTTGCACTAGGCAAATATATTTTATTATTCATAAACGATAAAACTACAATTAAATGAGCACTATTGGCATGGCAAATAGTGTTCATATAATTATAGTTTGTTTATAATTATAGTTCATGGCCCATGTGGTCTTCAAAAAATCATAAATACCTCACTACAATATCGCTCATTTGTAAACAATAAATCATTCTTTATTTCAGACATTTATTGAGTCCGGTTTCAAATCCCAGAACTGCACCAGAGGAGAGATATAATAAGGTGCAAATAAAATCAAGAAATTCAGTAGAACGTTTATTTGGAGTATGGAAAAGACGGTTTCCATGCTTACAAATTGGTTTAGCAACCAAACTATTATCAACAGCCAATATCATAATTGCTTGTGCCGTACTCCACAACATTGCAGTTGAAGTAAATTATATTTTTGAAGATGATGACACCATGGACCATAATGCTCAGCTTTCGAATACAACAACGACAAACACAACAGATAACAGTGATGGTTTGGTACTTCGATCGAGCGAATATAATTTCACGCTATTACACGTATTAAATGAATTTTAAAATAAAACCAATATTTTCACTTAAATTATATTTTATTTATTTACACAGAAAGAAACAATGACAGGATTTTATACCAATTATTCTTTGTCAAATTTATCTAACTCTTTTAGTTTTATTTGTAATTCAATTTTAAACAAATTTTCTTTATGTTCTCTCTCTAAAATTAAAATCTGGAGTTCTTCCTCATGCATTTTTTCTTAAATTCTAATTCTTCTTCCAATATTTTACACTTTAACATATCTATTGTATTTGTTTTCAAACATAACTCTTTTTGATATGAGTTTTATCTATTTCTTTTTCTTCTTGAGTATTTTGCATTGTTGCTTCTACTGTTTTACACCAAGCTTCATTATTGTTGTCCCCTAATATTAACACGCTCCCTGAAAAAAAAATGTCACAATTTATAATGATAAATGCCCATACATGGACTACTAGCTTTAACTTGCATTCCTCTTTTCAGGGATCCAAATGGGTTAATAAAAATGGTAACGTATGTGTTAATCCAGGTTATCCTGGTACTAAATTTCAGATCTGTTCAGCCATTTAAGCGTGAAAGAATAACAAACATACCCACACATATATACTATTGTCTTTATAATATTAGTCTGTTATGGGCATTTATAGTTATTTATGCCGAACAAATTAGAATGCCGGCCACACCTAGTTATTTATTATGTAAAATCTCTTACCATTAATATCACTATCAATATCCACAGTAATGTTAGTAAGAATATTTTTATCTATATCCATAACTTTGGAATCGATGAGATCAAAAATATTTTCTCGACAAGTCGTTTTTTTCTATAAACGTCTTTCCTTATATCACATAAATTCCAAAATATGACTGAAGAAGTAGACAGGAAAAGACCGTTCTAGAGTTTGGAAAAGGATTTATTTTTAAATATCATACAAAAATATGATACTATCCTAACCTCCAAACAAACAAACGCTACGAGTGCTTTAAAAACGAAGCAGTCTTTGGTGGAAATAGTGGAGGAATTTAATGAATCCTCAATTGTTACTCAAAAGGTAAATATAATATGTTTTTTTATACTTTTATTATTTACAGGTACGTAGAGTTTAGTTAGTTTTTCGGTAATATTAGAGAAAAATGAACGTATAATCTTTCTAAGTACAACATCATGATTCAAAAGTAAACATTTAAATTTAGTAGGGTATACGTCAATCGTTACGTTGCTCCAAGCATTCCTGCTTTTTGTAACAACAAATTTAATGACAATAATGTACTTTTTAAATGTTAAACTACTTTATACAACGTTATTGCTATTGTAAATATAAAATAAAGTAATATGAATCATATTATTGCAAGGTTTTGTAAAAGTAATCTAGACCGTACGTTTCCCTTTTCATGAAACGAAACGCAGTCACAAAGTGTTGCCACACAGAAACAACCACCAAGCGTCGAGTGTTACTTGGGCATTTGCTCAAGTAAGTAACGTGTGTTACTCAACTATAGAATGGAATTTTGTATTTAAGAATTCTAACCTTAAGTAATGACTTAATTAAGAAATTACTTAGCAACAAGTAATTACTTCTTTATAAATACCGGCGTTAGTGTTACAACTAATCATCGCAGTGGTATTTTGCAAAATTTGGTATTGACCCTTAACGAACTTTGCGAGACTTTTGAATTTAGGGATTTTCACTCGAAAGAACGGACGGTTTCGGAGTCGATCTTCTTGAATGCTTTATGTAACACTAGCTTATGGCCGCAACTTCGTTTGCGTTTTAATTTTTTTTTATAGAATAGACACTACATTGATGGAACTATACATGAAATTGACGTTTTTTTTTTCAAGCACCATATTTCGTTGATTCAAATTCAACGAAATATGTTCATATTTTATGTTCATATTTTCGTTAATTTCTAAACATGTTTTTTTATTTCAAAACTTGGCCATACTGTATTACATTGGACCTAAAGACAAAGCTCTAACTCACTTCCCGTTCCCAGGGGAATTTTTAACTTTGCTTATGGCCGCAACTTCGTTTGCGTTTTAATTTTTTTTTATAGAATAGACACTACATTGATGGAACTATACATGAAATTGACGTTTTTTTTTCAAGCACCATATTTCGTTGATTCATATTCAACGAAATATGTTCATATTTTCATATTTTATGTTCATATTTTCGTTGATTTCTAAACATGTTTTTTTTTATTTCAAAACTTGGCCATACTGTATTACATTGGACCTGAAGACAAAGCTCTAACTTACTTCCCGTTCCCAGGGGAATTTTTAACTTTGCATTCACTAAGGTATATGCATGCCAAACAAGCATCTAACTTATGCAGTTTAGATTTTTTCATACAACATTTTTTTCCCGCTAACTCTCGTTCCCATGGGAATTTTTCAAAATACAGCCCTAACTAAACTTTATATTTACTAAGGTATGCATGTAATAGATTATAAGAGAAATTAAATTCATTCAATTAATTTGAAGTCAATTTGTATTTTTTACGTGATATTTATTGTTGATTTAAAGTAATGAGTAATGATTTGACTTTTTGTTGCAAATAACGTTTGAACACTTGTTTACGAAGAATGTTATAAGAATTTATTTGAAATCATTTGTGAATAGACTATTTATAGTAAATATAAGTACAAACACCACAATAAATAATATACGTAATATTAGATTATAATTGTTAAGCCTTAATTACATAATTTTGTTATAAATTGGATAAAAGTAATGATTTGAATACTTAACGTCAAATTGGCGCCGCCTGGTGTTGCTTATTCTGATTGGTTAAACTGAATGTTTCCTATTGGTGTTTAATGACGTGATTCTTAATCCTGATTGGCTGAAGAGAACGGTTTCGTTTTAAATTTAAAATGACGTGACGATTGGTATAAAAAGGCTCCTTCGGGGCAGGTTTAACACATTCTCGCAGAGTTCAGTCACCAGAGCGGTACTAAAATCGTAAGTTAAGTATTTCCCTTATAATTGTATTATTGCTTAGTAAATGTATTTATTACAAGGTGTTTTTACATATGTATTGATTAGATTATGTGTTATTTATTCTGCAATTTGTAATAACTTGTTTGCAAATATTTATAAATGATTAACTGACTACACTGTTTTTTTAAATTCCTATAATTACCCTCTAAGAGTCCCTCACAATTTAAGTGTTACATTTGCTAAAGTAAAGCTGACTTAGTAAATAAATATTGCTACATTAAAATCAAATCTCACAAGTAAATAAATATTGCTACATCAAAATCAAATCTCACATCAGAAGTGGGATCGAGTCATGTAACCCATATATAACGATATATGTAAATAATTTCAGATGGATATAGAAGCTATAAAAAGTCTTCTTGCTGCAATCAAGGAAGCTGTCTCTGGTGCCCGGAAGGATGAAGATATCGCCTTGCCGACCTTCGACCCAGCTACAAGCGACAGCGGGGCTGAGTCCTGGTGCACTAAGATAGAAGCGCTTTCAAAGGAGTTTGGATGGAGCAGTGTTGCAATGGTTGCCAAAGCAGGTAAGGCCCTCAAAGGGTCTGCTTTAGTATGGTATGAGACTTGGGACCCTGCGGATGGTCGTACATGGTCAAATTTTCGCGCAGAATTAACGGATTTGTATCCTGAAAAGAAAAATCTTTCCTAAAAACTTCAAAAAGCTGTTTTATGTTCATCTGAAAATGCCGATTCTTATTGTGAATATGCAAGGGAGAAGATAAGGCTTTTAAAATCTATTAAAATTTCTTTTACTGAGGCACAATTGATAGAACTGGTTTGTGGCGGCATAACTGATGTTAATGTCTGTATGGCATCATTCAACAGCAATGTCAAAACTACTTCCGAACTAATTTCACTATTCTCTTCATATACTAAAGCTAAAAAACGTACAGCAGAGCAAAGCACAAAAGATTCTAAAGATCCTGGTCCTAGTTCTAAACGACCCAAGTTGGACAACCGTTCGAATGAAGTTAAATGCTTTTCTTGTGGTAAACAAGGCCACACCAAGGCGCATTGTTTCAAGAAAGCCCCCCAAACTAGCAATGAGACACAGGAGCAAAAATCTAGTGATTTCGTCAAAAGATTTTGCTCATTTTGTAAAAAACCAGGTCATACAGATTCTATTTGTAGATGCAAACCAAAATCAAATGAAATCAATACCTCTTCTTCTACAACTAAAGAGAATACTTTTTTAGGCAATCAGAATTAAAATTGACTGAAGTCTCTATTTTTGACATTAAAATACAATCACTTCTCGACACTGGATCTAACTGCAGTTTAATTAAAGAGTCTGTTGCAAAGCGTCTTGGGTGTCCCTTGTTACCGTATTTTTTACGTCTTTGCGAAATAGGTGAGGGTAGTTTAGACGCGTTTGCAAAAATAACGGCACCAGTTCGATCAAATGATGTATGTATTGAACTTGACATTCACGTAGTTAGAGACAGTGGTTGCCGATATGATCTTATAATAGGACGCAACGCTGTCCAGTTCCCCGGTGTCGAAATTGTAACCGATGCTTCAGGTTCTCGCTTGGCACGACAAACATTGCCTACTTCAAATGCGGAAGTAAATTTAGCTGTTGATGTTGAGGGTTCACAGAAACTATCTGAGCTTTCTTCTACGATAAACCACCTTGATAATGATTTGCAGAATAAAATAAAATTGATATTTCAAAAGTATCCTTCCGTATTCGACGCAGTTGGCAATGTTAAAACAGGCGAGTTAAGCATTAAACTAAAAAATAGTGACGTTGTCTATTATAGACCATACCGACTGGCTCCAATAGAGAGAGAGAAGGTAAAAGAAGTAATTCAAGATTTGTTAAACAAAGGAATAATTAGAGAAAGTAATTCACCTTTTGCTAGCCCAATGATCTTAGTTAAAAAAAGTGATGGAACGGATAGAATGTGTATAGACTATAGAGCGTTAAATAAACTTGTAGAAAGAGACAGATACCCTCTCCCTCTCATCGAAGACCAGATTGATAAACTCGGACATGCAAAATACTATATATCTATTGATATGAAAAATGGTTTCTATCAGATCCCGGTTTCTGAAGAATCTATTAAGTTCACGGCTTTTATAACACCCGACGGCCATTACGAATTCCTTAAAATGCCTTTCGGAATTTGTAATGGTCCATCAGTTTTTCAAAGAACAATATCTAAGGCAGTACAGCATCTTAAATTTTTATTAGTATACATGGACGATATCCTTATCCCTTTTGAAACTATCGATCAAGGTTTGCAATATTTAGAACAAACAATTTCAGCCCTCAGTTCTGCCGGCTTTACAATAAATCTTAAAAAATGTCACTTTTTTGTTGAAAATATTGAGTATCTGGGACGACATATTTCTCACCAAGGCGTCAGGCCAAGTGAGAATAAAGTCAAGGCCTTAGCTAATTCTCCTGTTCCTAATAACATTAAACAAGTTCGGCAATTTATGGGCCTTGCCAGCTATTTTAGGAAATTTGTTCCCAATTTTGCTTCACGAACCGCTTGTATCTCTAAATTAACAAAAAATAACCGAAAATGGGAATGGGGTCCGGAACAGGCTGCGGCTAGGAAATACGTGATAGATTATCTTATTTCTCAACCTTTACTGACAATTTTTGACCCGAAACTACCAACTGAGCTGCATACTGATGCCAGCTCGATTGGTTATGGTGCGATTCTATTACAAAAAGTCGGAAATGTGAACAAAGTTGTCGCATATTACAGTAAAAGAACTAGCCCAGCTGAATCAAGGTATAGTTCATACGATCTAGAAACTTTAGCAATTTATAATGCTTTGAAACATTTCCGAGTCTATCTTCTTGGTATTGACTTTAAAATAGTTACGGACTGTAACGCGATAAAATCGACCATGACCAAACGAGATTTGTCACCAAGGGTAGCCCGTTGGTGGACTTTAATGCAAGACTTTAGGTTTGAGATCGTTTATAAAAAGGGTCAATTTATTAGCCACGTGGATTTCCTAAGCCGTAACCCTGCCGAACCTCCACAGCAATTAAAGAAAAGTCTATCGTTACCTGGAGTTAATCTCATTGAAATAGACAACAATGATGTTTAAAATTCATGGTTGAAAATCGCACAGGATAATGATCCTGAAACACAGACTTTAATGTCACAATTAGCTTCAGGTGATTTGGACTCTAACCGGTACGTAATCAAAAATAACTTATTATGTTACAAAACTGATATTGACGCTACAGAACCAAAATTATATGTGCTGAAAGGCTACAGGTTGAGTCTCTTGAGACTATTTCACGATGAAAACTGCCATGTAGGTTTTGAAAAAGTTGTACATAAAATTCGTCAATATTTCTGGTTCCCTGGTATGGCAGCTTTCATAAGGAAATACATCTTTCATTGCTTAATTTGCATCGAGAGGAAAGGACATTCTGGTCCAAAACAAGGTTACCTACATCCCATACATAAAACCGCAATCCCATTTCATACGATTCATTTAGACTGTACCGGTCCATTCACTACAACTAATGAAGGTTACAAGCATGTTTTACTAATTGTGGATGGCTTTACAAAATTTTGTCTACTCAAGCCACTTAAGACCTTAAATGCTCAAGAACTAATTCCAATTATTCGAGAAACCATCACATTATTTGGTACACCTTCATTAGTTGTCTCTGATCGAGGCACTAATTTTAGTTCTAATCAAATCCAGTCCTTATTCCTTGAATTAAATATCGAACATCATCTAATAGCAACTGGTACGCCTCGTAGTAATGGCCAAGTAGAACGGTACGTGTCCACTGTAACCAATATGTTAAATACTATGTGTAGCGAATCGTCAGATTGGCCGAACAGTCCTTGGAAAGTACAGCAAACAATAAATACAACTGTCCAGAAATCTACCGGATTTACACCTCTGCGACTACTAATTGGAGTAGAAGCAAATATACCGTGTATCCAAGCACGTCTGAGCGATGTGATTGGTGATGATGCTGAACCAGCCATAGATGTGCGTAGTGATCGTGAGCTTGCTAAGCAAAGTCTAATTCAAATCTCGGAAAAATTTAAACAACGCTTTGATTTAGTAAGACGAAATAATAGAAATTATAATATAGGAGATATAGTATACGTAAACCAGGACCACTGGCGTAACGACAAGTTAGGACAAAAATTAAAGGGACCTTATGAAATATTATCACTACTTCCCAATGACCGCTTTGCTCTGAAAGGTACAGGTAGTTTAAGAAACATAGTAATTGCTAAAGAAAAATTGCGGTATTGGCCCGGTGAGTGGGTTGAAGAAAACATTGCTGTAGAAGATGCCATAAATAATCCTTCTTAATACTTGATTTTCTCTTATTGTCAATGAATTGAAATTATATGTATATTAACATGATTATGTGTTTTATGAATTTAATAAGAAACGCTGGTCGGCCACATACTTGGTACCGATTGATCTCACTGGCAGCGTGTGAATGAGGTCGGTATGTCTATGTATGTTTTTGGCAATTATCATTGTGTTGGTATCCGCTGGTCGGCCAGATACTTGGTGACAATTATTCTCACTAGCAGCGGGTGAATGTAATTGTCATGACTATGTATATGGCAGATACCTCATCATTATAAATAGTCGCTAATCGATTGCTTGATTGGTGTTAGCCTATCTCAATGGCAGCGATTGAATGGGGCTAACATGTCTATTCAAGTACATCATCAGTCATTTCATTAAAACACATAACACTTACATTAATATCATATGAATTTGTAATAAATTATTATTATTATTTTTTATTTTTTATTAATACATTAAGAACTGTAAATTCCGATAGTACTTCGAGGACGAAGTACTGTCAGTATGGCCGTAATAGATTATAAGAGAAATTAAATTCATTCAATTAATTTGAAGTCAATTTGTATTTTTTACGTGATATTTATTGTTGATTTAAAGTAAGGAGTAATGATTTGACTTTTTGTTGCAAATAACGTTTGAACACTTGTTTACGAAGAATGTTATAAGAATTAATTTGAAATCATTTGTGAATAGACTATTTATAGTAAATATAAGTACAAACACCACAATAAATAATATACGTAATATTAGATTATAATTGTTAAGCCTTAATTACATAATTTTGTTATAAATTGGATAAAAGTAATGATTTGAATACTTAACGTCAAATTGGCGCCGCCTGGTGTTGCTTATTCTGATTGGTTAAACTGAATGTTTCCTATTGGTGTTTAATGACGTGATTCTTAATCCTGATTGGCTGAAGAGAACGGTTTCGTTTTAAATTTAAAATGACGTGACGATTGGTATAAAAAGGCTCCTTCGGGGCAGGTTTAACACATTCTCGCAGAGTTCAGTCACCAGAGCGGTACTAAAATCGTAAGTTAAGTATTTCCCTTATAATTGTATTATTGCTTAGTAAATGTATTTATTACAAGGTGTTTTTACATATGTATTGATTAGATTATGTGTTGTTTATTCTGCAATTTGTAATAACTTGTTTGCAAATATTTATAAATGATTAACTGACTACACTGTTTTTTTAAATTCCTATAATTACCCTCTAAGAGTCCCTCACAATTTAAGTGTTACATTTGCTAAAGTAAAGCTGACTTAGTAAATAAATATTGCTACATTAAAATCAAATCTCACAAGTAAATAAATATTGCTACATCAAAATCAAATCTCACACATGCATGATAGATTAAAAACATCTATCTTACGTGATTTAGATTTTTACATACAAACGTTTTTTCCCGCTAACTCCCGTTCCCGTGGGAATTTTGCAATATCCTGTTGCAACTAAGCTTTTAGTTTACTAAGGTACCTGCGTGGCAAATTTCAAGCGTCTAACTTAAGCGGTTTAGGTTTTTCATACAAAAAGATTTTCCCGCTAATTCCCGTTCCCGTAAGAATTTCGGGAATGCCTTTCTTAGTGCACCTCTACAGTACATAAGCTACGTTTTTTCCAAATTTCAAGTGCCTACGTTAAGCCGTTTAGGCTGTGCGTTGATATGTCAGTCAGTCAGTCAGTCAGTCAGTTTCTCCTTTTATATATTTAGATAATAAAATCATCTAGATTTCTAATTTTTAAGTGTTTCAGACGGTTCACTGCCGAGACAAGTTTGTCAGAGAAAGATTCAAAATTTTCGATAGATGCGGTAGTGAAAGATGGGTAATCAATTATTTGTTTAACATATGTAGCGTCTTGAACGCGCTTATCTCAATACTGATCAACCACCAATTAAAAAATTAAACTATAATTCTTGGCGTCGTCGGAACGAATACCCGCAAATGCCGACTGAGCCTTTGATGATAATTTGCCCATTAAGAAATACATTTTTTTTTTATCCGCAAGAGATTTATTTTCATGAATAATCGATTTGTAACTAGCGTGGAATAGGGGCCAGTTGCTGACGTCGCCATCGAACGCCGTCAGTTTAATTGTAGGCAATTGTAGATTTTAATTGACTGGTTTGTCATCAGAATCTGATGACTTATTAGAAGATAATTTAGAATATGCATATTTTATGCGACAATAAAAATCCTCAAAGGCCAACCATGACTTGTCATCTACTTTAGCGCGTGGGTTAAGCTTTAGCGTTAGCAGCCAGATTATAGTCGTCTACTGCCTATTCCAACTCGGAGCGGAGCGTGTCAACATTTACACACGAGCAAAGAAACTCCTCAAGTCGCTCTTCATCGCTCTCTGCGACTTTTATGAAGTTAAATATGGTTTGTAATAGCGCGTATAAGTTATTACGTCGCAAAAGAGCGATTTGACTCTGTATTTGACGAGTGTCTTTGTCGTCACTTTCGGCCATAATGATATAAGCTTTGGAAAGTACGGAAATGGAAAAAAAAATTAAACCTTAAATTCTATTTCAGGCATTGAAATCTGGACCTAATCGCAATGTTATAAAGTTTATATTTGAATGGCAACGATTTTACAATTGAGTCTGACACAAATACTATGCATTGTAAACTTTAAAATTAGTTTTAGGTTCATAGGTAAAGCCCTATGCTACCCAGTAGGTACGTATTATTTATAGCATGTAGCAGACAAATGAACGACTAGGAAACGAAGCGGTAAAAGTTTTTTGTTCGTAAGAAGGTATATCTTTTTAAATAGTACCTACCCACCGACATCGGTACTTAGCTATTAAAATGTGAAGTTTGTCTATTTATACTAGGAAGGTGCACACTTCCTATCATAAGTCTAAATAGACAAACTATGCATTTTAATAGCTAAGTTAGTCTATGTTATAAAAGCCTCTGTACTTAGATTGTAAGCGCATTCATGTGGAGTAAGTCCAAATAAGTGGTCATGAGCCGTCGGTCTCGGCTGTAGTCGATTGATTACAGTCGTTAAAACTAAGTCAGAGGCCGTTGTGCGGTTTGAAAACTCTGACACCAGGGTTAGTCAAGTTCGCCACACACTTGACTATAACTACACGATAAGAAGAAGAAGAAGTGGACATATTCAAATATTGTAAATTGATTTTAGTTTCTTTTTTAAAAAAGAACTTCTCTAGTCGTAAAAAGTTATCTTACGTGAAAACTTTAGAAAATTTAGCGATTTTTAACCACCTGGGGTTTATAAGATGCGGAAAAAAATTTTCATTGGGTTTTTTGGTAAGCTTGGTCATATATAACCCTATTGCAGAGTCATCTTAGGTAGTGAATAGAATTGCCGAATATTCATATAAGCTCTTTAATTTTGATCAGATCCAATAATTCACCTATGTGTTAATAAATAATAAATAAATAAACGCTTCACACTCAAAGGCCCACATTAAGGTTTTCCCTTGTGTCGTGGGTCCCTTGAAACACACAAAGACAGACACAAACACCCATGACCCGAGAACAAACATCTGCTTTTTACACAAATATTTGCCCCGACTGGGAATCGAACCCAGGACCCGCCGATCAAGAGGCAGCGTCACTACCACTTGACCACACCGGCCGTCAATGTGTTGGCCAATTGGTTATGTTACAAATACTATATTGGGTCATGATGGGGAAGTTAGAGCTTTTAACTTAACCCGGCGGTACTCGCTAGGTTTTTACAAACATAAATGCTCGCTACCGGGTAACAAATACCACAGACCACAGAGGAGTCTTGTTTGGCAAGCGGTCGAGGGCGGACGTCCCTGCACGTGCTCTCGTGTTATCTCAAACGTTGACGAAGTTTACGACACCCGCGCCTGCGCCTTTGTTCCCAAGTTCGGTCGGCTATTGTTATACTGCGTACCGTTTGCATTTTAATACCGTGACTTAAGCGATAGATCATATCGAAAAGTTCTTAGTTTTATCTAGCCTCTATAGAATAACTCGTGACTCACTAAACTACATCGCAACTAGTGCTTTTTATACCCTATATAATAACATCAGTGCATTCCGGTTCCCCTCGGTAATACCTACGTCGCGCATCGCGTGCGTCATCCATACATCCAGTGTAGTTGAACTTATTAACGACGACCAAGACACAGAAACTTGAGCTAAGAACAGTGCGTTACACGCGCAACATTTCTAGCCGAAAGGTATAATTTTTTCCAGCATCAACTCACAAGGCGATCCGTCCAGCAGCATTTTGTATATAATATTTTTTTTTCCAGCATCAACTCACAAGGCGCCGATCTAACCGACAATTATTATCGCAATTTGTAGGACCCGCAGCATAATGTTTAGTGTTCCTGACCGGCGCATCATATTCTTAAACTTAGCTTAACAATCCGGATAGGTGGTTACCTCTTAAGGCGACTACAGCACCCAATAAAGGCAGTATAGTGCCATCTCCGTCTCTCAACAGGCCTGAGCTGGCAGTGCGAACAGTGTCGATACACGATGTTTACGGACTATGAAAGCGTGCGTGCGTAAAAACATGTTCAAAAGTTAGAAAAATGAGATTTATGGAAAGGTAACAGCTTAAATAAAAAAATGCGTTAATTACTTATCGAGAGTGTTCAATCACGAACATTTTGATAGCAAATTCAAGTTCCTGTGTGCATTTTACTATAATTTTTACAGCTTAAGGCGATTAGATCCCTCAATTTCCGAATATTGAGCATTTTGTAAAGCTTACTTCTCATTTATGACTGGCCAGGGAAAGTTGAAAAAAAAAAGTGAAACATCTGTTCAAGGACAACATGTGGAACGTCAGTTTTTTTTTACGTCTTTGTATTGTATTTAAAAAAAAAATACCACGAGACATCGATTTTTGACTTAAATTCCTTACTGCTCCTAAACGGCTATGATATATGGAAATATTCTTATACTAATTAATTAAGAATCCCTTTTTCTTGAAACACAACGTTTAAATTTTGTAAATCGAACAATATTTTCATTCAAAAGTTACGAAAAACGGAAATCCGAACGTTTAGTTGCAGAGGGTGGTCTGCGCGGGCGCGGGCGGCAGTCCTCCGCTGGCATTCCGACGGGACGGCTGTGTCACTCGTATCCAAACTTTTACGAGCGATAAAGCGTATTTTTTGTTTGCCTGTGTGCGTTGACACAGTATATTTATGTATTAGTGTGCTTAGAGAGTAGTGCAGTCAGACGATATTATTGTGTTACGGTATAGCTCGCGCGTGGACGCTAATTGTACCTACTATTATAAGTTTGTAATCTAGTCGTAATATTTGATTATTTTGCGCTATAGACGTTTGACGAAATTTAATTGTATTAAGTACTTATGCGGATCTAAATCTATATGATTGAATATATATAATATGTATAGGGTGTTAAGTAATTCGATCTTATCCTCTCAGGTGGTGAATCAGCCCATGACACTGAACAATTTTCGAAAATTCGCTTGCCACACCCGGAATCGAACCAGCTAAAATCCAAAAAAGCACCCTGTACTTTAATAGTATTGATCGATAGGGTCAATCGTAAGGATAAATCTCCCTTACAAACATAGTAAATTAAGTGAAAGGAAGACCATTAAATCTAAGCTTACAAATTTGATGGGACGTGTTAAAGCACTTTTACTTAAGGGTCCCATCGTTAGGTTTTATGTAGTTTAATGGTTCTCTTTTCATCTAATTTACCATGTTTGTTAGAGACATTTGATCTTTACGACTGACCCTATCGATCGATACCATAAAATTACAGGGTGTTATTTTTTTGAATTTAAGCCGGTTCGATTCCCGGGTGTGGCAAGCGAAATTCCGAAAATCCTTGAATGCTGTTTTGTTTCTTATAGAGCGGGACCTATTCGTAAAAAAGTCTTCAAATAACGATTTTCGTGGGACTTACCTCCGCCATACGAACTACTGGTATGTACTTATTCGGCATATTTTCCTGAACACAAAAAGTGCGGTAGTCACTTTTTAAGGGTATGGAGGGGGTAGCTATGACGTGACGTATTTTATTTACGCTATATTTAGATAACTACTGGACAGATTTACTTAAATAGGGTCTCAAATGAAAGATAATTTAATTAACATTGTTTTGTTCTAAAGATTCATTAGTGTAAACCTAGTAACAAAATAAATATTTTCAAAAAACGACATTATGTAAAATTAAACTTTTTTTACTGTGTGAAAAGAACAGAAACCGTTAGGATTACGGTAATTTAGCTCATTATAAAAAAAACAGCTACACTTATCAGCATTCTAATGAACCTAAAAACGTTTAAGTCGAGCTATAAACAACGGAACTGCAGTCGTCTAAGTGAGCGTGGGTAAATACATGTTTTTTTGAACTTTTTGCATATTTTATTAACTTTTTGTCTTTTTAAAACTTTTATCTGCCTCGATACAGTCAAAATTATAATTGAACATATTAAGAGTTAATTTTTAATTAAATTTAACATGGCTTTGTTTTTGTCGTCTCTCCTTTTAGTCTTAATGACTGAAAAAACTCTTTCGGAGAAAGCTGAAGTAGCAGGGACAGAATATAGGAATAAAATATTTTTTTTTATTTACAAATTCTTGGTCAGTGTTTGTGTTTGACAATGATAACAAATGGCACTAATTTTGGTCGCTTCTCATTTCTATAAAATATTTTTCTTATAAAACTTTTTCAATTAATTTGAAGTTAATTAATTATGAATATAATGCATTCATATCAATAGTAAGTCTATGCAAATTTTTCAGTTGGGTCAAATGTGACCAAACATTTTGATGACAAACAGCTTCTTAAACACAGCCAGTTGGTGTCTTTAAATCAAACCATTTGTGTAAAAAGCAGATGTTTGTTCTCGGGTCATGGGTGTTTGTCTTTGTGTGTATTCCAAGAACCCACAACACAAGAGAAAACCTTAGTGTGGGCCTTTGAGTGTGTAGCGTAGCGTTTATTTTGACAAAACTCAATTCGATGAAGAAGGCAAGAGAATTCGCTTTTCTTACCCATGTCTCTTCACTGAATACAGAATTGCTCTGGGCGAACCACTGAGTAAAGTAGGGAAATCCATAAAATCTGTTACGCATTATTCTTAATTGGACACTTTTTACCTATTATTTAAATTTTCAAATTCAAAACTTTCCACCACAAAGAGCAGAGAGAGTAATGTGTAACCGTGTAATGACACTGGGGTTACCAAAAAAGATAACAATTCAATAATTATAGGAGTCTTTTAAGTTGTCTGACAGCCCCCGCCAAAAGGGTCAGACGTTGATAGCTATCAAATTTTTTCAATGGTTATAGTCATTGAAAAAATTTATTTATTCTTTTACTTTTCCACTGATTATCATTGAACCATTTTGAAAACATGAGAGTGTTAAAAGTGTCACCTGGGTGTAACTCAAAAAAGTTCTTATCCACATTTTTTTAACAAAATGGCTGATTACCATTTATTATAAAGTAAAGTGTTCTGCGCTACATGATATTGACGGAATTGTGGCAACACATATGGGTCTATATTTGAGAATCTATCTATTCACTTTTATTTACTAGTTCTGGAAATTGGTTAAGCCTTTAGCGAAGTACCTATTCACTTGTAAAACAACTCAACTATAAGTACCATAACCTTACCTCTCGTGAACTGACTAGATATCTTACCACTGCAATACAGATTTATTCCTAGTGCAGGGTGAGTCGGCTGACAGTCTGTCCCATGAAGAAACCCAATAGGAATATTTATTACCCACTGTACTTTAAAACTGTACCTACTGCTTTTAAATGAATAAAATGTTACTTATTACTACCTAGCAGCATGTCAGAGATTTATTTTCATTAATGTTCTGGTTTATTTAGTTATATCTAGATAATACCACAAACAACATATCCCTGCGATTGGATATGTATCTATTATCTTATTTTATTATTTAATGAAACTATGTATTTGTCGGCGGCATCATCGTGCCTAGCCGTAGACATAGGAAAACCACGTTTTATTTGCGTTTGCGGAACGTGCTCCGAGCGCGTGGTGGGGACGGGTGGCGTGATCGAGGCGAGTCACCCCACTCCGTACTATAAAAGTGATCGCAATCAATGCAGCTGATTCAGTTCTTTGTGAGCGCGCTTGGTGTACGGATCGCAGTTTTCCTATAGTTATTTTTTAGTGAAACGCAATTTAGTAATTTTGTCGTAGCTATAATAACTACTGCATTTAAACTTAAATAAATAATTGTAAAGTACGTCATCGTTTTAATGATGCCTGAAGACACCCCGACATCAGAAGTGGGATCGGATCAGCCCACTAATCAAGATCAATCTCAAGCCCGAGGGATAGAAGCCCAGTTTGCGATGTTTTCGGCGGGCATGGAGGTTGTTTTACTGAAGTTAGCAGAGCAAATTTCAAAACCGGCACCATCTACAGCTATGATTTCGTTGGTGAAGTTTGACCCGGATGAGGCGGACGCAGATATTGAAGGCTGGTGCAAACTCACCGAGATGGTTGTCTTACACAAGAAATTGAGTGGTGTTGAATTGATTTTGGCTTTAACTAATGCTTTAAAAGGCCGCGCTGCCTCGTGCTTGACCAACGTTAATCCCGAGGATTTGACATGAGAAAATATCAAAGGAAACTTTTTGTCTAAATTTGTCTAAATTCTCTAAACCCATGACGATGCAAGACCATTTCGATAAAGTAATCAAGTTCCAGTTCGGAAAGGATGAAAATGCAGCTCAAGCTGGTTTACGCTTATGGCAACTGATCGAGAAAATCCCTGATGTGCAAATGCCGGAAAACGTTATTACTGGATTTACTATTTCTGTGCTGTCTCAGTGTAGTGACATTGTACGCCGAGAACTAAATTCGTCAGTCATCAACGACAAAGCCCAACTATTTCGTGTCTTACGAGGTATATCAATGAAGAGAAAGCAAGAACAAGATGAGAAGGATGACTCCGCACCTGATTCAAAGAAGCCAAGACAAGCTTTCCGTGGCAATTGCCATCTTTGTGGCAAAGTGGGTCACCGTGGTTCCGAGTGTCGGAATAAAAATCGTGCGGCAACAATACCACCATCATCATCGTCGTCGAATGAGGGAGTGCAGCGTTCATCGGTGACCTGCTACGTATGTGGCGAGCTTGGCCACACTGCTGCCGTGTGCTCTAAACGTCACGGTAAGAAGGAGCAGCCCCAGCAACCAACAAAGGCCAAAGAAGTAAACGTTTGCTCAAAAATAGCGCGAGGAACGTTGGAAGTAGAAGGTAATACTTTTTCATTTATTTTTGATTCTGGGTCTGAATGTAGTTTAATAAGGGAAAACAAATCACAATTCCTTAAGGGTGAGAGGTCTTATAAATTTGTCGAATTTAGAGGCATAGGCCGCGATAGTATCAGCAGTCACTTACAGATTACATGCGATATACTGGTTCAAGGCATATGTATAAAGGTTACTTTTCATGTCGTTCCTGATGAGTGTTTAAGTGAAGTCATATTACTTGGGCTTGACTTATTGGAAGCCGGGCTGTCTGTAGAACTGGGTAGCGAGTTTATTCTATTTAAGGGGAATCCTAAAAATGATTTTGGAGAATTATCACCACCTATAGACTTAGAATCTATCGAAAGTGATTTATTGGGTTCAGATAGGATAAAGTTGCTAGACATTCTAAAGAAATATTCCAATAATTTTACTCAAGATTTTCCTAGCTCTCGAATCACCCCCGGGGAACTGAAAATTAATCTTATTGACCCTCAAAAAATTGTGCAAAGAAGACCCTATAGATTATCTCCAGCTGAACAACAGGTTGTGGATGAAAAAGTAAGAAAACTTCTTAAAGCTAATATAATTCGGGGAAGTTCATCGCCTTTTGCCAGCCCAATCCTGCTGGTAAAGAAAAAGGACGGCAGCGATCGTATGTGCGTCGATTACCGTGAGTTGAATAGTAATACTTTGCATGATAATTATCCTCTGCCATTAATCGACGATCAGATTAATAAACTTAGCGGTGCTCATTACTTCTCTACCATTGATATGGCCTCTGGTTTCCATCAATTACCGGTTCATGGAGACTCTATAGAGAAAACAGCATTTGTTACCCCCAAAGGGTAGTTTGAATTTCTCACAATGCCCTTTGGCTTACGTAATGCCCCTCAAGTGTTCCAAAAAGCCATAAATACAGCTCTAAGACCCCTTAATGACGAGAAAATTCTGGTATTCATGGACGATGTACTTTGCGTGTCTGAATCAGTTGAGGAAGGCTTAAACCGTTTAGATAAATTACTTAAACGTTTAGCTGACTGCGGGTTTTCTTTCAATTTCAGAAAATGTAATTTTATGAAAAAGAAAACCGAATATCTAGGCTATGAGGTCACGGCGGGAGAAATAAGGCCTAATCCTAAAAAGATTGAGGCATTGGTCAATGTTCCTCCCCCTTCAAGTTAGACAGTTGATTGGGTTAGCTTCATACTTTCGACAATTTATCCCCAATTTTTCTCGCTTAATTAAACCACTGTATCCCCTTACCAAAGGTCACGGTAAAATCAAATGAACTGAGCAACACAATGAAAATCACAAACAAATTGTTTCGATTTTGACTAAAGAACCTGTACCTTCTTTAAATTTTCAACCCATCTTTACCAATTGAAATTCATACTGACGCTAGCTCAGAGGGTTATGGCGCGGTACTGATTCAACGGGAAGATATCAAACCTCATGTAGTAGCCTACTATAGTCGGAAAACTTCAGACCCCGAAAGCCGCTATCATTCCTACGAGCTAGAGACCCTTGCCGTAGTGAGAGCCATAGAGCATTTTCGCCAATTTATTTATGGTCGTAAATTTACTGTTTTTACAGATTGTAATTCCTTAAGAGCTTCACATTCAAAGAAAGACCTCACACCGAGAGTACATCGCTGGTGGGCAATGCTCCAAGCGTTTGACTTCGAAATTGTTATTAGATTTGAAACTACGGCTATCGTGCATAATTTGCCAGATTCAGACACAGTAAGCATAGAATCTGACGAGACTCTTTCTGCTGGATCTGAAACCATGACTGCGGATAGTATCGGAGTCTCAAGTTGTAATTAAGTACCTAGGTGTAAATTGTAAGTATGTGACTGTAGAGCTTCCGGTCCAGTGTTTCGAGTCGATTCACTGAAGGGTCGCTGGTCCAGTGTTTATTGTTTGTGTGATAATAATGATTTATCTGAAAAAAAAAATGTGTGATCTGGTCCAGCAGTGTAATTGAAGGGATTATCTGGTCCAATGGTACTGCTGAAGGGATCTACTTGGTCCGGTCCTGTAGTGTCATTGAAGGGATAACCGGTCCATTTGCATTGCTGAAGGGATCGACTCAGTCCGGACCTGTAGTGTCGTTGAAGGGGTCACCGGTCCAACGACATTACTGAAGGGATTGACCTAAATCTGTCAGAATAGTCGAGCTATTAAAAATGCTGTTTCTAATGTTTTGTTCATACTTGGCGTTATTGTTTTTAGATAACTGATGGCGTTTGCGGTTACGCACGAGGACGTGCGCCCGTCAGCATGGCCGTGTCGGCGGCATCATCGTGCCTAGCCGTAGATATAGGAAAACCACGTTTTATTTGCGTTTGCGGAACGTGCACCGAGCGCGTGGTGGGGACGGGTGGCGTGATCGAGGCGAGTCACCCCACTCCGTACTATAAAAGTGATCGCAATCAATGCAGCTGATTCAGTTCTTTGTGAGCGCGCTTGGTGTACGGATCGCAGTTTTCCTATAGTTATTTTTTAGTGAAACGCAATTTAGTAATTTTGTCGTAGCTATAATAACTACTGCATTTAAACTTAAATAAATAATTGTAAAGTACGTCATCGTTTTAATGATGCCTGAAGACACCCCGACATATTTAACAAATCAATCAGGGTCAAAAACATTTGATTCGTGTAATATAACTTTAACCATAGCATGTCATATTACATAATCTAGTTATCTGAAAAGGAGATGCTTAAAACAATTGCATTAGAATTTTTAACTATGTCTGTTTAATGTGCAATCATCCTCCAAGAACAGGCAAAAAATTAAACTTAGAGGGTACCAAACTAGTAGCTGTTACGTAGCAACAACATAAAGGCAACAGTTACTCAAGAGTCTGTTTCGATTAATGTATGATTTATTAAAATGGGCCAAAGATTCAAATAAAAAAAGCTTTATTAATGCTTTTAAACTAGCAAAATTTAGGGCTCCTCATGAAGCTAAAGAACTTTTTTATAGGAACCCATATCAAACATCAACTATTTTTTTTAGTTTTAAAAGGCAATAGCAGCGCAATTTCGCAGCTATTGGTACTAACAGTGTCATAGGCCTGACCAAATGATTTCAAATGAATGAAGCGACAAGTGCCAAAGTTCACGTCGCAGCACGGTGCAGGGATTCCTCCGAATGAATCTCAGTGTTGCCGATGTAAAAAATATAATGGCGGCTGTACACTCTCGCACGTCAGCAACCTGCCTCTGCCTCGAGTGCGTACGTTTTCACTCTCATACCCATCAGTACAGACCAGTACCATTGAGTCCTTTGTTTTAAAATATAACGCAAGTACGTGCAAGTATGAAGAGTTTTATTTCGATACGATACGAAGCGTTATTTTGGTTACGAGAATTTTTGAAAATAGTTCGTAACAAAATGAAGAAAATTTTTTGACAAAAAAAAATGCCTGTTAATAAAAATTATGCCTGTTCATAATACTTTTTCATTTTGCTGTGATTCTACCCGTTTTGTCACGTTATTTTCAAGATTATTCGTACCAAATTTAAGTACCGTAGTCAGTTCGGCGCTACCCACGCTCACTTAGACGACTGCAGTTCCGTTGTTTATAGCTCGACTTAAACGTTTTTAGGTTCATTAGAATGCTGATAAGTGTAGCTGTTTTTTTATAATGAGCTAAATTACCGTAATCCTAACGGTTTCTGTTCTTTTCACACAGTAAAAAAAGTTTAATTTTACATAATGTCGTTTTTTGAAAATATTTATTTTGTTACTAGGTTTACACTAATGAATCTTTAGAATAAAACAATGTTAATTAAATTATCTTTCATTTGAGACCCTATTTAAGTAAATCTGTCCAGTAGTTATCTAAATATAGCGTAAATAAAATACGTCACGTCATAGCTACCCCCTCCATACTCTTAGAAAGTGACTACCGCACTTTTTGTGTTCAGGAAAATATGCCGAATAAGTACATACCAGTAGTTCGTATGGCGGAGGTAAGTCCCACGGAAATGAACTTTATTCTCCTTGGGTCCCGCTCTATTATTAAAAATAAAGGAATGTTTCCTTTGAGTAAAATTTTCTATCTACAGTATTTACAATACACAATACAATACAATATTCTTTATTGCACACATAGGATTACAGAATATGTTTATACAGCGAATTTGAAATAATGTATACAAATAGGCGGCCTTATTGCTTAACAGCAATTTCTTCCAGGCAACCTTATGGAATAGGAGTTATAGATTGAAATGTGGGAAAGGCGCAAATATTAATTAAATAATAATTATAAATAAGTTGACTATTTATGCACTAAAAATATATCACAAATATATATTTATTAAGATTTATATATATTTATTATATTTATTTAGAGTACTTTCCCTCCAGGAGACGTTAAAAAATTTCAACCTGTATATATGCGACCGGTGAGAATGCCAGAATTGTCGAATAATAGCATTACGTCGATTGCGGCAATCAAAATAATTCAACTTAGATTAAGTATAATTACTTACATACACCGACATCTTTTGTCATTAGAAGTACCTAGTTAGATTCATCAATACAAACTCAAGTGATAGGCAGTAATGTATGGAGTGCGCTTCTGTACATTCTACGCCTGTGTATTCTTTGACCGGTGTTTTCTTGCGGGGTGCGGGTTGTGGCGCGCGGGGCAGAGGGCTCAAACGTCAAGGTCATTGGCGACTCTAATCGCCTTAAAAGATACACAATATTGGGTATTTAGAGATTTTGTGAGCTTTATCTATCGAACCAAAAGTACTGAATCATGTTTTCAGCAAACTACTTATCTTGTTTGTGTCCTGAATATTACCGTTGCATTTTTTTCTTCGATTTAATGCAGTGCGTCATGTTTATCTACGCATCATCAAATAGTAATTTAGGTGCTGTAGTCGCCCTATCTACACCTTACTCCAGCTTGAAAATCTAGGGTACTCAGGAAGTACGTAGAAGGGCAGCTAGTGATTCACTCAATTAACGCCTAAATAAAGAAGCTTGCCAAAGAGAATTTAAGAATAAATTTTGAATACACTTTCATTTGCAATTTCAGGCGCGTTGCACAGCACAACATCTAAATTAATTGAATATACACAGTAACATAAAATCACCCGTTGCGTCTCGCGGATCAAGTTTAGGTCTCTTACGAAACGCTAAAACCAGGAATCCATTAGCAGTATTGTGTGCTTCAAAGACATTACTACAATAAGCCACCTGACACACTTATAACATAATATATTATTCGCATAATAAATTTATCATATCTTACTGATATACCATACTAATCACTAATCACTTAGCCAATCGTAAAACACATCGCATTGGAATCGCTCAACTTGGGAACAATACCAACCTTATTTTACTAAGTGCGTTTTTTAATTTAAAATAATACCGACTAAAAGCAAGCAAACGACAGGAAGAACCATTAGTTTGCCTTAGTTTTACAAAAAGGTATAGAAAAAAGGATAATAAAACAATAATACTATATTGGAGCCTGGAAAACGAAAGCTCATAAAGTTATATCCTGCTGTCTTTCAACTTGATGCGCCCGACAACTTTATAATTTTTAAAACTAATAAAAAAGACTTCACAGTCATTCGGTCAACATCTGGCTGACAGCAACCACCCGAAAACTATGGCAAGCCAGAACAATTCAACCTTTTTTTTAAATGCATCGAAAAAGACGGCAACTGCTTATACAGATCCATATGTAACCAAATAAATATACGTTTTACCTAACGTTTGACCACGCAATGATTAGGAAGGATCTAGCAACCTACGTGTCTGAAAACCGTCATGACCCACAAATAGAACTAGCACTACTTAAAAACCTCACGGACACAACGCTTAGCATGGAACAATATATTAACCAACAATTCCAGGATGGATTATGGGGAGGGGAAGATATATTAATAGCAGCTTCGGAATATTATAGGGTTAACGTCCATGTTTAAAACGAAAATCTATTGGAGCCACTCATTTATAAGCCCCGCGATGCACCAGTACCCAGAAATATCTAATTACACTTCGGAAACAACCATTACAGTAGCTTGATTGATACCCACCGATCAAGGAGCTTTATCCAACTACGAAGATGAAAATGTTTATGGTAGATGTAGTCCTCCAAAAAACTCACACTTCCAAAAAGAAAACGATGGAAAACTCTTTTTGCAATCCAATGAAACAATACCCGCCACGTTTGATAATCAATGTCACATTTCTACATATTGCTCCGGCCAGCGTCTAATTAGGTCATCACCGCAAACACAACACAATGTAACTACCCCCTGTAAAAATTTAAGAACCGGCACATGGAACGTAAGAGACTGTTCTAAGCTAAAAGATAGACACCATATCGATCAAGAACTGTCTAATCGACAGATAATAATAGCGGGACTTCAAGAGACACTCATCAGGAACTCTCATGAACTTTTGGGAACTTTTGAATCAAATAACTACCACTGGATTCTTGGGGTCGGTAAACGCCCAAGGGAAAAAATAGGAATCACCATTCTTATATCAAAAACGACTCAATATAAAATAATTTCAACCCATCGTAAAGGATGTAACACTCTAGCAGTGCACTTAAAGATTAAAATCGCTACAACCGACAGTCCAGTAGGACTTTCTGTTATTACCACCTACGTCCCTTCATCATCAAGCTCGTGTTTGTCTCAAATCGGAACTTTGATTCACCAAAAACCTAAAAAAGCGTATCCGGTTATAATGGGTGACTTCAACGCACATATAGGCATAAACGACTCTAAACAATGCGCCTCTAAAAGAACCGGAGAAAACTTGTACCACAAGCATAGCAACTTTAACGGCAACTCACTTTTAAGTTTTGTTGAACAACACAAGTTAAAACTTAGCAAATTTGAATGTAACACCTTTAGCAGTTCACCTAAAAATACAAAATGCTACAATTAACAATCCAATAAAACTTTTATCTTCATATTTCACGTCCCAATATCATCAAGCACATGTCTATGCCAGATTGCTACTTTACTACACCGGAGACCTAAAAAAGTCTATCCAGTTATAATAGGAGACTTTAACGCACACATAGGCATTAACTTTACAAAATAATGTAAAAGGACCGGGAACAACCTCTATCACAAAACAGCAATATAAACGGTTATTTGCTTCTAAGCTTCTTACAACAGCAAGATTTAAAACTAAGTAATACTTGGAGAAGACCCTCGCGGAGAATGACTACTTGGTTTCGTGGAAACCAACATTCGCAAATTAATCATATTCTAGCAAGTGTTAAAAAACTCGTATTTTTCAACTACTACACAGAAAACAACTACTACAGAAAACAACTACAGAAAAAGGAAAACTAATAAACACAGCAGTGCAATTCTGTAAAGCTAAATGTCAAAACTCGAATCTGAATCTGAAAAGTTGGGCTTCATTGTGTGAAAACGAAGTGAAAGCGGAGTGAAAAGTCTATTAATTCCATTAAAAACTTTACTTATAAGATTTAAATAATACAATTTTATGAACACAATTTAATTAGAAGTGAATAAGTATATAAAACTATTGTTTTTTATTATTATTTTGGTGATTCGAGGTTTGATAATTGAAAATAGCTCGAATATTTTTACTATTATCTTTATTAGAAGAGGCACATTCTTTAGATAATTATGAGATGCGTCGGCAAGCATACGAAATCCGGGCTTTATCATTATTGACCCGAGATGATGACTACGTGAAAGTGTACAGACTGAACAAAGAGTTGATTGACAAATTGGAGCTCGAGTTATTGCCTTATATAAAGTGTACAAAACGTCGAGGAAAGGGGCTTTCAACTCGTATAAAGGTATGAAACTTACTTATTTAAAAAACTAGTATGCTGCTATGACATGATACACACTTTATTAGAATGTCTGTCAGATTAATTTAATTTATTTTTTTACAATGTTTCACAGATATTATGCACTTTGTCTTTTCTGGCCAATGGCAGCTATCAAAAAATAATAAAGGAAAATGTACGGACATATTTGTCTCAGCCGTCTGCATATCGCTGCATTGAGGAGATTGTAGACGCACTGAACAAACCAAACATAGTCCAAAAGTACATAAGATTTCCGCAAAATGTTCAAGAAAGGCAAATCTTGAAGGAAAGGTTTGTCAGTTCTTTTGTCTTTGATTTTGACCTCAAGATAAAATCCTTATGGATAAAAATGCTAAAGTGGTGATACATTACAGGTTTTATGAAAAGTTCAAAATCCCGGCGGTCATCGGCTGAATTGATGGCACTCTAGTCGCTCTAAAGAGACCGGCAGAAAATGAAGAGCGCTTCTACTGTAGGAAGGGCTACCACGCCAGGAATGTGCAATTGGTAAATTAAACCTAAAATCCTGTTCCTTATTTTGGCTATATGTGGCCTATTTATTTACCTACTTTAAATATTTTTAGATAACGGATGCTGATCTCAACATTTTACATGTTGATGCGACACATGGTGGAGCCACACATGATAGTTTAATTTTTAATTATAGCATTATAAAATATTATTTAGAGGAAGTAACAAATTCCGGGGAAGAAGCCATTTTACTAGGTAAGTTTTTTAGTAATAATCATAATTAAATCTCATAATAACAATAGCAATGCTGTACCAAAATCAAATAAGGAATTTGAATAAAAGTTACTTATATTATTTTAGGTGATTCTGGATTTGCTCAGCGTGCCTTCCTCATGACACCCATCAGCAATGCCGAGGAAAACACTCCAGAAGCTCTTTACAATAGCCTCCACGCAACTGCCCGCAACTCTGTTGAACGAGCAATTGGTCTGTTAAAGGGCCGTTTCAGATGCTTGTTAGTTCACAGAGTCCTAGACTATCATCCGGACAAAGTTGCGAAAATTGTAATAGCATATAGTGTTCTACACAACATATGCAACCGGGTAGGCCTTCCTGCGTTTACAATGACCGAAGATGAAAGGCAAGAAGAGGCTCGATTGATTGCTGCAGTGCAGAGGAGGCAATCCACAGATATGCCGTCTCATGCAGATTTACACGTAGGTAGGTTACGTAGGCTAGAATTAGTAAATGGGTTGTGGCGATCACGCCGAATGGCTCATAATTTAGAAATGACATAAAATTTCATAGTTACTATAAAGTTTATTATAACAGAAATATTTTTTAATAAAACAATGTTCACAATACTTACATAGTGACTTAGGATAGGTAGGTAGTTATCTTCTAGTCACCGTCGGGAACGTCGTGGCTTCTTCAATAAAACTTGCACTTTTGATGATTGAACTTTATTTCAGGATTTACAAGACTGTATAGTAGAGTTACTGTTACAGATGTTAGCAGCAGAATGGTGGTGTATGGAGGCGCAGCTCCTTATATACTAAGTTCATCATGCGTAACTAATCTGGTTTTCTAGCTAGGATCACGTATAGCTATTGTGACACATGGCATTTCCAATAAGCAGTAAAAATATTAATATATAGAGTTGTGGACCATGACTAAATGTCAAAGAGTCGTAAAATACAATGTTAGTTAATTATCTTAATCCTCCGTCAGGGTCTTAGGCTGATGGTTTCTAGGAAAATTGGTAAAGGAGGTCTTATTACTTAACTCCTCCCTTCTTAAAATTGAAATTAATTGGAAACTTTTGGAAATTAATTGAAAATAAGAACAATCATCGTTTAATTCTAGTTTACCCATACCCATAAAACTAATGGTCGGAAATATTATAGTTCATGGATTAATTGTTTTGTTCCTTGTTAAACACTTCACTTTCACTTTTCACTTCATAAAAGTTCGTCACTTTTTTTCTTCTTCGACGAGGTGTTTGGAACGTCATCAACAATATCTCACTTACTCTTATTATTAATTTTATTAATAAGAGCGAAGGAAATACTGTTTCTGTCATACTCCATTTATATTTTGACCCTTTTCTTAATCTAATTTGATTACATATTGATTAAATTTTACACTAATTATCACATTTACTCTGCTATAATGTTAGTACATTCATTCGGGTACAATACTAATTTAGGTTAATACATATATCTAATTCGATTACATTTTTTGTACTAGGTCTAAAATTACATGTATCATTGTTATATGAAAAGGATTACATACATTCATAATACTATATCAGGTTATACTATGTTGGGTTATACTATACTATGTTATACATTATATCAAGTTATACAAAGTCAAGTTAATGTTAGGTTATACTATACTAGGTTATACTATGTTAGGTTACACTATGTCAGATGACACTATGTCAGGTTACACTATGCCATACATATATGAGGTTATTCTAAGTCAGGGCCCTTGCTTAAACTTATAATTAATTACATTTAGGCGGAAACTTCCGAAAATCATTGACTTATTATCTAAGCGGAAACTTCCGAAAATCATTGACTTATAATCTAGGCGGAAACTTCCGAAAATCATCGGGGTGCTCATGAATCTAGTCCTGTATTCTTAAAGAATTTTATTCCTTTATTAATAGCGCTTATTACTTTGTTTGGTCTTTTTACATTTCTTAAAGGTACACTGGTTTCTCTTTCTCTTATTTGAATGGGTATTACGTTTCTCTGAGGGGTTTCTTGAACTACTGCTTTTTCATAGCGAGGTTTATCTTTTGCGAGTCTTTTATTCACCATTTTTGTATAGATTGTATCACCTATCTTTAAATCGGTACTAGTTGATGCTGTTGGCTCTAAACGTTTTCTTGTTTTTTCTTTATCTTCTAGCATTTTATTTGTAATTTGTTGATAGAGAAATTTAGTTTTCTTACAATGATCTCTGATTAATTGTTGCATGTACTGTTGGTGGAAGTTAATATCAAAAATACTGCGTGAATCAGTATGACCGAAAAGAACTTCGAAAGGTGTTAATCCGGTACTAGAGTGTATTGAATTGTTATATGATATTAATGCGTAAGTAATTATATCTGCAATTTCTGTGGGACGTTTTTCATACTTGGCTAATCTACTAATTTCAATTAGAGTACTGTGAAATCTTTCAATGATACCCATTGAATTTGGATTATTTGGTGTTCCAATATGTAGGTTAATTTTGTGAAGATTCAATAGTTCTTTCATTAAGGAGTTATTAAATTCCGATCCAGGATCACAACTAATCTTTAGTGGTACGCCATATATCGAAAAGTATTTTAACAATGCAGTTATTACTTCTGGGGTGGATCTATTTTGGATTTTGACGGCTTGTCCTATTTTACTAAATGCGTCTACAGCGGTTAAATATGTGTTACCTTCAAATTTAAATAAATCAATAAAGATTTCTTCGAATGGCCTGAATTGAGTTTGGGTTAATTGAATTAATGGTTTGAGTGGTTTTCTATCATATTTCATTTTCTTGCATAATTCGCAATTATTAATTATTGCTGTTATTATTTCATTAATATTTGGCCAATAATAATTTCTTTTCAGTTTGGCCAAAGTTTCATTAATACCTCTGTGACTAGTTTTACCTTCATGATATTTCAAAACTATTTCTTTCTGTTGTTGTTCATCTTCAATTACTGCTATTCTTTTTGTACATTCAATTATTTGTATGGAGTCTTTATCAAATATTTCTGATATAATCTCGTTAAACATAATTCGTAAATCTGATGTGTGGAAAAAGATAAAGCATTTTTTGTGAGGTATGATGTTGTTTTTCAGGAATGTTTTTATTAAATCAGGATTTGCAGGTATGAAAACTTCAATTATTTTCTTTTTACTGTTTGAATTGTCAATTATTTTAGTTTCATCTTTAAACCATTGGTTTATTATTAATTGATTGGGTTTTAAATCTATTGCTTCGTTTAGAACTGGTAGAATTATATTTATATCATTTTCGACTTCTTCTATATCCAAAGTGTCTGCTTCTGAAGCTGTTACTGTTCTTTCAGACATTATTTCGTAGTCAGGTTCATTATTTGCTGAAGTGGATGCCATTTCATTAATTGCGAGAGTGTTTAGTTGTATACGCGAAAGAGCATCTGCGTTTGTATTTTGTGTTCCCTTTTTATATATTACTTCGAAATCGTATTCTTGAAGTCTAAGACGCCATCTCATTAATTTACTATTTGGTTCTTTTAAAGAATATAACCATGCAAGAGGTCTATGATCAGTATATACTTTAAATTTTCTGCCATAAAGGTAAGGTCGAAAGTATCTAACTGCCCATAAAACTGCGAGCAATTCCTTTTCTATAGTGCTGTATTTTTGTTCTGTTTGATTTAAGGTACGGCTTGCAAAAGCTATTGGTTTATCATTCCCAATGGTTCCTTGAGAAAGAACTGCACCTAGGGCAAAATTAGATGCATCAGTAGTGAGAATAAACTCTTTATCGAAATCAGGATACTGTAATAATGGGGCGTTTGTTAACAGTTTTTTACAAGTTTCGAATGCTTGAATAAATTCTTCTGATATTATGAATTTTCTATTCTTTTTTAACAATTCTGTCATTGGTTTAGTTATCTTTGCGAAATCTCTAATAAATTTGCGATAGTAGCCGACTAGTCCTAGAAATGATTTTATACCTTTCACATTTTTTGGTAGAGGGTAGTTTAACACTGCTTTTACTTTATCATCGTTTGGCTTAAGTCCATCTTTTGTAATTGTGTGTCCTAAATATAATACTTCTTTTCTTAGGAATTTGGATTTGTCTAATTGTATTTTTAGATTTGCTTTTCTAAGAGCTTCAAAGACTTTTTTGAGTTTTTGTAAATGTTCTGGAAGGGTGGTAGAGAAGATTATTAAATCGTCCAAATATACTAGACAGTGGACTCCTTGTAGTCCTCTTAGAATATTATCCATAGTTCTCTGAAATTTCGCGGGTGCTGTTTTTAATCCGAAGGGCATTCTCAAAAATTCGTAATGACCGTGTTGGGTACTAAATGCAGTTTTGGGTTGGTCTGTCTCTTCAACCTCTATTTGGTGGTATCCAGACGCAAGATCTAATGTAGTAAAATAGATGCTATTCCCTAATTTATCAAAAATGTCACTTATGTTTGGTAAAGGATATTTGTCATCTAGCGTGATTTCATTAAGTTTTCTGTAGTCTATAACCATTCTAAATTTTCTTTCACCATTGGCATCAAGTTTCTTTGGAACTAGATGAACTGGTGCGCTCCATGGAGAAAAACTGGGTTTAATTACGCAATTTTTTAGTAATTCTGTGACTTGTTTTTTAATTTCTTGATTTTGTACAGGTGGTTGTCTGTAAGGTCTAATATATATAGGATCTTCATTTTTTGTTCGGATTTTATGCTTAATTGTATTTGTAAAAGTCAAAGGGATCTTTTCATGGAAGAACAAATCTCTATATTCATAGCATATCTGATTAATCGCGTGTTTTTCTTCATCATTCATATGGTCTGTTCTTAGTTTTTGTAAATTTTCAAGGAGCAATTCATCGTATACAGGAAGATAATTAAGCTGACACATATTATTTTCATAGGGTTCAATTTCAAAAGGACGTTCAATTTTAATTGTTATAAGTTTATCAGATGTGTTCTGGATTACTGTACTAGCATATCCATTCATGCATTTAACTAAAGCGGTAGGCATTCTTACTCCTTCATAAAATTTTGTAAAAGATAAAATTCCTTCTCCATTTTTTAGTGTTGTTGGGACAATTATTCTTTGTTCGGTACGCGGTTCAAGTACAACAGTGGTAATAGGAGTTATTTCTTTAGGGTTTAATGGAATTTGCACATGAGGTGTGACTAACATTTGCTTTTGAATATTAATTATCGCTTGTAATCTTCTTAATAAATCCATCCCTATTAAACCATCATAAGCGTTATCAATATCGTAAATATAGAATTTATGAATAAAATTAACTTGGAATATTTTAAATAACTGTATATGAATCACTTCGTTATGCTTACTAATCCCGTGAGTGCTTATAATGTTGAATGGCTCTACGTTTTTGAATATATTAAAATACTGGTTAGCCATTTTATTGCTTATGAATGAACGCGTGCTTCCTGTGTCTAGTAAAAGTTTTGCATTAATTTCCGGAATTATGATGTAAGGTAGCGATTCTAAATTTGGATTTACTCTCTCTGTGTCAAGTCCAAGGCTTCTACTCGAAAATTTGCTATTTGTTGAGCTCTCTCTTGGGTGTTTGATGTACTTGGCTGTGGGACATCAGCCTGAGAGTGATAGTTCACACGATTTTGTCTTGGTCTAGGAGTGCACTCTTCTACAGTTAGAGCAGGACCTGAGAAAATCTTATCTAGTGTTCTACGGTTACCCTGATTAGGTTGGTTTGACTGGTTAGTTTGATTTGATTGTGTCGGTTGGTTTGACTGATTACCCTGGTTACGCGGATTAAATCGATTATGCTGATTACGCTGATTGTTATAGTTATTGTTACGGAAATCGTAAAAAGATGTTCCTGGAAATTTAGGTATATAAGGAATATCAGGGTTACGAAAGTTTTGATTTCTTGGATAAGATTGATTTTGGTGTCTTGGGTTGTAATTTTGGTTTGTATTACGCGGTGGGAAATTCGTATTTTGAGGTCTATAGGACATATTTTGATTTTGATTTTGACTTCGGTTTTGATTTTGATTTCCTCTATTATTCTTATTATTCCCTTGTGACTGTTGAGGTAGCGGTTGCATAGTATTTCTATTAATTCTATTCCTTAGATGGTATTGTTTCACAAAGTTTTCTTCTTCTAATACGAATTCTAAAGCTTGTTCCAAGGTTTTAGGCGCTTTTAATCTCAATACGCGTATTAAATCGCTCGGTAGACTATAGAGAAACACATTTAATGCGGTATTATCGTAAATCAATTTTTTAGTGGCTTGGGTAGTTAAGTCGCTACTGGCCATGATTTTTGCAAAAAGATTGCTTCTTACTGACTGAATTCGATTACAGAATTCTTGGAATGTTTCATTTCTGTACATAACTAACCCTTCTAGTTCGAGAACTAAGCATTGTTCTGATCTTTGATCTCCGAAGTGTTGAATTAGGAATTTTTTAAAGGTTTCAAAATCTTTTGTGACATAGTCATTTTTACTTATTAATGCAGCGGCTTTGCCTGTCAAACGGCTTGTTATAGTTTGTATAATGTGTGCATAATCACCTGGTCTATTATTATACTTCTGAATTACGTATTCGCACTTTTTTATGAACATGTTTAAGAGTTCGGTATTTCCGTTAAATTTTGGAATTAGGTCAGTTGGAATATTTAATTCTTGGACAACCGGATTTGCGAGAACATATTCAGGTGGATCATAACTTGGTTGATGGGATGAAAGTCCTGGTAAGTTAGAATTTTCATTTTCCGAATCTACATAACGAGCTCCTGAAGAATATGATGGAGGAGGCTCCTCAAATGGTTGAGCTGCGGGAATTTCTTCTTGTTCGCGGGTGGATGCGTTGAGCCTTTCACGTTCGTTCGTGTAATGTTCCCTAGCATGTTCGGCAACTCTACGCACGGCAGCTTGTGCAAGGAAATTCATTTTGTTTTAGTTAAAGACAATTTAAAGCGTTTGATTTTAAGTTGAAAAGTTTATATTACACTGCGTTTAAAATGTAAGAGTATAGGACAGATTCGAGCGTATTATTTCCCTTTTTATATTTCAGATAACAAAATCATGCGAATAATGTAAGAATACAATTCTTGTACAGCTTTCACAATATATGACAATTGATTTAGTATTGCGCGCAAAATAAGTTTATTATTAATTCCTTCAGGATTTCTTGATTGTTGACGTTGTCCGGCCGGGTCGTTGTCAAAATTTTCATTATTCATTTCATTTTTATTTGAAATATTTAATTTCAAAAATATTAATTCGCTTTTGCTTTATTAATTCGCTTTATTAGCTTCACTTTCTTTATTAATTCGCTTTATTAGCTTCAGATTAGCTTTGTGCGGCTTCGAGCGGCTTTGAGCGGCTTCGAGCACAAAAAAAAATAAATGTTTCAGAAACAATCCGAAATTATTTGTTAAGGGAGGATAACAGTAGAAACTGCGTATGGATCCTCCCGATTCTGCTGCTGAAGTGTGTCGTTTTTCCTCTATTCCCTGGCGGTTTTTGAAATAAACAAATTTTTCTTTGTAGGATCAACTTTCTGCAGTTCTTCTTAAAAGCTTATAACTCTTCAGGATTCACCTACTTGTTTTATTTCAGTGGCTGACCTGAAATAGTTATCCGCAGATCCTACCGGCTGCGCCAGTTATCTTCTAGTCACCGTCGGGAACGTCGTGGCTTCTTCAATAAAACTTGCACTTTTGATGATTGAACTTTATTTCAGGATTTACAAGACTGTATAGTAGAGTTACTGTTACAGATGTTAGCAGCAGAATGGTGGTGTATGGAGGCGCAGCTCCTTATATACTAAGTTCATCATGCGTAACTAATCTGGTTTTCTAGCTAGGATCACGTATAGCTATTGTGACACATGGCATTTCCAATAAGCAGTAAAAATATTAATATATAGAGTTGTGGACCATGACTAAATGTCAAAGAGTCGTAAAATACAATGTTAGTTAATTATCTTAATCCTCCGTCAGGGTCTTAGGCTGATGGTTTCTAGGAAAATTGGTAAAGGAGGTCTTATTACTTAACTAGGTAGATACTAAGAATTTATTTTGTTAATTAATAATTAGAAATTTTTTCTTTGATAGATGACGCAAAATGAGAAATGTAAATTAAGTTCAAATTATATATAATAAAATAAATAATAACAAATATACCTAGCAGTTTTTTTGTCACATTAATTAAACTAAACAAATAATTCATAAGAAGCTGCGAGAGTTCCTATTCTGTTGGTCTTCTTATAGCTTCCGCCAAAGCTTGCAGACCTTCCCCCATCGCCGCCACAGCTCGAGACAGAACCCTGTCTCTTTCAATGGTCTGCTCCAACACGGCTTGGAAGATACGAGCATTGGATTGCTGTATCGACAGCTGCTGTTCTTCGACCCTCAGGAAACGTTCAGTAATCCTACTGAACTCTGATTGCCGCTGAGAGGGTGGTGCTGGTGCTGCAGCAGTGGCCCGTGTCGTACGTGTTGCTAAAAAAATAATAAGAGATTAAATTTTAATTCTTCAGTAACCGGTCAGTAACCTATGCTTCAAGATTTTTTAATAACTCACTTGAAGCAGCACTGCGCCTAGTACGAATGCTTCTGTTGGCATTTGAACCAGTGGTGGTGCCGCGGCGAGAAGGAGAAGCCTCAGATGCTGGTGTTGCCGATAGTCTGGGTGTGGGAGACTGCGCGGAACGCGTCGCTGAAAGGGTGAACGATTTTATGTGAGACAGAGGTGTTGAAACTTTGCATGAACCTACAGTACGTACCTAGCAGCAATTTATAAACCAATTAAATAAATTTTACTTACTTGAAGAACTAGGTTCTCCACCAGCAGGAATCATACGATTGTTAGTACTGGTGGCGCCATGGTGGGACGAAGAAGCCTCAGATATTAATTCTGATGCCCGTCGGGGTGTAGGTGGCTGCGCGTGCCGCGACGCTGAAACAATAGTAAGTGATTTTTAGGCTACCACATACATATGTATATATGTATGGTATAGATACGCATACGCTCTCGACCATAAATAATCCCACTCACTTTTTGTTCAAGTCAACAGTTGTAGCAATACTCACATTCAGCCTTTAAGTTTCAGGATGGAATGATGTGGTAAGTGGTGATCCCCTATCTTACTAGCCTTTCGACCACATAAACACTGCATAAGAAACCTCAAATCCCTCAGTCGCCTCTTACGACACCCTATCCCTACCCTTTAGGTTACCGTACCCACCATTTGGCTAACCGGACTCTAAATACTGAGACTCCGCCAGCAGTCCGACTTATCAACGGGCAGGCTGTTTCTCATTTTCCGTGGGTAGCGAGAAATTAAGATTTCAGAGCAATAATGTACATTTTCTATTGCCATTATAACAATTACAATAATAAATGAGGGGTATACGGAACCTTCGTATGAGAGTCGAACTCATACCTTGGCTCACACTTTAATACCCACTTGAAGATCCAGCATCACTGACGACTCTGACGGTAGCTCCGCGACGGGAAGGAGAAGGCATAGATGTTGGGCTTGGTGTGTGTGATAATGTAACTGGTGGTGGACTAGAATCACGTTGTTGGTGCATGTTCTAAAATAAATATACAATTTAAAATAGATACGCACTTTTAAAAAAAATTAATGAGTTTATGCTTAGCAGTTGTAATTTATAGGTACTTACAAGCAAAATACTCTGGCTTTGCTCCGTGTTAAAAACATCTTCTGAGCTATCAAACAGCCTCCTGTTAATTCGTCTAGCTTGTCCTGGAACCTGAAATGAATTAAATAAGTAAAACTAAAATAGTAGGTAGGTATTTGAAAAGTGTTCAAATACAAATAATTGTTTAAGGCCCGTGTTCACCAAAAATATAACCGACGGTTAAACCGCGGTTAGAAGCTAATCAGACAAAATGTCAAAAAAAATGTATGAAAATGACATTGTCAAATCTCTGGTTAGCTGCTAATCGTTGGTTAAATATTTGGTGAACACTGGCCTTAGAATATCTAATCTGCACTTAAAAACCACAAAACTCTGCATGTTATATCTGCCTAATAATATGCTAGGTCTGCTGTAAAATGTATACCTACCGACCTAATTACCTTTATAAGATGTCAATTTTGTGTTGTTGTTTTTTATGTTATATTTTATTTCATGTGTGCAATAAACTGTTACTTAAATCAATGATAAATAAATAAAAATTGAAAATAAACTTACATTCAAATTTTCAAAAACCTCTAATTCTTCTGAATCTGAGGGCAAAGTTCGTGGTAAGCGGTCAGATGTTTCATTTTCCTGAAATTCAAATTAATTAATAATTAATTATTTGTAAATTGTCTTAGTATTCTAGGTATTTAGGACATAAGGTTTCATAATCTTACTGGAAAAATCGGAATCGCTAAATGTGCATCTCCAGTCCCAAACCCTTCACCACCAAATAAAGCCACAATTCTTTCCTCCACCTCCGACAATTCAACTACACCGTCCAACCCACCACCGGTTTTACGCCTAGCAGCTGCACGCGCTGCTACTTTTTTTTTTACTGCACTTTTTTTGTCGGACCAATACTATAAAAGAAATAAAATATAATGTTATTGACTTTAAAAAAAAAAGACGGCCGCAACTCAGGTTACCACACGCGTGCACTCTGTGCTGTTGTGATAAGAGCGGTTTTGCAATGAAAATGGAGTAACCCGATGCACTGGCCTCTGTACATTCCTAACAATAAAATAATTTATGATTATGACTCTTTTGAGACTATAATAATACCTATGTCATTTTGTAAATTTTACAGATTTCAGCACAAATATTCTCATTTAGATTACAAAATTATGAAACAAGACTACCAGAGCTTTTTCAACTAAACTTATCAACTGATCTAGTTTTTTTTCATTTGAAGTGTTTTATGGCCTCTTCATAGGGCCTCTGTTAGGAATGTTAAGTACTTACATCATTCTGACGAATAATAATAACAGGCATACTTACTTTTGTCCACTATTTTGATGTTTTAATTGTTCCTCCCAAACTGTTTAGCGTTAGGCTTAATTTTTCCCACTGGCATCTACTTCTTTCTCTGGCTTGTTGACACTTTGAATAACCCTTTGCCAAGTCAAGGTTTCTCTCGAGGAAGTCTAACAAAGCCTCTATTTGAGCTGATGAAGGATGAGAGGAACGTTCGCTGGAAATGTAACAATGTTGTTTTATGACAAAATAAACAAAAGCACGAATATCTATGTTAGGTAGCCAACTTACCTCATATTCACTTTTAAATAAGATATTTGATTATTCGGCGTAATACACAGCAAAATGTAACAAAACACAAAACCACTTATGAACCACTTGAAAACTTTTTGAAAGTTTGAAAACAAACTTTTTTATTAGACGAAGACGAAAGCTTCTCTGCTCATACTGCCAAACTATTCATTTTGATTAAAACATTATTTAAAGTTTTAAACACATAATTTAAACAATTATTATTTAGAATTAAGTACTCTTATATATAATAAACCATTTACCGGGTAGTTATTGCACAGAAACTTACAAATTACACCAAAAACAAAATCTCGATTAAGATCGACTGACTTAGTCATAAATGTGGCCAACACTATGAGACGAAAGAGCGTTCGAAGCTCACTTCACTTCGCATTTGTTTATGTTCCGAGAATCGATGTTTACAGAATACAGATTCAAGGTCATTGTTGTTCGAATGCGAAGTGAATGTGAAGATCGAAGTGAGATGCGAGTTAATGTTCGGGTTTTACAGAATCGACGTGCAGATCACAAATTACTTTGGGGAACGATAGAAACCCCAGCTTTCTTACTTCAAACACCAAGATACTGCAATTAATATGACATTTAACTATAAGAAATGCTACCAGGTATATGAACTTTTACAAAGGGAATTTGTACAACACAAATTCCAAGGACTGATAGCCAATAAGATGAAAGTCTTACAAGAATCAAATACTTCCTCTCACACCCATTCAGACAAATTAGAAGTTTCCAATTGGAATGCTAGCTGGACTGATATCTACAACATACTCAAAGAAGCAGCTCAAGAACTACTGATGAAACCAACTGCGAAAATTACAAGTCTTATTTATAAGATGCCTACAATGAATTATGGGCTCAATGTGGCAACATTAACCAAGTGTAACCAATCAAGATTAAGAAAATACGAAAGGCAAATTTTTAAGGAGATGCTCAATGTATCAAAAGACGCTCCACCTAAAAATTTCCACGAAATACTACAAAGCAAAACAATAACGAAAATCATAAAGTACGTAGAATTTCATACTACGGCCACATAAGCAGACGCCGGAAACCACATCTTCTACGCTTATAATTATAAGGAATATAGGAGAAAAGTTGGACGTCCGATCTTCACTTGTAGGGACTCCCTAAACCGAAATCGTATTGGAAAACGATTGCTGCAGATCGACAAAAAATAAAATAAGAAGCCGAGAATATATACAATATATATATACAACGGACATAGAAACGAAACCCGAAGACTTAGGTTTTCTACTTCTAACCACATAATCAAGAATGAAAACAGTAAAATAGAAGATAAAACGAAGACACGTCAGTCGGAAGAAGAAACAATCCAGGACCATCGGTAACAGCAGCTCTATTCCCGCCCATTTATATATCATACACCAAGTATAAAATCTATCCTCCTTACGTTGGCTCAATGCTGGTATTCTTGTCGACTCACCTTTCCTATCCACTCCACATCCTGCTGCAACAGCCTCATACAGTCACTGACTCTATCTTATGGTGCTCCGTTGACCATTGACCGCGGTGATAGACAGATCGACTGTACTAGTTAGTACGAATGTCGGATCACTCAATCCATTACATTTCTGAAATGTAGCATGAATAGTGGGATTTGTGCATTTGTGCCACAGTGGCCAGACCAAGGTGATTATCGTCGTTGAGTCTTTGTGGCAGAACTGCTGGGCGGGGTGGCCATTGTAACGGTAACGGTAATGGCTACCGGGTAACAAATATCACAGATTCTAATCGGCAATAATTAAGAAAATAAGTTTGTTTTTTAGTGTTTGCCAGAGCATTCGTATTATTAGCTTTATTGTCCATAAATAAAAGCAAAAATGTAAGTTGTAATGTTAATTTTATTATAATCAAAGCTTATCCTAAAAATGAACAAAAAATGTACTTTACCTCAGAAATCTTAGAAAAATAAAAAAAAATATTTTTCTTACAAGTTATGCAAAATTTATATAAATACCAAAAATATAGTTGGTACATACAAAAAATAATGATACATACTATATAGGATCGTCGAGACTATCAACAACCGGGTATTTTTCACCCATTTTCACTTTACACGCACGTCATCAACAAGCGCCGCGCGCGAATTGGCTGCCCCGAGGGGTACGGGTTCGTTAACTCCCGACTTGAAGGTACCTAGAATCTTAAGATGCCAGAGCGCCCAAAAAGAAAAATACAGTAAAATTAAAGTATTATGTGGTATTTTTAACACAGTATCGAGTACTGCCGGGTTAAAATAATCAAATGTTGCTACATTGAGAACATCTGTAATTAAAGTTTTTTTTCTACCTATTGATGTCTGAATTAATTCTGAAAATTCTTTCACCTTACTTTGTCTATAAAAATACAGTCAAGTAATTTTTAAAATGTTTTTAAAAAATATGATACATTTAGAAGCCATTTTTAATTTTAACCGAATTTAAGTTCGATAAGGTTAAGCAAATATTGTTTTTCCATTATTTATATTTACCATGTAGTAGATAATTTTTCCATTTTATAGCCACATTAGTTTCGTACAAGCAAATTGTCATTTATGTTACTTGGACAGTTATCTTATATTTGTTCCTGTAAAGACAACCTCAACCTGTGATTGGGCAACCTATTTTACCAACAAAACGTTATTGTGACGTTATGTGGTTTAAATAAATAGGTAAAGAAATCGACTATAAAAGACAATCAGTAAAAATTATATTCATTGTTAATAAACAGCAAAATATCCAGCGTCTTGACTGAGTATATTATTTTACCACAGCCAGAACTATAAACAAAACAGTAAAACCATAATCCAAAAAAGTTCGATGCTCACTAAATTTCATATCACAATTTTTTTATTGCAGACGGTAAGTAAAGCTTTGTTTATTTCCTTCTTTTTTTTTAACAGCCCCAGGTTGAGTTTTAAAAGGTCATTTAAAAAACAAAATAAATTGTGAACATATTTACCTAAATTATGTTTACTAGGTTTTGCAAAGGCGCGACCTGCTAAAGCAGGACGCGCGGCGGTTGTGTCCTCTTTGTAGAGTCAAAATCGCGTTCATTTTGTTTCTTGAAACTTTCTTAATAGGTGCAGGTCCGCTATGTTCAATTTAAAAACGGATGTTAAAGGGGTTCGAAGAAAAACGACCTGTGATCCAAGACGGCGGCTGATTATCTCGAATGTGATGTCGCAGTTTGAAACCTAGTCAGATCGATAGAGGATGTTTAGATGATAAAAAAGTAAAGAAGGCCAGTTTTTTATATCATCAAAGGGAAAAAATGGGACCGTATTACTAAAGCTCCGAGCTGTATCTCATGAACCGTGATAGTTAGACAGTTAAAATTTTTGCAGATGAGGTATTTCTTTGTGTCCTATATCAAAAAATACTAAAAACCAGAATAAAATAAACATTTAAGGGGGCCCCATACAAAAAAAGTAATTTTTTTGCTCGTTTTTATAGAAAGTCTCTCCGAGGCTGTATCTCATGAACCGTGATAGTCAGTTGAAATTTTCACAGATGATGCATTTTGGTTTCTGCTATTACAGCAAATAATAAAAAGTAGGATAAATTAAATATTTAAGGGGGCTCCCATATGTACAACAAACGTGATTTTTTTAACAAGTCATTAACTTATTTTATTACATTGACATCTAATCAACAACTGTTGCGAAGCAACACGTCACAGACTAATCTCAAATGGGATTTAAAAACACTGATGGCACAAATGAGTTTGCTTTAACTAAGGGATTCGCAATTATTTGCAAAAATGGAATAATTTAAAATTTAATAAAATTAAATAAAATTGTAATTTGAAGGTATTAATAAAAACAAATTAATCAACTTTAAAATACCTAAAGGCTCCAACAGGTTTTCTTATATACATATGAAATAGAGCTGAGCACTAATATTTTTTTTAATTTTTGGATATTCTCTTTATTGTGTATTTGTACGTATGTATGTAAATCCTTTAATGTTCAATAAACAATATTTATTACGAAACACTCTGTATGCACATTTATATTTTTAATATATATATAAGGTCCTAATTTATTAGTCACTTTCCTTTTAACACGTTATTGTGTAGGTCAAAATATATCATTTGAGTCAAAAAACAAAAGCATAATATTAAATTTAAAAGGTCTTGAAAAATTTTGTTATGATATTTTTTCATTACTATGTTGAATAAACCCATCCATTCAAACGTAAATAATAATGGCAGTAGTAGAGCGGGCGAGCGGGGAGTGGACGGCTATAATCGAAAGAGAACCAATCCTTTATCTTTAAATGGAAATTTTTTTTTTATTTTTTTTACAAAATTTAATTTTCAGATAATTAATTTTTATGTTGTTTTTTGGAATACTATCAACCTATACAATAACGCCTTAGAAGGTAAGTGACTAATAAATTAGGACCTTATATATATGTTATGGACCAAGTGATCAATGCGGGCATTATGAATAATGCCCGGGCATTATTCATAATGTCTAGCTCTATCGGGCAAAGTGATTAATTACAATCTAAACTTCATTATTTATCATATTGCCCGGTCATTATTATATTGCTACGTGACAATTGGGCAATTTGATAATAAAGCTAAGTTTGATGCGGTGCGGGGAGGGAAGTGCGGGGAGGGAAGTGCGGGGAGGGAAGCGGTGCGGGGAGGGAAGTGCCCTCGTTGCAATTTATAAAAGTTTTCGTTATTTTTTCACGACCGCCATCTTAGATTTCAAAATCTAAAACGACATCCATGACGGATTTTTACAAAAAATGCATGTCCGCCATCTTGTATTTCAAAATGGTTGTCGTTTACGGAATTAGCACCCCCGAAAACCTATTAAACGACACAAATATCAGTTTTTTCAAAAATGTAAACGTTCGCCATCTTGGATATCAAAATGAACGACATTTTCGGAATCAGCATCCCCGACAATCTATCAAACGATACCCATGTCGGCATGCCCGAAAATTTAATATCCGCCTTCTTGGATTTATTGTGCGGGGAATCGCGACGCTCCGGGGTTTGCCCTTCTCGTCACGATTCCCCCAACTAAAATCAAAGTTGGCGGATATGAAATTTTCGGAAGGCAGTCGGCGGGCAAGACTTCTTATTCGGCCTCGCCCTATACACAGCTTTCCTCGGCATACGGCCTCACCCCACCTTTAGTATCTAAACTTGTATGGCGGCCATCTTGAATTGGGGGGGAGACGCTCTGGTCGTCGCCCTACGCGGAGTTTGTACTTCGGCCTCACCCTAAACGCAGCTCGCCTCGGCCTACGGCCTCGCCTCACCTACAGAATCTAAACTTGTATGGCCGCCATCTTGAATTGAGGGGGTTGACGCTCCGAGCTTCGCCCTACGCGGAGTTGGGCTCAGTCTGTGACCTCGCCTCACCTTTAAAATCTTAACTCGCATGGCAGCCATCTTGGATTGGGGGAGGGAGACGCTCCGGGCTTCGCCCTATGCGGAGCTCGGCCTTCGGCCTCGCCTTTTACCTTGCTAATTAATCCAAATAATGAGTCTGCTTATTTAAATTGTTTAACATTTATTTTATTTGAAGTTAAATGACTATAATAATAAAAAATAGCAATTAAATATGTTTGTATTACTCTGCCCAAAAGGTTATGGGCATTATGTATAGTGCCCGGTCAATTTGATTATTTGATTGATTATTATCAAATTGCCCTCTCATATTGGGCATTTTTCATAATGCCCGGCCATTATGAATAATGCCCAATTTATCACTTGGTCCATAACATATATATCACTTACCACGCCCTGCGCCTGCTTGATACCATCAAGCAGAATATAATTGTCATTATTAAAACTCGTTGTACAACAACAAACCTGACGCCTCCGAGATACGTGTAGGTGGTCATTACTTCATGTCAAATTTGATACTTTTTTTAAATACTATTAATTTAATTAACAAATGCAAACTGAGTAAATACGTCATACACAGATTACACCGTAAATATTGGTTCTCACTGTAGGTAAAAATAGTAATTTATGGATTAACAGTTCCAAGAATATTTAAGGGGGCTCCCATACATTTTTGCTCGTTTTTATAGAAAGTCTGTCCGAGGCTGTATCTCATGAACTTTGATAGTTACAAGGTTGAAATTTTCACAGATAATGTATTTTGGTTTCTGCTATAACAACACATACTAATAAAATATTTTTAACAAAAAATTGACGCGCCTTCAAAAAGGGTGAAATATTTTTTAAGGATTTTTTTTTTACGTCGGCGCCGAACAATTACTTGTATGGCATAACTATCTTAGTTTTAATACTGCCAAAAAGCTTGTGCGAATACTTATTTCATTAAAATAGGTCCTGTTAAAAACAGCGCCGACGTCAAAAAAAAATCCTCTCTATTTACCATATTCCGCTATGAATTCACCTATTTACTGTTTGACCCGTAACCACTACCTACTCGTGAACATAGCTTTAAAAAAATATTTCACCCTTTTTGAAGGCGGGTTAATTTTTTGTTAAAAATATTTTATTTTATTATTTTTAAAGGTTATCATTTATCATTCATATAACTCCCTCGTAGATCCATACTAATATTATAAATGCGAAAGTAACTCTGTCTGTCCGTCTTTCACGCCTAAACTACTGAACCGATTTTGATGAAGATAGATTAGAGCCTGGGAAAGGACATAGGCTACATTTTATCCCACAGTTGGGCACGATATAACCTTTAGTCCACACGGGCGGAGCCGCGGGTGGAAAGCTAGTTTATTATAAAGCACTAAATCACTCGAGATTAAAGAGCGATATAGTGATCAATTACTTTCACTCCACGGAAAGATATGAGGGGTGATATTCATAACCAGTCGCAAGATGGCAAGAAAGATACGGGGTAGTACAATTCTCAAACCGATCGCCAGATGGCATGAGAGATATGGGGTGGTGGGTGATATTATCAACCGATACCAGACAACAGGGAAGATGTGTGGTGGTAATATACGCTACCGGTCACTAAACGGTAGATCCCCACAAAAGAGCCCCAAAAAACAACTTAAAAGTCTCAGGGAATTACTTCGTTTTTGCTTCGTTTACATTGATGACCTATTGTCATCCACATATATGACCGTAAATTTCATTTTTTTTTTTTCCTAAACTACTAAAGCGATTTCGATAAAATTTGTATGGGACCAATCTGGAAGTAGATGCTTCCGAACATAAAGAAATTTTGAAATCGGTTTATAAATGACGGAGTTTTGAGGTAACAAACATAAAAAAAATAATAAAAAAACACCCGAATTGAGAACCTCCTCCTTTTTTTTTGAAGTCGGTTAAAAAGTAGAATAAATTAAATATTTAAGGGGGCTCCCATAAGTCATAAGTGATATGGGCTCCCATTTTCCGCATGTAGGCTCTTAAGTGGCCCATTTTGCGTGTGGGTCAGTGGCTATTCCAGCTACTTCAGCTCCGTCCAGAAGCTCAGAATCCTCCTGGGGATTTCGCAGGCTTCGCGGAGCGACCTAATGCCTGCAAAGATTTTTTCCCAGTGTTCTGCTACTCCTATGCACTCCAGAATTACATGGGCGACTGTTTCATCAGCCTCCAGGCATCCCCTATAGAGGGAACTGTCGGTGACGTTTAGTACAAATAAATGCTTGTTCAGAGCACAGTGGCCCGTAAGGGTACCCACCATTATTCTTAGGTTATATCTGGATAGGTTTATCAGTCTACGCGTCAGACGCGAGGAGGGTCCTGTAAAGGCTTCCTTCGACTGCCGACAAGTTGTTACGTTGTCCCACCTGTCTTTGTGTTGCATAAGGGTGCGTGCTCGGATCCAAGTCCGTATTTGGCTAAATGGAATCGGGATGATTGGCACAGGGCCTGCCAAGATGGTGTTTGATCCCTTCCTAGCCAGTTCTTCTGCCGCATCATTACCTATGGATCCGCTATGCCTCTTAATCCATTGCAGGACGACCTTTTTGGCTGAAGATATTTTGTTCAGTGCTTGGTGGCATTCGGTGATAAGTCCAGAAGTATATAAGTAATTTTCTAGGGCTTGTAGTACTGATGCGCTATCAGAGAGTATCCTAATTTTGTAGTTTTGGATACTCCTTCGTGCAAGTGTGTTAGCTGTTTCCTTGATAGCCACGCATTTACATTGGAAAATGGAAGCATGTATCCCTAGAGCTAGTGATATGTGGATATTCAGGTCGAGAGAGAAAACCCCGGCTCCTGAGCCGGTTTTCATTTTGGACCCGTCCGTGTAAATGCGGACTTCATGGATTCCAGAGTGGTCTTTCTCCTCCTCCTTAAGTATATGATACTTTTTATCAAAAACATAGAATTTTGGAGTCTTATCACACGGGGCTGCAATAAGAGGCTGATGTTGTAGGGCCCTGTCCAAAATAGATATGTGTCTGCTCTTACAGGTGTCCCACAGTCCTAGTTTTCTTTTAGTCTTATCGCCGCCATCGTCGCCTCCTGTGGTATAAAAAGGTCTAGGAGCGGTAGGCCTAGGATGACTTCTAGGGCTGCTGTTGGTGTCGTTCTCATGCAACTTATAACTGCCGTACAGGCTAACCTGTGGAATCGTTGCAGTCGGATGATCGTAGTACTTTGTTCGGTCCTAGGCCACCAAACAATACTCGCATAGGTTATAATTGGTCGTATCATCGTGATTTGTATATAGCCACATCGTGATTTTCGGAGCTAGACCCCAGGTTCGTCCTATGAGTCTTTTGCACTGCCAAAAGGTTATGCATGCTCTCTCTAGTTTGTGATCAAGATGCTTGTTCCACAATAATTTGTGGTCTAAAATGACACCTCGTTAGTGAGCATCAAGTCGGTATCAACCAACTTAGGCAATTTAAGGTTGCCAAGTTCACGTTTCTCGGTGAGTAGAATGAGTTCTGTCTTCGTCGGATTAACCAATAGGCGTTGCTCATTGCAACATAGTTCGACGACTCTCAGTGGTGACCTCATAAGGTCGCATAGGGTGTTCTCAAAAGCACCGCTTATGAGTATTACCAGGTCGTCTGCATAGCCCACCGTAAAGAATCTGCGACTGTTTAGTTGGCAGATCAGATCATCAACAACAAAATTCCATAGGAGAGGGGATAGGACTTCTCGATACTCGATACTACCCCCCTTGTTGTTGAGTTGACGGTGAATTAAATGGCATTCGCAGCATGCAGTCTATCCACCCGGCGATCGTGGCATTGACATTTTGCGAGGGCTCGGCTTATGCTTGTAAGTCGTGTTTTATCAAATGCACCCTCTATGTCAATGAAGGTGCCCAAGGTTGATTGTTTGTTATTAATAGCGTTTTCGATGAGTGTGTCTACGCTATGATGCGCCGATTCGGTTGATTTCCCCATACTATAGGCATGTTGGTTGCGATGAAGTAGCTTAAGTCTTAGGATGTTGGTCCTGATCACCCGGTCACAAAGTCTCTCTAGAGACTTGAGGAAAAAAGATGTTAGGCTTATTGGCCTAAATGACTTAGCTTGTGTATAGTCACCTCTGCCGGGCTTGGGTGTAAACACAACTTGGACTTCTCTCCATTTGAGTGGAACGTGACGAAAGGCTACACAACCTCTAAAGATCATTGTCAGATGACTGACAATGGCTTCATCACTCCACTTAAGCAGTCCCGGGAAAATTCCGTCTAGGCCAGCTGATTTGAAAGGGAGAAAGCTGTCGATTGCCCATTTGACTTTGTCCGAGTCAACTATGCTTTGGGCGGCTATCCAATCTTCGTGATTTGGAGTTACTTGGACGTCATCATCCCAGTTGATCTCGTCTGAGATTCTACAACCTGGAAAGTGGGTTTATAGTAGTAACTCACTAGTTTCCGCGTCGTTATTTGTGTAAGAGCCATCAGGTCTTTTCAAACATCCCGGTGTCCTTTCGGGTTCACTGGATAGTATGTTTTTAATTCTTACAGCATGGTTATTGGACTCGATGTTAGTACAGAAGCGTTTCCAGCACTCACTCTTCCTGAGGCGGATTATCTTCTTGAAGTCCCTACGGGCTTCCGCGTACCCACCCCAGTCGTGGTCTTCTCTGGTGTTTGAGTGTCCCGCCCCCTTGAAACATGATATGTCTACACGCCCACTCGATGACGTCAGCGGCGCGCGCCATCGCCCGACGGCTCCGGTGTCAACATAAACATAATTTATGAGTTAGCGAATGAAATGGAACACTTGAAGTGCTATTTTTGTTATTATTAATGAGTAGACGTATTAAGTGGAGTATGTTTCGCTATAATTTATGTAACTTCTTGTTGATACTTGACTTGTTAATATCGGTGTCGAGTTTGATTCATTCAAATTTTTTTGTATCACTTCTAACACGTTTATTTCGAAAAGTAAATCGACCTACTTTTTTATTGTTTAAATAGAATTCTATGTTATATTTGCACAAGTAAAATACAAAATACACATTGTGTAAGGCAAAAATATAAATTTATACATTTCCGAAATTTTACTCGAAATTTTGTGTGTGCGAAATTAAAGAAAATTAAAAATAAAACATTTTTTTCTAATAGTTTGGGCGACTGAATTTAAATGTTGCCATATCAAAAATTAAAGCGCCATTCATTCAGAGTAAGACATAAATATTATTCCATATGAGTAACACTATGGGTAAGACAGAGATCTGCAATACGCCCTTGTTTGACTTCTTCATACATTTTCAATCTCGCAATTTAGCGAATTAGGCATTTCGGCGAATTATTTTTCACTACAGGTGCATTCAGTATACTCAAAAAATTGTTCAGTATTTAATTTCATTATATAAAAAACTTCTTGACTTGCTAAGTAGTTACAGATTTATAAGTTCTCACTATAAAATTCACTATCTATCAACTATTATGAATCAGCTAAGAACCAAAATGATTAAGCACAACTTCTATAGCCTCTAGTTATTTATTAACGCCTATTTGATTTAAATTTTTAAGGTACGTTGAATATTGCTATGAATAATGTATAAGGATGTGCTATGAATAGCACGCGTTTATCATTTTGAAGTGTATAACATAATGATTAGAATAACCTGATTAGTGTGGTTTATAATAATGTTCATGACTCAGTCATAATATATTATTTTTGATAACGTGTTTTTATTTAACTAACACTTTTTGTATAATCAAAAACTCTATTCTGGAATTTTCATGATATTTTTTCATTAAAAAAACAGTGCGCAGGGTAAGATTTATTATTATCTAATCATGCTAATTTATTTTATTATTAAGAAGCTGGCCACTAGGCCGATTAACTTCTAATGGCCTTCAGCTTACTAACTGACTAGAGTCCATTATCATAAATTTTCATAAAACAAAGTGCTTATGTTCGGATAAAAAAACTATTTCATAGTGTATTTTTCAGCGATCAATGTATGGGTGGTAATCACCAAAACACAAAATGAATAAAGAAGACGAGATTTATAGAAATACAAGGTTTAATTAAATTTAAAAAAATACAAAAAATTCGACACTGGGATCTAAATGTTAACACAAAAAAAATGCACAGTCGAATTTAAAAACAAAAACTTAACAGATGGGTAGGCCTATCGATTTAAACTGCAAATTACGATTTGAAATTTGTTTGGGAAAGTAAAGCTGGTTAAATTAGAACAATATACAATTAAGAACAAATAACACATAAAAAAACGAATTTTGGGGATAACCTATATCTAATTGGTATCTGAACCAAATAGGAAGATTAATTTCATTCGTCGACGAATAAAATCCCTACCTATTTGTCAGATATATATAGCTATTATTATTGGCAATTTGTTTAAGAATAAAATTAATGAATACAGAGGATGGATTAAAGGGACTTAACTAAAGGGTCTTCTTGGGGCCGCTGAAGTATCCGCAACAGAATTGTGACTGGATCAGGTGGGGGCGAACGTGAATGTCAATCGTAATTCGTAAACGTAATAATCAGTCCAGCCTTTTAATAGGTTGACTTTAAACACTGCAAATTTTGATGTGCGTCATTAACAAATATACATGGCTTACAAATATTCACTAATATTAAATTCAACCTTCAGGTAATAAAAAACACTCTACAACCTCACGTTTCGTGTTTAATTTAGCAAAATAAAAAATAAAATAAGAATTTTTCATTCGAGATGACGTCCGTCATTATGACGTCCAATCACCTTACACCTAACAAAAAGCCAAAAATGGAGAAAGTTCTAAAATTTTGAAATCTATTTAATAAAAAAGAAAACTAGACCGGAAAGAATTAGTGAACATAAAAAAAAATCGCAAGCAGAAATACTGCAACACCCCTTTTCTACAAAAAAATTTGTGAACACCCTGCAAAAAAAAATTTTGCCAAACCTATATGGAAAGAATAAATTTAGTTTAAGTTAAGTTTAAGTTAAGATTAAGTTTAAGTTTACGTTTATTTAAAGTTAAAGTTGAAGTTAAATTTAAGTTTAAGTTAAGTAAAAGTAAAAATTTAATTAAACCCAGTTAAAAAAGAAGAGGTTGATATTAAAAAAAGAAAATTAAATAATACCAACGACACATAACCGCGCACTAACATAAGTAAAACAAATACTTTAATTAAAACTACTCATACGCGATGACAACAAAGTTTAATAACTCGATTAGAAAATTACGAAACTCACAAATCGTGCAATGTCACAAAACATCACAACAAACTAATTAACCATAAAGGAGAATAACTGGGAAAAACATCCAAAACTATTTTTCAATTACCAACTAAGAACAACACGAGAGCAATACCTAGAAGTTACAAGAGAAATAAACTCAGCCGGGAATCCCAAACGAAACGACTCAACATTAAAAACTAGCCCTAAATAACTAACACTAAAATTATCAACAGTTGAAACTACAATCACTAATTAAATAATACGTAATACTTCACTTAAAAGTTTCCTAAAACTTTCAAAATGACAACAACTGTCGATAAATAACAAACACCACAGACCTAGACTTCAAAGAAAATAATAGACTGTCAGTCAACTCGGACATAAAACGTCTCGTCGTATGTTTTACACAGTAGACAAACTATGTTTGGCGCTCCGCAATCTTTTAATTTTATTTTTGGCAAAATCTAAATATTGTGATAAAAACTATATATCAGTGGCAAGCGAAAAAAGTGATTAACTGAATGGTGAAAAAATAAATTTAAAATATTCATAAATGAGTGAGTAATCTTAGATTATATTTCAAAAATATTGAGTGAACCGCTAAAACCATGACTACGACAACCCGCAGTTGAAATGTTGGGACCGCTGGCAGAATAAATGAAAGACGGACTCAAGAGTAGACACTGATTTATTCTCTATTGGTTACAGATCTTTTATATAGGTAGTAGCGCTATGACTAATTACCTTAGCCTACATGTGTGGGTTCATTCCCCTTAATATTACTCAGGTTACATTGTTAAAACATTACCATACTGGGATAGTTAAAGATTAAATTGAACGTTGTTTTTTCAAGTATTCATGACATTAATATCAAATTAAATTATAGTTTATTTTCTTAAGTATTACTCACCACATCACAAGGTTACATTGTTAAAACATTACCATACTGGGATAGTTAAAGATTAAATTGAACATTGTTTTTTTAAAGTATTCATTACATTAATATCAAATTAAATTATAGTTTATTTTCTTAAATATTACTCACCACATCACATCTCCCTCCTTTCTTTAAAAAAATGTATTTTTACAAGAGTACATTTTTTTTTCATCGATTATACAATTTTGTTCTATTCTTATGGACTATTTCTATTTTTCCATTCATATCTATTTCTACATTTGGACTTAAATCTCTTATTAACATTATATGGTCCTGAAAATACACTTGTCATCTTATTCCTATTTTCATTTTTAACTAATATTACATCATTAGGCTTGTACGTTAAAGTTTTTACATTTTTATCATATCTTTTTTTTCTTATAATTTTACTTTTTATCAGATTTTCTCTCGCTTCTTTTTGCGAAACCTGTAGTCTATATATTTAGTTCTTTTAAGTTTTCGTAATTATACAATGGTGCGACGTGAGATGTTAAATTACTTGGTATTGTGCATTTTTTCCCGAATACTAATTCAAATGGAGTGAATTTCGTTTCTGTATGAACAGCTGTATTATAAGAGAAACATCAATATGGTAACCACTTACTCCAGTGTTCTCCATGGTCTCCTGTATATATCCGAAGGTATGCTCCCAGATTTTTGTGTGCGTTTTCCAAAGCGCCAATGGTTTCATGATGATATGCTGTTGACGTGAGATGCTGTATGTGTAATAATTTACATACCTCTTGAAATGTTGCAGAAATAAATTCTAATCCTCTGTCTGTCATGATACCTTCTGGAATTCCATATCGTAATATGAAGTTGTTCACTAATGACTCTGCTACTTCCTTTGCACTTTTTGTTACTAATGGATATGCTTCAACATACTTTGTCAAATCACATTGCAGAGTAAGTATATAGGAATATTTTTTTAAATCCTTATTTATTGGACCTACTATATCTAAAAATATTTTTTGAAATGCCGTATCCGCTGTAGTTGTTATACTCATTGGTTCTTTTGTATGGACTGAAAATTTTTCTTTCTGACATTTATCGCATTTTCTGACATACTCTTTTATGTCGTTTTCCAATCCTATCCAAAAATACTGTCTCTTTATATTATTATACATTTTTCTTATTCCTGCATGACCACTCGTGGGTAGTATATGAAAATCATTGAGTATTACTTTCTTGTCATCTTTATTTTCTACTTTTATAATATCTTTTAGTAAACATAAACGTGGGCCGGTCCACTCCTTTATTCTTTTTATTTCATGTGCTAGTTTTTCGACAAATATGTCATTACTTTTACTTTTTAATATGAATATTTCCTCTATTTTCCATTCCGCACATTTTTTTGCCAATTCCCTCACAAAGGCAGCTGTTGTCATTTGTAATGGGATAAAGGCCTTTAAATATATTTTGTTTTCTCTTTTTACGTATATCAATGTTTTTGATTCTTTGACGTCTTTTTTACTATATTCTCTTATTTTATTATAACTTTCTCCATTTATTAATTTATTAATGTTAGTTCTACGTATGCGTTATGTTTTGTATTTACTTCTACAAGTCTCGGTTGATCAGGCCGAATTTCTATAAAAGTCTTGTCTTTGCTTTGATTTTTATTTGTCATTTCCTGTTTTTTCATTGCCTTCGTCATTACATTAACTACTTCACTCATTTCTTTTAACTCATCTGAAGTTATCTTAATTCTCGAGAGTGTGTCTGCTACGGTATTTTCTCGCCCTTTTACATATTCTACAGTAAAGTTGTACACTTCTAATGCTAATCTAAATTTTATTAATCGACTCGAGGGGTCTGTAATACGTACCTATCATGTCTGTGCCAGCTGGTAATGCTGCCTCCTCGTCGACTGCGGCTTGTATCGCATCTTTCAGCGACTCGAAGTTTCTAGCAGCAATTATAGTGCTAAGTCTCCGGTTTCGTAATCAATCGGCAAATCTTTTTATTGCCATTTTCTCATTTAACGGTCTCAAAATCTTGTAACTATTGCTATCGCCGTTGGATTGCGAAATCGTTAAATTCGCAAACAACTGTGACAGTTCGCTTCCGTACTCCGAAATTGTTTCATTGGTCTGTCGCTTGGTTTGTAATTTTGTCAGAATCGCGGTTGCTGATTTTTGCGGTAGTAATTTACATCTCATGTCTTTCAAGAGTGCCTCGACAATTGAATATTTTTCTTCTAATTTTAGCTTTGCAGCTTGCGACAACCTACTCTTAAGCACAAAAGTGACTAATTTTGTTTTACAGTCTTGTTTTGTTAGCATAGTGTTATAGTATTCAATATTGTCTATTAGTTTTTGGGTTACACTTTCCTCGTCATCCATTATAGGTATTAAACTTAACGCCGTTTTTAGACTAAATTCCTCTGTTTCCGTCATTGTTGATTCTTTGATACACAGTTTTTGTACCTCAGTGTTAAGTCTGTCAAATTTTTGTTTCTCTCTTTCAATTTCTCCTAACTGTTCTTCAGTTACATTACCTTTTAATATTTGTTCACTAATTTTCTCTATCAGTATCAAATATTCTTTATTTATTTGTGTTAGTTCTATTAATTTCTGTGATAGATCTTTCTTATTACGCCTACCTGGACCTAAATTTATTAAGTACGTTCGTATCTTTGATACATCCTCTATATATTTCTTAATGTTATTTGCCATATAGTTATATATTATAATCACTTACATAGTTTATTATGTCCGCCCGTAGAATGCACTCACTTTATGTACTTTCTTCACTTCACTTCACTTCACTGTGTCTTACCAATCGGTGAACTGCACATCTCTTTCCCAAGTGATTTTCCAACACCACCATAGTTTTCCTCCAACTGCTAGCTCCAATTGCGCCATTGCCACGGTTTCATCCGGAAATGTTATATCCAAAAACTTTTCTACTAATCCCTTCCTTAATGTTGTCACCTTATCTGGACTGAGTAGAGGGTGTCCGCTTCGCCCTTCTATGTATGCTGTAATGACTTCTCTGCCATGGGCCTCTTTTGTAAACTTTACGCTCACCAGTTGAACCTCTGCTCTCTGACAAAACACCTTCATGTGCTCTTCCACTACTTGTACGTATGAAAATGCATTCATTATGCCGATTGTTGTTTAAATATCTCGCCTTGAGTACGCCTGGCGATTTTCTTATTCAAGCTGTTGTTGATGTAGCGAAACAAAACTGCAAGAACGATTAACACGAATCCGACGACAAATATGAAAATATACCAGTCTATATTATTAACACCTTTCAACAGACTGTTTTCTTGAGTTAAATAATTATTCTTCCCAAGTTGCGCGTACACGTCGGTATGGCTACTGGAGATGTTTGGTATTAGCGGCGGCTTTTTAGTTGTAACAACTTGATTCCCCATTGTTAATTTCACACTTTGTTTTTTTTACACGACATCGTCTCTAAGTAGGGGACCGCGAACCTAATAAGGCGAAACATTTATGGACGTAACGCGACACGCTCCTACGGCGCGCACTGGCAACGGGTCGCCATGAAATGTTGGGACCGCTGGCAGAATAAATGAAAGACGGACTCAAGAGTAGACACTGATTTATTCTCTATTGGTTACAGATCTTTTATAGTAGCGCTATGACTAATTACCTTAGCCTACATGTGTGGGTTCATTCCCCTTAATATTACTCAGGATACATTGTTAAAACATTACCATACTGGGATAGTTAAAGATTAAATTGAACGTTGTTTTTTAAAGTATTCATTACATTAATATCAAATTAAATTATAGTTTATTTTCTTAAGTATTACTCACCACATCACAAGGTTACATTGTTAAAACATTACCATACTGGGATAGTTAAAGATTAAATTGAACATTGTTTTTTAAAAGTATTCATTACATTAATATCAAATTAAATTATAGTTTATTTTCTTAAGTATTACTCACCACATCACACAGTGAGCTCGCTTTGATGAGTCATAATGATCGATCTAAAGTGCAACTAGATCATTAGCAGCAAGACAAGGTAGACTTTTTCGGCAATAACGACTAAGAGCTCTGTGGACAAGTGGTAACGCAGTGTGACTCGTGCACGGCGGATGCAGGTTCGAGCCCAAGAGGTGAAAGAAATCTTTTTTCTTTATTTTTTTATTTTTTTGCTATTTTTGTTTTGTTAATGCAAAAATGAATACTAATAAAAGTGGAATGTGCTCAAAATATAATAAGAAGATCCACAAGAAGCAATGTCTAATATGTGCAAACTGCAGAAGGGTTATGTGTGCCGACATTGTTTGCGCACAAATGCCAGAAAAACTATTCGACATAATGACTTTAGAGAAAAGGAGAAACTGGATATGCAGGCAATGTAAATGTTGAAGCACCGTTCACTTCATAATTAGTTTTAAGATAAGTAGGTTACATTTTATTGGCGTTGCAACATTTTAGCGACAGTTTTCGTAGGTAGTTGGATAAAGTTTTATTTTTTCTTATGTCAACCAGTGAAGGTAGATTGATTTGCTGTCAATGGCCACTTGTCAGATGGCGTCTCGCGAGTGAACATGCCTACGCGGCAAGCGCCGTATTTCTCATCGTAAAACGCTAATATCGCCCTCTAATTAAGGACTATTTTGCTCATTTGTGGACAATTTGTTATGGTGTAAGTGGTCTGATCACCCCTTCATCGAAGACTGTGGATTATGTCGGGCCCGACCTCGCTGCTCGCTCCACTTGTACGCTACTGGTGAGTTGGTTTTTGGTGGCTTTTTTTTTCTATTTTCACTGGATTTTGCTTTGTTAATTTTGCATTCGTTTAGCCCTCGTGTCGCGCCTAATACAAACAGGTACTCTAATCGGGAGTGCTTGCACATTGTTTGGTCCTTCGAGCCGGATCCTCCTGCGGATGATAACAGCCACGCTGTCTCATTAACAGGAGTGATCATCGCATTCGTATAGGTAAACTGTCGCTAATATCGTATCGCTATCGTATCTCGCTATCGAATCCTAAAACGACAAATTAATTTTGCCCATATCGTTATTTCATCGCGTGTAGCATAACCTCGCTATCTCGTTACATCGTATCGCATCGCTAAAACTCAACGTATTTGACCCCTAAATCCCACATAATCCACAAGTTTGTTACGTGTTTTCGTTATTATTTGTCGTATTTTGCTGAAATAAATCGAATTTTCATATACATACTATTTTCACGTTTTGTATGATGCAATTGTATTAACCGACCAGATTGAGTAGTTACATTCTACTTTCGTTTGACGCTGTATTCACATCGCATCTTAATTCGGTCGGATTAAAGTGCACGGCGCGCCATAGATATCTAACATTATTCATATTCGCTCACAAACACTTTCGAGAGCGGCATCACGCTCGCTTTCCTGACGGGGTAGGCAGAGCGTTAGTTTTCGTAAAACAAGTTAACGCGGCAATCCGAAAATACTGTTCGGATTATTGCATAAGACATTAAAAAATTGTTATTACCGTCTTATATAAAATAGATAAGTTACAAACAACATATTTGTGAATCAATATTAGAAAGTTTCTTTGTTTTGGTCACTATTGATTTAAAGTAGTTTGCACCTAGTTTCGTTATTGATTAGAAAGGATTTACAGACATACACTCAACTAATCCGATTGTCGAATAGGTACTATTTGTATTTTTTTATTGATAAAATGGTTAATTAAAGGCTACTTTCTGAATTTTTATTGTTATTTTTTTCGCTTCGTTATCTAGTGTGATTCCGTAATTTTCAGTAAAACGGGACTCACGTTATCCTACAAAGTAGTGTATTTACTTGCTCGCAGGGTATCTGACGTCACGCTATTTCCCTTGCGGGGTAGAAACTTTAATTTTTATCATATGGTTGTTCTTATCGTTTATAGTGCTCGCTAGTGCCGTGCTACATAGGAGGGTGGTTTGGTATGGCGACTCGCGGCGCTACGTCCTCCGCTCGGTGGACTTTAGAACTAAAGCGCGAGATTGCAATCAGGCGAATCGATGAGTGCCTGCAAGCCGCGCGGGAGGCTCGAGATGATGTTGACAGGTTACCTGTCTTCCTTTCACGTTATAGCAAGCTCAAATCCTACATTTCAAACTTTGAACAACATCACTTTAAGATATGTGTCGAGATAACTGATCCTGATGAATTAGAAAAACAAGATCAAATTCGACAAGAACTCGATAACAAATACTTTGAAATTTTCGAGTTACACTCGGCACTTACAGTTAACACACGTGCAAGTACCAACGAAAACTCATGCACAGATTCATCTGTAAAACTACCTAGACTAGACTTGCCCAGTTTCAATCAAAAACTCAAGAACTGGAGTACCTTCTATGACATGTTCAACACAATAGTGCACCAAAATCGAAAGTTGTCCAATGTAGAAAGATTTTCTGTATTAATTTCTCTCCTGCGGGATGAACCGTTGCAGCTAGTAAAGGGTTTTCCGCTTACAGAAAACAATTATTTAGATGCATACAACACTTTGATTGATCGTTATCAATGCAAACGAAAACTTGCTTTTCGTCATTGGGACAAGATACAAAACATTAAGTTAAATTCCAACTCCCCACGAGAGCTTCGACGACTCGTAGACACCTTTAAGGAGAACATAGCAGTTCTAAAAAACTTGAATCTACCCGTTAAGAATTGGGATTTTCCGTTGTTCTATTTGCTCATAAATAAAATCGATCAGGATACTCGACGTAGATTCGAACTTCAAAACGAGGTCAAAGGTATCCCCTCGTTCGATTTCCTGCTGGAATACTTGGAAAAGGCCGGGCAAGCCTTCGAACTCGCGGAACCGCCGCCGGCTCCTGCTGCGCCCGCGCCTCTGCCGCCCGCACGCGCCGCTCCCCGCGCGCCGCCCGCTCCCCGCCGCGCCGCCGCGCGCTCACTGGTCGCTAGTGCCTCTGCTGACCAAGTGTCGTGCGTATTATGCCAGTCTGCTCATACGTTATCACAGTGTCCAACCTACCGTGATCGCACCCCTCGTGATAGATTCGTTGTAGTCAAAGAGCACAATTTGTGTGTTAATTGTCTGCGATCCGGTCACATAGTTAAAATTTGTTCGTCCAGGTTGCGCCGCTTTAAATGCAACGCCCCTCATCATACCACCATTCATTTCGATCACAATTCGGAAAGGAGCAACGATGCTGGTGCCGGCAACTCCGCCACCACTTCCTCCTTGAATAAAAATTCTTCGCCTTCGTCATCATCGAATGTTGAACAAACCCCGCCACCTGTATCTCTCGTTGCTGGCGCGGTATCCTCACAACACGCTTCGTTTCTCGCTACTGTTTCTGTAGAAGTACTAGACAACCTCGGTAACATTCGTAAAATTCGGGTCGTTATTGACAGTGGAAGTCAATTGAACTTCATCACAAATAAATGCGCTCACCGCCTCGGACTTCCACTTCGTAAAGCCGAAACGTCGATCGAAGGAATTGGACGGTCTTCGTCAATCGCGACTAATTCCACCGTCTACCACATACGCGGCACACAACATTGCTTTTTCGACGTCGAATCTCTCGCTATCCCAAAAATATGCAGCGAGCTGCCCTGTAGAAAATAGATATTGCTAAGTGGCCCCAATTACAGTCGTTGAGCTTGGCCGATCCGAACTTTAATGTTCCTGGCCCTATTGATGCTCTTCTTGGTGTAGATATATTCTGCCAGGTCCTTCTCAATGAGCGTCTCAAGTGCGGCCCTGACGGCCCCACTGCTTTCAATACCAAGCTCGGTTGGATCGTAATGGGTAGAGTTTTGAACGCCTCATCTGTTCCTAGCACATCTCTCGTTTGTTCATTGCAATCGTTAGATAAACAAATAAGAAAGTTTTGGGAAGTTGACGATTTACCTAAGTCGTCTACTCTAAGCGAAGAAGATGCTCTGTGTGAAAAAATATTCGCCTCCACTCACACTAGAGATGAGAATGGTAGATATGTCGTTCGTTTGCCACTCAAAACGTCAAATCCAACATTTGGTGACTCATATTCGCTTTCGCACAGACGTCTGCTATCTCTGGAAAGACGGCTCTCTCGCGACCCACAGCTGCGTGAAGACTACAATGCTTTCATGAAAGATTATCTAGACGCTAAACACATGGAGTTGACTACTGATCCTCGTACTGATCGCACTTACTATATCCCACATCATTGTGTGCTCAAGCCGAGCAGCACCACTACTCGTCTTAGAACTGTCTTTGACGCCACGGCCAAGCCACCTGGCGGCGCTTCACTAAATGAAGAGCTTCTTATCGGACCCAAATTGCAATCGGATATCGGTTCTATCTTGCTTCGTTTTCGTATACACTCTGTCGTCTTTTCGGCCGATATCCGATAAATGTATCGACAAATTCTCGTTGCGCCTTCTGACCGTGATTATCAACGTATATTGTTTCGCTTTTCGCCCAACGAACCCATTCGCGAGTATAAATTGAACACCGTTACTTACGGCATGGCTTCGTCTAGCTTTCTCGCGCTTCGTACCATTTTTCAGGTAGCTGAAGACAAAGCTAAAGATCGTCCGTTAGCAGCAATTGCTCTCGCTAAGGACGTTTACGTGGACGATGTAGTTACTGGGGAGAGTTCTATATCACGTGCTCGTGAACTTAAAACTCAAATAGTTGAAACTCTAAAAGCGGGATGTTTCGAACTCAGAAAGTGGGCGTCTAATTGCACAGCTTTGTTGGCGGACGTCACACCTGAACATCGGCAAGACCAAGCTATGTCGTTGGACTCGGAACACGACTCGCCCGTAAAGGTCTTAGGACTCGAATGGAAACCTAGTCTAGACGTGTTTTCGTTCTCTACTAGTCAACGTCATGACACATGTACCAAACGAAACGTGTTGTCCGATTTGGCGCCGATCTTTGATCCTCTCGGCTTCTTGATCCCGTTAACATTCGCCTTCAAGCGTATCGTTCAAGAATTGTGGTCCCTAGGGTTGGATTGGGATAAACTCACCCCCGACAATATCACTAACGCATGGCATCGTTATCGCTCTGACTCGAAATTGCTATCGACACTCGACTTACCTCGATTTGTCCCAGCCGTTGACGCTCGTTCCGTAGAGATCCACGGATACTGTGACGCTTCGGAGTCTGGTTACGCTGCCGTCATATATTTTTGTGTGACGCATTCTGGCGGCGGCGTCACCACTCACCTGATAATGTCTCGTTCAAAGGTTGCTTCTCCTAAAAGGACTTCCATTCCTCGTTTAGAACTTTGTGCGGCCGTCCTGCTATCGGATCTTGTCAAGCACGTCAGGAGAGTTTTTGCAGGCATCGTGGAGTTCGACAACATCTATTGTTGGTCTGACTCTACCGTGACCTTGGCTTGGCTAAGATCACCATCTAGTCGTTGGAAAACATATGTGAGCAATCGCGTAAGCCACATACAAGACATCGTACCATCCAATCACTGGCATCACGTTCGATCCGAGCATAATCCGGCGGATTGCGGTTCTCGCGGTTTATCCGTTGGGGATCTTATCAATCACCCCCTATGGCGGACGGGTCCCGAATGGTTGTCTGATCGTCACGAAAATTGGCCTTCCTTACCTGCACAAACTGAAAACTGTGATGGAGCTTTAATCGAGCAACGCAAGGAAGTCTCTCTCTTTGTCAACACAAACGAACTCGAGGATTTCTTACATAGATACTCCAATTTTGGCAAAGTGCAACGCAGTGCTGCGTACATCCATCGTTTTGTTCACAACTGTCGCAATTCTCAAAACAAGCGAACTGGACACCTAATCGCGTCTGAACTTCATGAGTCTTTGCTCACTCTCGTAAAAATTGCTCAGAAATCGACATTTTCGCTTAAAATCGACAAAATCAAAAAGGGCCTGACATTGCCCAAGCCTTTTCGCAAACTTCACCCATTCATCGACTCAGACGGTCTTGTCAGGGTGGGCGGTAGGCTAGTTCACGCGGAATTAGACTACGATTGCAAGCACCCTCTCTTGCTGCCTCGAAAACACCGCCTTACCGATCTGATAATTGACAAATATCACGTTGACAACAAACATCCCGGACTTCGCACTCTACATTTCTTGTTAGCACAAAACTTTTGGATTCTCGCCTCTCGTCGTGCTATCAATAGTCGTTTGTCCAAGTGCGTGAAATGCTTCCGCACAAATCCCAAACCGATCACGCCTAAGATGGCTGATCTTCCTCACTTGAGAGTGTCGCAGGTCAAACCGTTTTCGTGTGTGGGCGTGGACTTTGCCGGCCCATTCACCACAAACATTCAACGTTATCGTGGATCTCGAACCTTTAAGACATACGTGTGTATTTTCGTCTGCTTCGTGACTAAAGCAGTCTACATAGAATTGGTTAGTGGACTGTCCTCTGAAGCCTTTCTCGCGGCTTTACGTCGTTTCATTGCACGACGTGGTCGATGCCAAAAGGTATTTTGTAATCGTGGCACCAACTTCGTGGGAGCCTGCAACACGTTGCTACCTCTGATGCGCGACGCAACCGCATCTGAGGCTATCGAATTTTCGTTCAACCCTCCCGCAGCGTCACACTTTGGCGGTCTGTGGGAAATAAACGTTAAATCATTCAAAACGCACCTCTATCGCACAATCGGAAATCAAATCTTGACGTACGAGGAATTGCTTACTTTAATTGTACAAATAGAGGCTCTACTAAATTCGCGTCCGCTATGTGAGATGAGTTCCGATCCGAATGATATGTCCGTGTTAACCCCGGGTCATTTTCTGACGCTCGAACCGCTAACGTCTCTCCCTGACCCTCGACAAGTTGATACAAATTCGTCCTGTATCAGTCGTTGGCACTTGTTGCAGAGACTTCATCGCGATTTTTGGAAACGTTGACACTTTGAGTATTTGCATACTTTAAATCAAAGAGCTAAATGGCATACAGATGCGACTGAACCTAAAGTAGGATCGTTAGTGTTGGTTAAAGACGATCAGGTAAAACCGCTCTACTGGTCACTCGGTCGTATCGTACAATTGCATCCTGGTGGAGACGGTATCTTGCGCGTGGCTACCGTCTGCACTAAATCCGGACAGCTTCAGAGACCTTTGGTCAAGCTGTGTCCGTTACTTCTTGATTAGTTTGTAAAATACGTTGTATTTTGGTGGGCGGTAATGTTGAAGCACCGTTCACTTCATAATTAGTTTTAAGATAAGTAGGTTACGTTTTATTGGCGTTGCAACATTTTAGCGACAGTTTTCGTAGGTAGTTGTATAAAGTTTTATTTTTTCTTATGTCAACCAGTGAAGGTAGATTGATTTGCTGTCAATGGCCACTTGTCAGATGGCGTCTCGCGAGTCAACATGCCTACGCGGCAAGCGCCGTATTTCTCATCGTAAAACGCTAATATCGCCCTCTAATTAAGGACTATTTTGCTCATTTGTGGACAATTTGCTATGGTGTAAGTGACCTGATCACCCCTTCATCGAAGACTGTGGATTATGTCGGGCCCGACCTCGCTGCTCGCTCCACTTGTACGCTACTGGTGAGTTGGTTTTTGGTGGCTTTTCTTTTCTTTTTTCACTGGATTTTGCTTTGTTAATTTTGCATTCGTTTAGCCCTCGTGTCGCGCCTAATACAAACAGGTACTCTAATCGGGAGTGCTTGCACAGTAAGATAGGACAGAAACATATGTTGTCAAAAAAAGTTGCTTCAACGCCTCAAATCCAATCTAGGTCAACTGTTGGAAACCAGAATGTGTCACAGGATCTGGATGTGCAAAAACCATTTTTAACATCTTCTATTGTTGTAACACCTATGTCGCAAGGAAACATAACTTATCGAAGATATAAACCAAACATACCAGTCAACAATTCGTTTGAACAGCTGCCTATTGAGGATGATGTCGGAACGCCAGTGATAAATAGTACTATGAATAGTCTTCCAAATCTATCGACAGAAAATGCAGAAGTTGCTGAACTGAAAACATAGATAGAACAGCTGAAGGCGGAACTCAATAAAGAAAAAGAAGATTTTGCTAGCATCTACGAAGTGAATCTAGATTTAATGAAAATCATTGAGAAACAAAAAAAGAGTATTCAAATCTTGAAATAGATGGTTTTAGAAGACGAACAAAGGGCATGGTCAGTGGACATTGCTACGCCAAGATCTGTCAGAAAGCCAGAATGGAATCCGATGTCAGTTAGGAAGCAAAGGTATAGGCAAATGTTTGCAGATGAAGGAATGAAATTAGGAGGGGGAGAAAAACCTAACGTACAGATGGAGACTCTAGAATCATCTGGCTGCTCGACTGAAAAGAATAAAGATACGGAGAAAAATGCACTGGAAAACTCAACGCAATCAGAATTCAAGTTGGAGAACTCCAAAGAAAAATCCAAAGCCAAGATTCTACTGCTCAGCTCCGCAAAAAACAAAAAAATTCTTCAAATTGCAAATAGAGTCTTTGACGACGATTTATCAATTTGTCACTATCTCTTGCCGCACCGTGGCCTACAACTCATAATGGAGGACCATAACCGGAAGCTGGCGGGATACACGTTAGATGACTACTGTGTAATTATGATAGGAGAAGAAGACTTTTAAAAATCAGAGGATTATGTTCATATAGTTAGGTACTTACGATTGACATTACAAACAATAGATTTTACAAACGTAATTCTTTGCTCGCCGACATTCAAATGTAATAATTTTAGTGACATATACAATGCAAGAATTGAAATATTTAATGACATTTTGTACACAGACATGACCAGATGTGAGTGTCAAGCTTTTGCAATTGACTCAAACCTGAATTTAAGTTATGATCAAACTATGTTTCACAAGCATTCAGGTAAGATAAATTACAGGGGAATGTTAAGTATATTTAAACAGCTATCCGGATTGATAAAAGATATAAAAGACTACTGAATAAATGTGTCTACCCAACAATTGGTGTCGCCAAGTCAAAAGGTTGATATAAGCCAGAATTTTGAATGTCGAGATGATTTTTTCGTGAGAAAACAGATGATGTGTGACTATAGTTTAGAACTAGATGCGATTGGAGATATAATATGTATTTTTCACCAAAACGTTTGCGGGATAAACACAAAAAAACATGAATTGTATATATTTTTAAAGTTAAAAAATGATAATTGTATGCCACGCTATATTTGTATAACAGAGCATTTTTTGAACTGTACAAATATTTCGCTTCTAAATTTCGAAAATTATAAGTTAGCCTCATATAACACAAGAAGCAATAAAATTCGAGGAGGTAGTTTAATACTTGTTTTGGATAGTTGTAATTTTGAGGTTCTGACAATTTGCAACCAATTTTATAAAAGTCAATATTTTGAAATTTGTGGTATTTTAGACATTGACAATAATTTGAATATTTGCTGTATATATCGTAATCATAAATCGAATTTTTTCCTGGAATTTATGACACAATTAGAGAAACTGTTGGAACATTTTTTCAAATGGAAATGCATTATAGGAGGTGATTTTAACATTGATTTCCTAACGAATGATAAATAAAAGGATGAATTTCTTGCTTTGTTGAGATGTTATAACTTTAGACCACTAGTAACGACTGCCACATATGTGAAGGGAAACAGTCAGTCATGTTTGGATAATTTTCTGACAAACTTGCCTGAGGATGTAATTAAATCTGTTGTCGTTGATCATAACGGATTAGCGGATGGCCATGCTGGTTTATTTTGTAATTTTTTTATTCCTGAAACATCCAATCGTATAAAAATTGATTATGTAGTGACGGAAAGGAGAATTTTTAATCCGAGGAACATGCAGAAATTTAGACTAGGTATATCTCAAGATTGGAAGAAGTATGGTATTAATGGCTTTTTGTGTCATTCAATCATATCTTCAATAAAAGCTTTGTAAAGAAAAAAAGAAAGGTCAAATGTAACATGAGTGTTAAACTTCCCTGGGTCACAAAGGGTGTGAAAACTGCAAGTAAAATGAAACGTTTTCTGTCGGTGGCCAATAGATGCAGTTGTGATGACTCGATTGTAAAATATAAAAAAAATATATAAGACTTTATAGAAGGGTGCTAAAAAGTGCGCGAAGACTTGCAGTACAACGAGAAATAATCAAAGCACGATGTTGTCCAAAAGAGATATGGCGCATTATTGATAAACATAGAAACTAACTTAAAAATCATCTTGGGCAAAATATGTGTGTTTGAATGGATAATATAGTCACTAGCGATCCCGTAAAAATTGTTGAGTTGCTCACTTATCAATTTGATTTTAGTAATTCAGTAACGCTTGGGGATAGAACGGTAGCTGCGTCTTTGTTGAAAGAACACACTCCCTCTTTATCTCACAATTTGAGATGGGACAGTATCACTTAATATGAGGTAGCCAAAGTAGTAGGATGCGTGAAAAATAAAAGTTCATGTGGTTATGATGAGATACCTATTTCAGTGATTAAAGAAAATATAGACATTTTTGCAGAACCCTTATCTGTATTCTACAACATGTGCTATGAGCAAGAAGTTTTTCCAGATCAGTTTAAAATTGCGAAGGTAATACCCGTTTACAAAAAAGGATCGAAGAAAGATGTAAAAAGTTACAGGTCAATATCGCTCTTGCCAGTTTTATCAAAGATATTTGAAAAGTTAATAAAAAAAAGAATTGTAAGTCACCTTACCGCACATAGCATAATATATAGTAGACAATTCGGTTATCGAAATTATATTGGAACAGTAGAAGCGGTAGATACCTTGCTAGATGATGTAATTGTTAACTTGAATAAGAAGGAGAGAGTCATAGGTTTGTTTCTGGATTTGACGGCTGCTTTTGATACCATTGACCATATGATTCTTTTTAATAAGCTTAATCACTATGGCATTAGGGGAAGGTGTTAAATCTCCTGAAATCTTATTTGACGAATAGACATCAATTCGTGCAACTTCAGTGTGTTCAAGACGGCGAAGAAAAGACTTTCAAAAGTAAAAGGACGAATATAAATAGAGGAGTACCGCAATGCTCAGTGTTGGGACCTACTTTGTTTAATATCTTTACAAATGATCTGATTAATTACTTAAAAAAATATATGGAAGACCTGAATTTAGTTAGTTACGCAGATGACACAAACGCCATTTTATCAGCAAAAAGTTCAAGTGAACTTGTGAATAATGTCTTGACACTGTTCCAAAACTGGTTTCTTAACAACAATCTATCGTTGAATGTGGCAAAGACAAATATAATGTTATTTGAGACTACCGCTAAGAAAAACGAGAATTTAGAGATTATCCTCAATGATGTTAGAATTGAGCTCGTAAAAGCTGTTAAGTTCCTGGGAATAAAAATTGATACTGCATTGAGTTGGAAAAACGAACAATCAAAAATAGAATCGAAAGTCAGCTCAGCTTGTTATGCGCTGAGGAGTTTGCGTGATGAATTAACTATTACCCAACTTAAGTCTGTTTATTTTGCACTAGTAGAGTCACACTTTCGCTATAGTATAAAGTTCTGGGGAAACAGCTATGCGTACAATGTAAATAAAGCCTTTGTATTGCAAAAGCAAGCTATACGAACTATTATGCGAATACCTCAGTGGCATTCATGTAAAGAGCACTTTAGAAATTTGGGAATTCTCACTATTCCGTGTCTGTATATCCTTATTTTATTAACTGATCTTGTTAGGAAACCAGAAAGATTCGAAACTACAGAGGAGAGACAGCACAGAGCAGCAACTCGTAGGAAAGACCTCCCTAATATGATAGTTCCAAAATTGCGAGTGGTTTCACATAGCGTTGGGTATCAGGCAGTTAAATTATTTAACTGTCTACCCAATGATTTAAAGTCTATTAAGAGTACTCAATTTAAAAACGCGTTTAAGTCTTTTTTGTTGAAATAATGTTACTACAGTTTAGATGAATTTATGAAGTGTAGGTAGTGTTAATTTATTTTGAATTTTTAATATTAGTTGACATTTTAATTTATTAAGATTTTTATTTTCAGTTTTTAATAGAATAGTTTCGAAATTTCTATTTATAATTGACTTTAATTTACATGCCTCAATTTATTATTTTTTGACATTTCAATTTATTTTGATTTTTCTGATATTTGAAATTTTAATTTGTTGTGACTTTTCTAATTTTTGACATTTTAGTTTATTTTTATTTCTCTTTGACATCATTGATAAATTTTTGATATTTTCAAATTGTTAAACTAATTAAATTTAAATTTGTGAGTGCATGAAAAATTGATTTATTATTTTAGTCATCAGTTTTTATAATTTTTGTAAGTTTTGTATTGATTTTCTAGCTTTAATTTTAATTTTTATGTATCTAACTACATTCCAACACAATTGTAAAATATTGTTATAGGGAATAAATAAATAATAATAAAATAATAATAATAAACATGACAGTCGAAAATAATGGTTGCCACCAACTTATTTTTTCTTTGTCTATGTTGCCACCATAACGGCCATAACATACCATAGATGAACCATATGAACCATAAATATAGTTAAACTATGGCATGCACAAAATAAAGACCACAAATAAAAAAAAAATTGCCAAAGCAAAAAAAAGGTAAAATGTCTTTGGAAAAAAACACTGACCTCAAAGACAAAAATCGAACTTGATAGGCAACAATGGCTGTACAGCCCACCCGACCAATGAGAAAAAAAAATTTTTGTCTAAGGGCAAAAAGGAAAAGACCCAAAGACGACCAAAAAAAAACACAACGTTGACTGCAAAGATGACACCAAAAAAACATCAACAACTTCTATCTATATATAAAAATAGCTCACAAAATAATTTATCCGTAGGTTTTGAAAAAAATGACTTGACAAAAAAATGAAAAAAACAAGTACTTTAACCAACGACGAAAAAAAGACGTTATTTGAGTATATCTTTAATATGACACACCTATTTCATTCACCGCTCCCCAGAACAAACTATGCCCAGCAAGTATCCCTTAGTCGACTTTTCAATACATATAATAAAACATTTTCGAATATTAATCCCTTTGCTAACTCAAAGCATTCTTTCATTCGGCATATAGTGGCGAGTCTCAACAATAATAATTAATATAAAGTTTATGGTATTTCTGTGGCTGTGCAAGGTATAATGTATAATTGTATATTTATAGACTAGTATAACAGTCACAACTCGTATATTGTAGAAAGAACTGTTTACATGACACGCAATCACATACTGTACAATCGAATTACACAATGTTAGTGGAGGCTGTCATATCAACATGTGGCAGCTTCCGATCCCAAGATTAGATCGTAGGGCTAGCAGCAACAATAACAACACACACACACACACACACACACACACACACACACATACATACACACATGTAAATATTCACATAAGAGGGTTCATATGGTCATTTTCGCTTAATTTTAACTTTTGTTTTGTTTCTTTAACTCGTTATATTGAGTCTCGAGCGGTTACATTGGGTGATCCTTCTTTTTTCCTCTTTCAAACCATTACTATATAAAATCTAAATACCGATAGGAAACTCACTCCAGTGACATTGCTCGTACTTTATACAGTAATAATTTATACGGTAATTAATTTTGCCAGTATTTATACACATTGGTAACTGTACTAGGTTTGCAAATGTTTTCCACCTCCTGTTTAAACTAAAAAAACTGTAATTGGCTTTACAATTAGACCTAAGCTAGCTACTAATTTTACATGTCTTGTAATTAAGCTGTTGGTTTTGTACAATAAATAAAATAAAAATAAAATAAAATGATAAGTACCAGAGGAAGGAGAATTGACACCCTGTAACTCATAGACTTGGCGGGAAATTCTACGAACTACACGACACTTAGTGAATCTGGGTGCAAATTTACTCGAAAAATAGTCAGCGCCTGACGAACATAAGAAGTTTCTACGCCACACAATAGCACCGACACTTAAAATGAGGGGGTTACGACTTTTATTATAATAACTCGCATTCCGTAAAAATGCCAACGAAAGACTATCTGAAACCTTAACAAAAACCTGATCAAGGGAAAAGAGCACAGCCGCACGTTCAACGCGACTCTCAGCTAAATCAACGCCTCGAGTCTCGCCTATACGCAGAGAACTGACATCTAAATGTACTTCCCTTTCAAACATCAGAAAATTGGGGGTAAATCCAGTTGCCATATTTATACATGAGTTCAAATATAGTTACACTTTGGGTAGTGCCTTGGCCCAACTTCGCTGGTCATTTTCAACTAAAATACTGAGAAAAGTGCCCACTGACTGGTTATAGCGTTCCACAGGGTTTGCCTGCGGGGAATAATATGGGGTATAATAAAGTGAAGGAATACCATAGGAAGCCAAAAATTAAAGAAATTGGTTACTATGAAAAACTGTTGCATTATCACATAACAACGTAGGCGGAACACCATAGCACAAAATAAAATCCCTCTCAAGAATGGTAGCGATCGCTTGACTATTAACCCTTTTTAAAGGATTTAGCCAGACGTTTTTAGTGAACACATCAACTATACTTAAAATATAGCGATAACCATAATACGCCAGCGGTAGCGGACCAATAATGTCGAGAGAGATCGATTGCATCGGTGCCGTAACCTCTTTAGGAAATAACATGTGGCCTCGGGGTTGAGTATTTGAGATCTTGAAAGCTTTACATGCCTCACAAGCTCTAAGCGCTTCTGAGACAATATGAAACATGTTTGGCCAATAATAAAGGGACTTTAAATTATAATAAGTTTTATTAACCCCCGGGTGAATAGAAGGTAACTCGTTATGTACCTCAGAAATTGCGTTTTGATACTGTTCTGATGGCAATACTATCCGCCATGGGTCTTCAGACAACGAAAAATCAGAAGACATCCTACGGAGAAGTATTCCGTCATTAATAACATACGCTGGAAACATCTGAGTGTTGTTAGAAATACCAACATAAATCTTTTTATACCAAGGATCAGAAGTGTTAAGAATTCCTCTATTATAAGAAATAATGCCCACATTTATGGGGTTACAAGACAGAGCATCAGACGTTACAAGACAGAGCATCAGGAACAACGTTATGAATACCCTTTCTATGAATAATGTCAAAGGTAAACTGAGAAATAATGGTCGCCCAGCACACACGACCAGAAGGGTTGTCAAGTGTTAATAACCATTTTAAAGCAATATGATCGGTGATAACTGAAAAACGCATCACATAAAGGTAACCACGAAAGTGATTGATAGAATCAAGAACTGCAAAGAGTTCTCGCTGAGAAAGTACTGAACCTAAACCAACTGAAGATGCATCGCATTGTAAAATAAACGGCTTTGAGAAATCAGGGCAAGACATAACTGGAGTATCAACCAACGCATTCTTTAATTTTTCAAGAGCTGCTCGAGCAGAATCTGGCCAATCAATTTTATCATTTCCCTTTTTCTTACCAATCAAGACTGTGAGAGGAGCAATTATCATGGAAAAATCTTTCACAAACCTACGGTGATAAGAACAAAGACCAATGAAATCACGCAAAGACTTGGCATTCTCTGGCACCGAAAAGTCACGGATGGAACTTTGTTTCGCAGGATCAGTCTGAAGACCATTTTCATTTACGATATACCCAAGATACTTAAGCTGACTCTTGCAAAACTCGCACTTCTTGAGATTAACCATCAAACCTGCTTCTTTAAGACGAGCGGCAACCTTACGAATAAGCTCAAGATGACCCTCAAAATCGCGAGAGACCAGGACGAGGTCGTCAACGTAACCAAAAACACAGTTATTGCCATCAGCAGTGAACTCAAAATTAACTATATCATGTCGGTCAGCCTCTGCATCTCAGAAGCAGCGTTGGTTAGTCCGAAGGGCATTCTAACAAACTCGAATAGACCACGCTGTGGAACGATAAACGCGGTTTTCTCACAGCTATCCTTATCAGAAAGGGGGATTTGCCAAAACGCGCTGCGGAAATCAAGCGTAGTCATGTATCTTGCACCTCGTAGGTTATCTAAAATATCCTGGATCCTAGGCAAAGGATAAGAATCACGAATCGTAACGCTATTCAACTTCCTACTGTCAACACAAAACGGATAGAACCATCCTTCTTTGTAATCATAACAACAGGACTCGCCCAAGGAGAACGCGACGGACGTGTAATCCCATCATTAAGCATTTTACCGATTTCTTTATTCAGGACCTTAAGCTTGGCGGGTGAAAGTGGATAATACCGCTGCCTGATAGGAGATCCTGTAGTAACAATTTTATGACTAAGCCAGGTAGTCTTACCGACACCCTTTTTTTCAGAAGAAATCTCATCAAAGACTTTGATTACTTCTTTTAATCGTGCTTCTTGATCAGCAGATAAGGAAGAACGAGACTGGATAAACTTATTCTCTCCAATAATAGCTTGATCGAACTTTTGAACTGGGTCCTGTAAGAACATCTTCCCAGAAATACCGGAATTAAAAGCTCCGCAAAGGACAGACGTTAGGCCAAAGTTATTCCAGAATTCAATACCCAGAATCATTTGCGTAGTAACACGTGATTTAACAAGAAAACGGTGTTGACGTGTAATATTATTAAAACGAACGGGTAAGGAAACGGAACCAAGCATAGACATTGGAGAATTGTCCGCAGATACGACACTATGGCCGGGATCAGGTTGGTACGCAACATTCAGCGAAGCAAGCAACGAAGTGTGAATCAGAGACGCTTGAGCACGTGTGTCGAGTTATGCGTATAAAGCTCTATTAAAAATAAACACTTCAACAAATGGCCTATTATCAATAAAATCTGAAAAAATTACCGGAGAAATCGAATGATGACAAAAACCCCGGGAACTAACTAGTTTTTTTGAAGTTGAAGGTTGCGCGGCGACGCGGGCATTACACGTGGGGCAATTCTTGGTAGTAAAACCGGGACACCTGCAAATGAAACAAATAACCCCAGGAATAGAAGGACACGCCCGGAAATCGTGGCCTGTTTGATTGCACTTAATACAAATAAAACGTGTCGAATCAACTATCGGCGTAACAACTTTACGAGACTGAGCGTTATCCGAAACTTGCTGAGGCGGCTCGTAACTCTCAAAGTTTGAGACTACATCTAACAAGGTGTCAATGCTATTTATCCTGTTTGTAGACAAACAAGGCCTGTACCGCGAATGAAGTTTATTTTTTATGATGGGTAAAAGCGCAAAATCAGGAATTGGCTTAGTAAGCTTCAGATTTAGGTCTTGAATTATAATAATAAAATCACGGGCAGATTGTGATGCCGTTTGTTTTAAATCACGGAGACGCTGTTCTAGGTGGTAGTCGTAGTAAGTTTTCAAAAAAGTTTTATGGAAAAAGGACTTTAACTCATCGAACGTCAAAGAAGGTACTCTAATTGTCCTGAAATATAAAAAAGCCGTACTAGAAACAAGTTCGTGGAACCGACGCACAATATACAAGGATGGAATGTCAGAAGCGAACATCCGTTCTTCGATGAGCTGAAAGAAATCCTTCACGCAAGTTTGACCATTACCGTTACCGTTACCGTTACCGTTACAATGGCCACCCCGCCCAGCAGTTCTGCCACAAAGACTCAACGACGATAATCACCTCGGTCTGGCCACTGTGGCACGAATGCACAAATCCCACTATTCATGCTACATTTCAGAAATGTAATGGATTGAGTGATCCGACATTCATACCAACTAGTACAGTCGATCTGTCTATCGCCGCGGTCAATGGTCGACGGGGCACCATAAGATAGAGTCTGTGACTGTATGGGGCTGATGCAGCAGGATGTGGAGTGGATAGGAAAGGTGAGTCGACAAGAATACCAGCATCGAGCCAACGTAAGGAGGATAGATTCTATACTTGGTGTGTGATATATAAATGGGCGGGAATAGAGCTGCTGTAACTGATGGTCCTGGATTGTTTCTTCTTCCGACCGACGTGTCTTCATTTTATCTTCTATTTTACTGTTTTTATTCTTGATTATGTGGTTGGAAGTAGAATACCTAAGTCTTCGGGTTTCGTTTCAATGTCAGTCTCTGTAACATTGTATATATTCTCGGCTTCTTATTTTATTTTTTGTCGATCTGCAGCAATCGTTTTCCAATACGATTTCGGTTTAGGGGGTCCCTACAAGTGAAGATCGGACGTCCAACTTTTCTCCTATATTCCTTATAATTATAAGCGTAGATGTGGTTTCCGGCGTCTGCTTATGTGACCGTAGTATGAAATTCTACGTACTTTTATGATTTTCGTTATTGTTTTGCTTTGTTGTATTTCGTGGAAATCTTTTGATACATTGAGCATTTCCTTAAAAAATTGTCTTTCGTATTTTCTTAATCTCGATCGGTTACACTTGGTTAATGTTGCCACATTGAGCCCATAAGTCATTGTAGGCATCTTATAAATAAGACTGCAATTTTCGCGGGATCTCGGAGTTGGTTTCATCAGTAGTTCTTGAGCTGCTTCTTTGAGTATGTTGTAGATATCAGTCCAGCTAGCATTCCAATTGGAAACTTCTAATTTGTCTGAATGGGTGTGAGCGGAAGTATTTGATTCTTGTAAGACTTTAATCTTATTGGCTATCAGTCCTTGGAATTTGTGTTGTACGAATTCCCTTTGTAAATGTTCATATACCTAGTAGCATTTCTTATAGTTAAATGCCATATTAATTGCAGTATCTTGGTGTTTGAAGTAAGAAAGCTGGGGTTTCTATCGATCCCCAAAGTAATTTGTGATCTGTGTTTATTAGTTTTCCTTTTTCTCCTACAACGTAGTTGAAAAATACGGGTTTCTTAACACTTGTTAGAATATGATCAATTTGCGAATGTTGGTTTCCACGAAACCAAGTAGTCCAGCACGAGGGCCTTCTCCAAGTATTACTTAGTTTTTAATTGAGCTGTTGTAAGAAGCTTAGAAGCAAATAACCGTTTAAATTGCTGTTTTGTGATAGAGGTTGTTCCCGATCCTTTTACATTATTTTGTAAAGTTAATGCCTATGTGTGCGTTAAAGTCTCCTATTATAATTTCATAGGCTTTTTTAGGTCTCCGGCGTAGTAAAGTAGCAATCTGGAATAGACATGTGCTTGATGATGTTGGGACGTGAGAAGTGACGATAAGTTTTATTGGATTGTTAATTGTAGCATTTTGTATTTTTAGGTGAACTGCTAAAGGTGTTACATCCAAACTTGCTAAGTTTTAACTCGTGTTGTTCAAAAAAACTTAAAAGTAAGTTGCCGTTAAAGTTGCTATGCTTGTGGTATAAGTTTTCTCCGGTTCTTTTAGAGGTGCATTGTTTAGAGTCGTTTTTGCCTATATGTGCGTTGAAGTCACCCATTATAACCGGATATGCTTTTTTAGGTTTTTGGTGAATCAAAATTCCAATTTGAGACAAACACGAGCGTGATGATGAAGGGACGTAGGTGGTACTAATGGAAAGTTCTACTGGACTGTCGGTTGTAGCGATTTTGATCTTTAAGTGCACTGCTAGAGTGTTACATCCTTTACGATGGGTTGAAATTATTTTATATTGAGTCGTTTTTGATATAAGAATGGCGATTCCTATTTTTTCCCTTGGGCGTTTACCGCCCCCAAGAATCCAGTGGTAGTTATTTGATTCAAAAGTTCCTGATGCCATGTGTGTCTCTTGAAGTCCCGCTATTATTATCTGTCGATTCGACAGTTCTTGATCGGTATGGTGTCTATCTTTTAGCTTAGAACAGCCTCTTACATTCCATGTGCCGGTTCTTAAATTTGTACAGGGGGTAGGTACATCGTGTTGTGTTTGCGGTGATGACCTAATTAGACGCTGGCCGGTGCAATCTGTAGAAATGTGACATTGATTATCAAACGTGGCGGGTATTGTTTCATTGGATTGCAAAAAGAGTTTTCCATCGTTTTCTTTTTGCAAGTGTGATTTTGTAGCAGGACTACATTTATCATAAACATTCTCATCTTCGTAATTGGATAAAGCTCCTTGATCGGTGGGTATCAAGCTTCTGTAATGGTTGTTTCCGAAGTGTAAATAGATGTTTCCGGGTACTGGTGCATCACGGGGCTTATAAATGAGTGGCTCCAATAGATTTTCGTTTTAAACATGGACGTTAGCCCTATAATATTCCGAAGCTGCTATTAATATATCTTCCCCTCCCCAGAATCCATCCTGGAATTGTTGGTTAATATATTGTTCCATGCTAAGCGTTGTGTCCGTGAGGTTATTAAGTAGTGCTAGTTCTATTTGTGGGTCGTGCCGGTTTTCAGACACGTAGGTTGCTAGATCCTTCCTAATCATTGCGTGGTCAAACGTTAGGTAAAACGTAATATTTATTTGGTTACATATGGATCTGTATAAGCAGTTGCCGTCTTTTTCGATGCATTTAAAAAAAAAAGGTTGTATTGTTCTGGCTTGCCATAGTTTTCGGGTGGTTGCTGTCAGCCAGATGTTGACCGAATGACTGTGGAGTCTTTTGTTTAGTAGTTTTAAAAATTATAAAGTTGTCGGGCGCATCAAGTTGAAAGACAGCAGGATATAACTTTATGAGCTTTCGTTTCCCAGGCTCCGATATAGTATTGTTGTTTTATTATTCTTTTCTCTATACCCTATTGTAAAACTTAGGCAAACTAATGGTTCTTCGGTCGTTTGCTTGCTTTTAGTCGGTATTATTTTAAATTAAAAAAACGCACTTAGTAAAATAAGGTTGGTATTGTTCCCAAGTTGAGCGATTCCTATGCGATGTTTTACGATTGGCTAAGTGATTAGTGATTCGTATGGTATATCAGTAAGATATGACAAATTTATTATGCGAATAATATATTATGTTATAAGTGTGTCAGGTGGCTTATTGTAGTAATGTCTTTGAAGCACACAATGCTGCTAATGGATTTCAGTTTTAGCGTTTCGTAAGAGACCTAAACTTGTATCGCGAGACGCAACGGGTCATTTTGTGTTACTGTGTATATTCAATTAGTTTAGGTGTCGTGCTGTCCAACGCGCGTGAAATTGCAAATGAAAGTGTATTCAAATTTTATTCTTAAGTTCTCTATGGCGAGCTCCTTTATTTAGGCGTTAATTGAGTGAATCACTAGCTGCCGTTCTACGTATTTCCCTAGTACCCTAGATTTTCAAGCTGGAGTAAGGTGTAGATAGGGTAAATTAAGAGGTAACCACCTATCCGGATTGTTAAGCTAGGTTTAAGAATATGGAGCGCCGGTCAAGAACACTAAACGGTATGCTGCGGGTCCTACAAGTTGCAATAATAATTATGTCGGTTAGATCGGCGCCTTGTGAGTTGATGCTGAAAAAAAAATTTATTATATCCAAAAGGCTGCTGGAACGGATCGCCTTGTGAGTTGATGCTGGAAAAAAAATATACCTTTTGGCTAGAAATGTTTTACAATGGAACGAGCTCACCAGGTTCTCCGCCTTCCTCAAGGTGTTGCGCGTGTAACGCACTGTTCTTAGCTCAAGTTTCTGTGTCTTGGCCGTCGTTAATAAGTTCCACTGTCAACTACACTGGATGTGTGGATGCGCGACGTAGGTATTACCGAGTGGAACCGGAATGCACTGATATTATTATATGGGGTACAAAAGGCACTAGTCGCGATATAGTTAAGTGAGTCACGAGTTATTCTATAGAGGCTAGATAAAACTAAGAACTTTTCAATATGATCTGTCGCTTAAGTCACAGTATTAAAATGCAAACGGTAGGTACGCAGTATAACAATAGCCGACCGAACTTGGGAACAAAGGCGCGGGCGCGGGTGTCGTAAACTTCGTTAACGTTTGGGATAACAGGAGAGCACGTGCAGGGACGTCCGCCCTCGACCGCTTGCCAAACAAGACTCTCCTCCTTCACGCAAGTTTGACCATTAAAGTAAATATTCCATTTTGACAAACTAACGTCGCTGGTGAAAAGCTGTTTGAGTCGCGTAGCTTCATGAGCAGAAACAGACTGGTTGTTCATTCTCTGCAAAATAGGACTAGCGCGATAAGGTGTTTCACTAATATTTTGCTCGTAAGTGGCCTCTTCCGATTCAACATCAATAACTGTGTCCTGATTCAGCGACAGTTTTAGACAAAATGAAGTCGGTTGTTAGAAATAAAGCAAAGAAAACGATACCGTTAAGTGAACAGATCGTTAATTCAAGTCGTAATATCTGAAAATTCCCTAAGAAAAAAAATACCTAATCAGGGGGAAAAAATACTAATAGGGAAAAATCGAAAGTAAAAAAAAATAACTTAAATACATGAGAAAAAACTGTTAAACGCGTTTTTTACTGCGTTAAACAACTAACTACGGGAAAGGGGAAAGGGTTAAATATTTCTTTATTTTAATAAATAAGAACGAGTTTTATACTAAGTAGAATTCTTTTTACATTAAATAACACATGACAAAAAAAAAACAAACAAAATATGACACGAAGTCATACCAGTACGTCGTAGGGGTTAAAAAGGCCAAAACAGGTCCGTTGTACTTCGTGGGGTTAACGAGTAAATGTCAAATCATTGTTGTCCGTCAATCCATGCTCACACATTCAACATTCCCGATGGGGTAGACAGAGCTTCAGTGGTGATAGATTATCTGAAACAAAAATGATACAATTATGAAAGCGACAGCGGCACGGAACTTACCCACCGTAAAAGCAAGAAAAAAAAGAAAAAAAAATCAGTGCCACGGAATAGTAAATGGATAATTACTTACCTCAAATCCAGGGTTTTATAATCGCGGGCGCTAGATCTTCAGCGATCAATGTATGGGTGGTAATCGCCAAAACACAAAATGAATAAAGAAGACGAGATTTATAGAAATTTAAGGTTTAATTAAATTTAAAAAAATACAAAAAATTCGACACTGGGATCTAAATGTTAACACGAAAAAAATGCACAGTAGAATTTAAAAACATAAACTTACCATATGTGTAGGCCTATCGATTTAAACTGCAAATTTGGTACGATTTGAAATTTGTTTGGGAAAGTAAAGCTGGTTAATTTAGAACAATATTAATAACACACAAAAAAAACGAATTTTAGGGATAACCTATATCTAATTGGTATCTGAACCAAATATGAAAATTAATTTGATTCGTCGACGAATAAAATCCCTACCTATTTGTCAGATATATATAGCTATTATTATTGGCAATTTGTTTAAGAATAAAATTAATGAATACAGAGGATGGATTAAAGGGACTTAACTAAAGGGTCTTCTTGGGGCCGCTGAAGTATCCGCAACAGAATTGTGACTGGATCAGGTAGGGGCGAACGTGAATGTCAATCGTACTTCCCAAACGTAATAAATGGTCCAGCCTTTTAATAGGTTGACTTTAAACACTGCAAAATTTGATGTGCGTCATTAACAAATATACATGGCTTACAAATATTCACTAATATTAAATTCAACCTTCAGGTAATAAAAAACACTCTACAACCTCACGTTTCGTGTTTAATTTAGCAAAATAAAAAATAAAATAAGAATTTTTCATTCGAGATGACGTCCGTCTTTATGACGTCCAATCACCTTACACCTAACAAAAAGCCAAAAATGGAGAAAGTTCTAAAATTTTGAAATCTATTGAATAAAAAAGAAAACTAGACCGGAAAGAATTAATGAACATAAAAAAATCGCAAGCAGAAATGCTGCAATTTGTACTATAATGAAGTATTGTAATTATATTTAACGTATAATAGATTTCTATTGACAGCAAAATCAGTCGGTTCGAATATGTTTACTTTTGATTTTCTGAATTCTGCTCCTCATGTTATTAATAACACTCATCTTGTCATATGCTGCCCATTGATTTTCAATCTTCAACGTATGCCAAGTACAAGTTGTAGCTTAGGGAAACAATTGAGTAATTGATTCGAGTACAATGGAGCATGTACTTTTAGTTCAACGGCAAAAGTATTACTAGCCTGTAAAGTCAACGAGATCTGCACTTCAGCTAGAAGATATCGCTTCTAAATTTGTTTTGTCACCTTATTATCAAAAGTTATCTGTTTTTGTGCAATAAAAACAAAATAGGTCGGAATCAGTAGATTCTACAAGCAATTCCTGAAACTCTCTGCTAATTTCAAACGCAAAAAATTACAAATATTGTTTTTGTAACATTTTCAGCTCTTCGAGATCGTACAAAATGATTCGGGTTCATTGATTATGAATCAGGCAAGTCTTGAAGAACATTATTTCTATGTCCATAATTTAGAATCTTCAAGATTGACGGTAAATACTTTTGTCAATTTATGTACATAAATTTCCCATTTTATGAGTCATGTTATGAGAATGTCTTTTGGTGTCATAAAAACATGTTTGTCTAGATGAATTATGATTATACCGTCATTTATAGAGGTCAAACAATGTTCTTGAACAATCACAGTTGAGCTGAAACTTTTTTGAATCACCTACAAAACCTGTTTCAGGTCACAAGCCATTCGTAGTTATGAGTCGAGATAATTTAGTTTTATAAATATCCACTCCGTACCAAACGTTTGTAAATTAGCCAATGGATGGATCGGGTTGAAATTTGGCATGCAGGTAGATGTTATGACGCAAGCATCCGCTAAGAAAGGATTTTGATCAATTCTACCCCCAAGGGGATAAAATAGGGGATGAAAGTTTATATGAAACTTTGTCAATTTTAAACCGATTGGGCTGAGACTTTGCGTGCATAAAGCTACTATGACGTAGGCATTCTCTAAGAATGGATTTTGATAAATTCCACCCTTAAGGGGATAAAATAGGTGACGAAAGTTTGTATAAATTTTCTTAGATTTTCTACTGATTGAAATGAAATTAAATATTGGAGCTACTATGATGAAGACGTTCGTTTAAATAGGATTTAGATAAATTCAACCCCCATGGGGATAAAATAAGGGATGATGGGGGATGTATTAGTTTGAAATGTATTAGTTTGAACCTATCAGTACCCAACGGAACAAATAAACTAAGACGAACAAAATATTTTTTTGTTCTAAATGTTGACAATAGATGGCGTTAGTAGTATTTAAAAACACGCTATAACTAACAAATAAATATAAAATATAATATAAATTAATAACCATATAAGAGGGTTCCCATACAAAAAACGTGATTTTTTCCGTTTTTATAGATAAAATGAACCGTGATAATTAGACTATTTCACAGATGACGTATTTTATTGCTGCTTTAACAACAAAAATATAATAAAACTAGCTTTCCGCCCGCGGCTTCGCCCGCGTGGACTACGGTTATATCGTGCCCAGTTGTGAGATAAAATGAAACCTATGTCCTTTCCCAAGGTCTAATCTATCTCTGTACCAAATTTCATCAAAACTGGTTCAGTAGTTTAGGCGTGAAAGCGTAACAGACAGACGCATACGATCACTGCTAATCATAAAGTGCTATAGGGCGAAGCGTGGCCTTCGACGCGTTATTTATAGGCATAGGCAAAATATTAATTTAAATTAAATTCTGTACAGGGCCATATTAATCTAACTTAAGGTTCTTAATTGGATTAGAATTAATGTTTTACTTAATGCAAAATTCATCACTTTCTTGAGCGTTCACATGCATGGATACATCACATGGAAAAAATTCCAAATCATCAGGCACGGCCTGAACCTCTGAAGTGATAGATCTTTCCTTTTTCAATGGATTTCGGCTTAAGAAATCTGCCACCACATTTTCACGTCCCGGGCAGTGTACAACTTCGAAATCCCATTCCTGGATGGCTAATGCCCATCTGGCCAGTCTACTAGTAGTATCTTTTTTTGTGGTTAACCAACATAATGCCTTATGATCAGTGACAACCTATAAATATTGACGAAAATAATTCAAGGCCCAGATCAAACCCAGACATTCCTTCTCTGTGGTTGTATAACGGATTTCAGGGTCTGAAAGTCTTCTCGATGCATAGGCTATCGGTCTCATAATATCATATCCTTGAGCCAAATATGCACCTAAAGCCAGATCAGAGGCATCGATGTATAACCGGGTGGTCACCTTAGGATCACTGCTGAAATAAGATAAAATAGGTGGATTACACAGCTTATCCTTTAGGAGTTCAAATGCCTGCTGTTGTTGCTCCTGCCAAATAAACTTTGTATTTTTCTTTAGAAGAGAAGTGAGTGGCTGTGCAATCTTAGCGAAATTCTCCACAAACTTTCTATAATATGAGAATAAACCAAGTACTTTCTTTACCTCCTTGAAGGTGGTTGGCGGCTTTACCTCTTTAATGGCTTGGGTTTTCCTTGGGTCGGGTTTAAATCCATTGCCCGATATGAAATAACCCAAAATTGATAATTCTGTAAAGGCAAACTTACATTTTGAAGGCTTAAGGGTGATATTAGCGTTCCGTAGTTGCTCAAATAATTTTTGTAAAACCTCTAAAAATTCTGAAAAACTCTTGGCATGCAGGACTACGTTGTCCACATAGACAATAGCATTCTTATACCTCATATCGCCTATGATCTTGTCCATCATGCGTTGAAATACAGCTTGACTTGTGCTCAAGCCAAAGGGGACCACATTAAATTCATATAAACCGGAACTTGTAATAAATGCGGTCTTCTCCTTTCCTGAACTGATGACAGATTGCCAGTACCCGCTGTTGAGGTCCAGCTCAGCGAAATACTTAGCTCCAGATAGATAATTAATTATGTCGTCAATTACTGGTATTGGATACGAATCTGTTATAATCTTTTTATTTAGACGTCGATAGTCAACACAAAATCTCCATGTTCCGTCTGGCTTCTTGACAAGTACGACAGGAGAAGCATATGAACTCTGGCTTTCCGAGATAATGCCAAGTTTTAACATTTCTTGTACTTGTGACTCAATTATGTCTCTCTGCACTGGAGACACTCTATAAGGTCTTGAAAACACAGGTTCTTCATCTTTAGTTTGTATGTGGACCGGAATGATACTACATCGGCCCAACCGACAATTTTCAAAGGCAAAACGATCTTTGTATTTTATTAACAAGTCATGCAGTGTCGTCCTCTGACTATCTATTAATTCCTCATTAATTATAAAAGAACTTTCAGTGGTACTTTGAAAAATATCGACTCCCAATTTGCTGTCCATCGCTTCTGAAAATTAAACATAGTCGTTATTATGTAACTTTTCGCTATAAATCGCGTCTAATGATGAAGTTTTTTCATCATGTTTGGTTATAAAAGGAATAAAAGTTCCCTGTAGGCTTAAACATTGATTATTAAAATCAACAGAGGCTTTAAATTCATTAAGAAAATTTTGTCCGAGAATTAATGGACAGGAAGGAATTAATACTGCCATTCCACGGAAGGTAACTTCTAATCCTCCAGGAAGTAATATTGGTGTTTCTATGTAACCTGCAACCTGAATCAATTGATTATTAATTGCTCTAAGAGACATTGGTGGCGCGGATTTTATCGGAATCTTTAAAATATGGCACATTGATGCCGAAATACACGAAACAGCGGCACCAGTGTCTATAAGAGCTACCACCATACGCTTGCTAGGTTAATTTAATTGTAAAATGACCAAAGGTTTGCTCTTGTAACTAAATAGCTTCTTGTTAATGTTCTCTTCAACCATTGGACTGTTTGGAGTAATTTGGTTCTGGTTACCAACCAATACATCTTCTTGTTGGGGAACTGAGGATGGTGTAGACGGCTCTTCTACCGTTCCCCTTAGCGGAGCCGCCTGGCGTTTCCCGAGTTGCTTCCTGCTTGGTTCCGCGCTTGCCTTGGGCGGAAGTTGTATCTTCCTCGCGGGGCTGGCGAACCATTGCCACCCGGCCGCTGGCGCCAGTTAGGCGTGCTGTGGTTAACACGCTCTGCGCCTGGTGAAGGTCCTCCATAGGAGGTCCTGCCTCCGACACCGGGGTCTGACGTGTTTCCGCACGGCGTGCTTCACGACCCGGAGTAAAAAAAGGCGAATGCGACGTCGAGTCTCTAGAAGGGTTGCAGTGGCAATGAACTGTAGCGTTGCCATTATTTAAACTTATATTCAGCTGCTTTTCTGGGGTTTTAACATATAGCTCCGTCATCTGCTTAATCAGTTCCTTCAATTTATTTTTGTCACTATGTAGTGATGTGGCAAGCTTGGATTTAAAGAATGGACGTGTGGTCTTAATAAACTGTCTGATAAAAATATGATCCGGAATTTCCGCTTTTGTTGCCAATTCTTGTAAGGCATAGAAATATTCGAGTAAATTCTCGTCATTAAGTTTTTGTCGGTTGTAAAATTTTTCTTGGAAATTAATTGAAGGTTGAAATTCCTCCAATAGTAAGTTCTTCAGGTCGGCAAAGGTCTTGCATTGAGATATAATTGTTTTATAAAAGGATAAGGCCGGACCTGCTAGTACAGACTGTATTATATTTAATTTGTGTTCGTCCTCGAGTTTCCTTAGGATGGACTGTGCCTCGAATTGGGCTAGAAACTCTTCAATGGAATCGTTTGTGCCCGTAAACTTGGTCGACACATCCATATTAAAGTAGGTTATTTTTAATTAATAAAATAAAATTTATTAGGTTCACTTAGCTTATAATCCTGGGATCGGTTTTAGCGCCTGACACCATTTGCAAGGTGTCTTTTGGGGGCAAATAATAAAACAGCTGTATTCTTCTTCAAATCTCGAATATAATCAAAAGACTGTTTCTTCTTCGTTACAGTATAATTTGTATTTATACAATATCACATCTGAAAACTAAGACACTTCTTATTAAGTGCTATTGCACGCTTATGCTCGAACTTACACTTATTCCGCGAGCTAATCACTGTAAATCCGCAAAGATCAAACAATCAATTCTCAATGATCAAACACTGAATACACCACGATCAAACAAAAAATGGCGCAAGGCCAGATCTTCAATCATTTCAAATCATGACATCGAATACCATTTCAAACCTTTGAAATTGATATTCGAATTATCTTCTTCGAAATGATCGAATGAGAAAGAAGTTGCGTTATGCCCGATCCTCCGTGAAGGTCTGCATACCACAGTACTGATAGGTTCAAACTAATACATTTACATCCTCCATCGTCCCTTATTTTATCCCCATGGAGGTTGAATTTATCAAAATCCTATTTAAGCGAACGTCTTCATCATAGTAGCTTCAATCCTTAACTTCAGTTCAATCAGTCGAAAATCTAAGAAGTTTTATACAAACTTTCATCACATATTTTATCCCCTTATGGGTGGAATTTATATCCCTTTAGGGGTTGAATTTATCAAAATCCATTCTTAGCGGATGCCTAAGTCATAGTAGCTTTATGCATGCAAAGTCTCAGCCCGATCGGTTCAAAATTGACAAAGTTTCATACTAATTTTCATTCCCTATTTCATCCCCTTGGGGGTAGAATTGATCAAAATCCTTTCATAGCGGATGCCTTCGTCATAACATCTACTTGCATGCCAAATTTCAGCCCGATCCGTCTAGTGGTTTGGGCTGTGCGTTGATAGATCACTATGTCAGTCAGTCACCTTTGAGTTTTATATATTTATTTATCCACTTATGGGTGGAATTTATATCCCTTTAGGGGTTGAATTTATCAAAATCCATTCTTAGGGGATGCCTAAGTCATAGTAGTTTTATGCATGCAAAGTATCAGCCCGATCGGTTTAAAATTGACAAAGTTTCATACAAATTTTCATTCCCTACTTCATCCCCTTGGGAGTAGAATTGATCAAAATCCTTTTTTAGCGGATGCCTACGTCATAACATCTACCTGCATGCCAAATTTCAGCCCGTCACCTTTGAGTTTCATATATTTAGATTACTGAAGGGGGTTCCGTACAACTAAAACGCGACTGTTTGCCGTTTTTAGGGTTCCGTAGTAATTTACGAACCCTTATAGTTTCGCCATGTCCGTCTGTCCATCTGTCCGCGGGTTTCCTAAAAAACCTTTGGTACTACAGAGCTGAAATTTGGCATGGTTATACATTTAAATTACACCAACAGAGCTGTAGAGTAAAATCTGATTTAAAAAAAAATTCGGGTGTCTCCCATAGACGTGGAAGGGCGATGTTTTTTTTTTTCTCGCCAATATTATCAAGTGGTGAATCATAGGATAGCTTTTTAAAAGATAGAAGGGGTTTACTAAGAACGTATTTCGATTCAGCACTCCGTTTGCGTAAATTAATTTTTAAAGTGAATTTTTTTGTTAGAAACAAGTGTCTACCCCTCTACCAGCTAAACAGTTGTTTCTAAAAATGTAAAAAAAATCACCGGGGTAGAATATACAACTAAATTAAAAGGGAAACTATTTTTATGGTCATACATACATTGATTGCGCTGACAGATCTAAAAAATAAAATTGTGGAAAAATAACTTTTCAGGTGTTTCCCATAAACGAAATCTTGTAGACTGGTAGTCCACGGGGCAAAGTAACGGTTAGGCACAAACGCACGTGAGCTAACAATAAAAATGCCCTTCACCTGAGATACAAGGTCATGGAAAATTTGTTGTTTATTGCGACGACATAAATTTGATTGCTCTAACAATCTAACATGCAACTGGAACTATTGACAATAGTTATAAATATCGTCATCTATCACCTCCAATTAAGAGCACCATGTTAACACTATTAGATTCTATGAGGAAGTACTAGAGAAGAATGTAAAACTAATAGGTGATACGAATGCGGTAAACCAAACTATAATTGAATAATAAGGATTCATTTAATTATTAAATAATAAACATGAGATTTTACAACAATTTGACATAAACATATAAATGGTTAATTACTTATGCTTCTAATAAAATATAAACATTTGCAAACTATACATATCAGTCTTGATTTTAAGGTGTGTTATTATTAAATCTAATTAGATAAGAACAAAACTCATTAACATTAAAATAAAATCTACTAAATAAACTAATTGAAATAAATAACCCATAATCAGTTGCACAGCAATAATTTTATCTACAGACTCGGTAGAGTCTGGCCCAAAGTTCAAATTCGTGATCAAACTACTCTTGTTTTTCCATACTTATTTCTCATTTCCTGGATTTTCGTGCGAATACTACTCATGATACCAGCTGTGTCAGAGGTATTCCAATTCCTTTTATTTCCATAGTCTTTAATGAACGCCAATAAGACCATTCTCGCCTTCTCATCTAATCCAGGTCTTACATCAATGTTTACGTTATAGAATGCCCTGGCTTTTGTGCCTGTCGGAGAGCATACACTCAGTGCATTCTTGCTGAAGACTGATGTAAGTAGCAATCGTGCAAGCGCCTTGCAGTCATTAGATGCCCGTATGCAATTTTGTATTCTGTCTTGTTGACGTAGACGCGACTTCGAGGCATCAGTTTGATCAGCCTTGGACTAGGCTTTGGGTGCTTTAGAGTCCATCTAGAATTGTTCGGATCATACTCTGGTGGGAGAACAAATGTGTGCGTTCGTTTGTTTTTTTTTCGGCGTGTTGATACTAGAGTTGCAATTTTGGTCGCTGTGAGAGTTTTGCTTTGATTCTAGGACTGGTGTTTATTGAGCCACCTGTGAAATTTCTGGTGCGTTAGACGTAGAAATTGGCAGGGATTCTATCGCGTTGACTTTTTTGACCTTTTTTAATTATATTTAATGTAATTTAATACATCCCACAGTAGAATTTCGCAAGTTATTATAAAACTACTCGTTATTGAGAATTTTTTTGTACATATTAGTGAGAAGAAGACCGTGAACCTCCACCAATTCTTGCTCTGTTATTTTAGAAAGTTTCTGCTGAGTTTTTGGTATAAGATTATGAACATCTATTGATCTCTCCTCTGTAATGTCTGAAGAAGAAGTATCTTCTTCAATGCACATATCCTCGTTCCCAAAATCTGAACCATCTGAAGATACATTGTCTAAAAGTTCTTCATCAGCTGACACCAATTCAGAATCTGGAACCTTTTGTAACGATTTTTGTTCTTTCGCTGAATGTTTGTCTGTTTCATACTTGCTGTTCATTGCTTCTGTAGGGCTTGAAACAGTTTCGTTTTCGCAGTGATCTTCGGTGATGGATTCCATTTCAGTAGCCTGATCAACCACCAATTTTTTAGACCCAGGATGTTGGTAGACATTCTTTTCAAAGACCTTTAGGGATTGTGTCTCCTGCAATTCAGATGACGTAGTCTGAGTTTCGGAGTCTTGGGTAGTTTCAGGAGTTATTCCACGTACCTCAAAATAACTGATAGGACCACGGCTTAGTTTTGCTAGGAGATCTTTACGTGGATAGCTTCTTTGATCATTTGAAAGTTGCTGGTTTGTCTTTGGCAGAATAAGAGGTCTTTCTTCAGTAACTTGAGGCTTGGTTTTTCCAGAATTGTTGTGGGTTTCAAGAGCTTTGACTATACGTGGATCTTGATAAGTTGATGGGTCTTGTATTTGTGGTTTTTCCAAATTTCTAGCTAGTTGTTTTTGAGCGGCAAGTAGAAGAGCGACAAGGATTTTATGTCTCATCAGCTCTTGCATTTGGTTTGTATTTACTATTGAGCGTTTCGTAGTAGTAAACTTTATTGTAACTTAAAACATTGATAAGGAGACAAGAAGCCCTGCAGGCTGTGCTAGCTTTGGGTAAAGCTGTGTTACAGACTGCAGTGATTTCCTCAGTGAAAAACAATTGCAAACAATAAAAAATAATTACAAACAAAGTTAAGGTAAGAAGACTGAAACCGTAGTAGACAGATACAAATATTGTAACACGTCTCTTGTCTTCTACCTGTCCCTGAACAAAATTAAAACTACATAGTAAACAGCATGTGCGTGTGTGTGTGCGTGCATGTGTGTGTGTGCGCTTATGTGTGTGTGCGTGATTTTTTGTCACATGTGTTTTAGATAATTGTGTCAAAAAGCTTTTCTATAGTGTCATAGTTTTTTTATCCAACCAATCTTTTACCTTCTTCTTAAATTCAATTCTTTAACTATCTCTTATCACTAGCTCTTTGTTGATTTTATTGTATAGATTAGGTGCATTGTAGTTATAGTGTCTTTTTGCAAATTCACTTTTACAAAATGCCTTAGGAATACTGTTAACCCTTTTTTTGGTCTTTGATAGTGTAGGAACAGTGTTACAATGGAACCTGTGCAGACATTGCATCACATACAATTTCCTTATAGAAAGAATTCCGCACTTTACGTAAAGGTCAGAAGTCGGAAACCTGTAAGGCAAACGGTTTATGACCTTAAGAAGTGCACGTTGAGCCCTCTTAGCCTAAATCAAGTGTGTTTTACAAGCTCCACCTCATGCGATGATGCAAAACGTTAACAAGCTCTCAGCCAGTGCTTTGTATATCCGCATGATTAGGTTAGTACGTATATTATCTCTTAGGTTTTTAAAGACGTGCATTAGTTTCCTGATCCTATTTGATACAGTGGATATCTGTAGTTCCCAGTTAAGTTTATAATCTATCATGACCCCAAGGTATCTGACACTATCAGTTTTGGCTAGTTCAGGGCAGACACATGATATTGACGTATCTCTGCCTCTGTTTCACGGATAAGTACAAACCCTTAGTTCAAGACAGCCGCTGGGTTTTGTTGCGTCTGTTTTACAGAAAGTTACATAGTTAGTTTTGTTAGAGTTCAGTGACAATAGATTATCTTCTAGCCATGATGTTACTGTTTTCAAACCCCTTCTCGCAAACTCAAATGTCTCTTCCCAATGATTGCCATGGAAAAGTATCGCTGTATCATCTGCAAACATCACAACGTCAGCACTAACAAGTTTTAGGTTGCAGAGTTCGTTAATGTACACCAATAATAATGTCGGCCCAAGTGTGCTGCCTTGAGGCACTCCGTATGTACTATCACGTTTATATATGGAGGCATAGTCAATACAAAACGCAGAAAACAAGTCGCTTGCGGCCGCTCGTGTACTCACACATGGACACAAATGACGTATACCGCATACCCCACTACGATTGTTGTTCTAATAACAAGCATAATTTCACGAGCCAAAGCATAAGCCTTGGTGGCGCAGCGGAAACACTATCTGCCTGCTGTAGCAAAGCGCGGGTTCGAGCCCAACTGTCGCCTAATAGCTACGAAGTTTTGTTAGATATATTTTGGTTTTCAAACATTTTTAGAGTCATAGACCATACCATACAAAAATTGAATGCAAGAATGCAACAAAGTTACCTAGTTTAGATTCATTCGGTTCGGTGTTCATGAGCAACCTGTTTGTCATTGCTAGATCATAAGCCAAGGTGCTCGTATGTTCTTACCGTATCGGCAGTTTACTGTGATTTCTTTTTTCGACATGCATACAAATACATAATAAGTTTACAGGAGAGGCAGTGTATTGTTGCGCTGCACAATATAGGATATAATATATCCCAAATTGCTAATGAGACAGGTCTTACAGTGAGTATTATAATGTTTACTTAATATTAACACTGTTTTTAAATTTACAATTTATTTTGGGAACGTAAACATATCATCTAAATTATAAGCTTAACTATTGTAATGCATTTTATTAGTGGTGCATAGTTTTTGTTACTTATTATATCAATCTTGTCATTTTGGTTTTAGTGAAGGATGGGTGAATCATTACGGAATGAGGGTAACGTGTAATCTCGGCCGCGCAGTGGCGATCGCGAGTTATCAATGAATCAGCGTGTGGTGAAAATGTATGAAAATAATGGAATCCTACGGAAGATAAATGGAGTTCATCGATTCTAAGGCTTAACAAGTTTAATTAAATATTGTTATGTGTAAAATTGTGATATTTATCTATAACTTATTCTTTTGTTATTATAAACTATATATCTACTGCCTTGTAGTGCAAGTTGAATATAAATTTTTGTTAAAGGTTTAGCTTCAATACTCTTTTCTTCACGAAAACGAATTCTTAAGCTATAACCTTAATAAAACTGTAAGTGATCAAGTTGCAAAAAAAAAAGTGATTTTGTTAGTAGGAAATAAAATTACCTAGTCAAATTTCATATTTGTTTTATTCAAATACTTTATTACTGATACAATAATGTAACATTATTATTATTAATATAATATTATGAGTGAAAATAGTTGTTAATGCTTTAATAAACAAAAAGAAATTACTCGGCTGGGATTAGAACCCGTGAACCTTTCTCCCTGCTAAGACTGTGCAGCGGATAAGCACTGTCTTAGCAGGGAGAAAGTCCCTGCTAAGACAGTGCTTATCCGCTGGACCATACATAACGCTAGTAAGATCGACAAAATAAAGATACACTACGTCATGTTTACAGTACCAATTGTTTGAAATGACTCAACAGCAGCGGTGAGTGGAGGACAGTGCAATGTCGGGTGAATGCGTTCTACAAAAACTTCACCGAGGAGCCAAGAGATGTCGCTTAGCAAAATTATGTTCTTAGAGGAGGCTACAAGCTTGTGTGCGTGAGAAATCGTTTGAACTATGTTCAGAGGAACATAGTCCTTATTGCAACGCGCTAAGTAGTTTAATTATGACTCCACTAAAGAACGCCACTATGTACATAGTGCATCACCGCTCCGATAACTCGCAACCCTGACACTTTAACGTCTGTTTGATAAATAGTCACGAAACCAATGCAATGGAATACCTCTTACTCCGTAGCTCTCCAGTCGCGCAAGCAGTATTGGTATAGATACAGTGTCAAACGCCTTCTGGAGGTCCAAAAAGACGCCCGTGTAGTTTTTTTTGTGGTCTAGATAATTAACAATCCTAGATGTTAGTTGAAGGACTGCCTCTTCAGTGGATCTGCTGGATCGAAATCCAAACTGGTGTTCGGATAATATAGCATTCTGTTCAAGGTATTTTACCAGTCTTTTACTAACAAGTTTTTCTAGAATCTTACTTAATGGGGTGAGTAAAGAAATTGGTCTATAATTTGAGGGAATAGATTTATCACCGGCTTTACGATAGCAGTTTTGAAGATGGCAGGAAATATACCCGAAGAGAAGCTAAGGTTATATAGGTGGGCAATAAGCTCTACAAGAATGTGTTTGCACTCCATAAGTATTCTGTCACATGCTGTCACATCCTAGAACACTGCTTTGTTTTAGACATCCGATTGTGTGGAATACCTCATGCGGATCCGTAAGGAACATGGAAAATGAATTACAAGAGCTTTTATATGAACGCACTCTTGCAGCAAGTTCCTTTTCAGTGCTTCCAAGTTTACACAATGTTTCATTAGCCAAGTTCCTACCCACGCATGTGAAGAAGTCATTTACACAATCTAGAGAATCAGTTTTATTTATTCTGTTATTAAGTAATGCAACAGCAGGCTCGTAAGGTTTGTTAAGATTTCCAATTTCTTTTATTAGTTTCCAAGTAGCTTTGTTGTTCCCCGAAAATTTTTCAAACTGTGCGTCATAATATTGTTTTTTAAGAACCCTGATTAGTTTTCTACAAAAAATCCTGTATTTAGTATAGCTTATTTTTAGGATTTCGTCTTTCGGGAATGTTTGGAATTTTTTGTGCATTTTGTCCCTATTTCGCAACGATCTGATAAGTCCAACTGTGATCCAAGGTTTTAATGTTTTTTTTTCTACACGGAACTTTTGAACTTTTTTGATGTAAGTTAATAATTGTTTGTAGTTTGTCAACAAGGTACTCAGCCGCTATGTTAGTATCTTGTTTTGCGTAGTACTTGTTTCAGTTAGCAAGAGCAAGCGATTCCCTAATAGCACTATAGTCTATTTTAATTTTGATGCTGACTTGTCTTTGTATGCCTATAGTGCTAGCATGCTCTATGGCTATTGCAATAGGTGAATGGTCAGTGAATTTGTCAAAAACAAAGTAATGCCAGCGTTTTTGAGTTTTAATGAGAAAGTGATCAATACACGACAATTCTCTAGTTGGTTTGTCTATTGCTTGCGTTAGTCCGTAGTAAGCCATTTCAGAGAGATACCTGTTACCATGACGGTCAATCTTATCAGGCAGAATGTTAATGTTTAAGTCCCCTGTTAGTAATATGTTCTGTGTATTTAAATTTGCAAGCAAAATACTCATAGAATCTAAAAATGGAGCTGGGTTGGAAAAACTTGGTGGTCGGTATGTACATACAATAGAGAATTCGTTTAATGTCACAACTAAACAATTGCCGTCCTGAATAAGTACTTCCCGTGCAGTTGATTTGATTTCATTTCTGACATAAACTGCCACACCGTCATTCTGATTTAGTTTCCTTTTTGTATAGTAGAGTCTATAGTTTGTTACATCTGGAGGAACTTTGAATTCACTTGTCCAACACTCAGTTAATACCAGAACATCTATGGGCTCGGCGAGACTTGTGACAAACAACAGGAAACTGTCGAGATTGCAGTGAAAGCTACGTATATTTATTGTTAAACTGTTCGAGGTTTGTCGAACTTCAGTTCTTTTAGGACTTTGGAATAATCTTCCGAATCGGCTAAATGCTTGCAGTGAATACTAACAGAGTTGTCAATATTTCTTAGGCTTACAGGAGTGAATTGTTATGTAAGTGATAACTTTGGCGCAAGTCAGTGTCCTCAAGATGTGGTATGTATATAAACAATTTTACAGGAAAACTTGTATGTACGTTTGATTGGTTAGTATTTAATATTTTGACAGTGAAATTGTATTTTAGTTGGAGATTTATATACTGCGCTTTTAGTGTAAATATACGTGTGTAGTGGTGTAGTAGGAGCGATGGATGGATTTTAGTATAAGATATTTGTATGTGTGTGTGGGTGGATGCTGTTTTTACAATTGTTACTAAGTTATAAAAGTGATTGCAAGAATGGCTTAAGTGCTCAGTTATGTCTAGTCTAGTCTAGTCACTAATGCTTTGCCGGCTGATGTCCAGCAGAACTTGTAACTATTTCTAGCTGCAAAATTTCTCGCCAGGAAAAAAAGTCGCCTTGCCCTTGAAGTCAAACTTTCTGAGATGTATATATGTTATGGACCAAGTGATTAATGCGGGCATTATTAATAATGCCCGGGCATTATAAATAATGTCTAACTCTATCGGGCAAAGTGATTAATTACTATCTAAACTTCATTATTTATCATATTGCCCGGTCATTATTATATTGCTACGTGACAATTGGGCAATTTGATAATAAAGATAAGTTTGATGCGGTGCGGGGAGGGAAGTGCCCTCGTTGCAGTTTATGAAAGTTTTCGTTTTTTTTTCACAACCGCCATCTTAGATTTCAAAACCTAAAACGACATTCATGCCAGATTTTTACAAAAAATGTAGTCCGCCATCTTGTATTTCAAAATGGATGTCGTTTACGGAACTAGCACCCCCAAAAACCTATTAAACGACACCCATATCAGTTTTTTCAAAAATGTGAACGCCCGCCATCTTGTATATCAAAATGAACGACATTTTCGGAATCAGCATCCCCGACAATCTATTAAACGATACCCATGTTGGCATGCCAGAAAATTTAATATCCGCCTTCTTGGATTTTTTGTGCGGGGAATCGCGTCGCTCCGGGGTTTGCCCTTCTCGTCACGATTCCCCCAACTATAATCAAAGTTGGCGGATATGAAATTTTCGGAAGGCAGTCGGCGGGTAAGATGCTTGGTGGCGCTTCGGACTTCGCCCTACGCAGAGCTCGGCCTTCGGCCTCGCTATATACGCAGCTTTCCTCGGCATACGGCCTCGCCTCACCTACAGAATCTAAACTTGTATGGCCGCCATCTTGAATTGAGGGGGTTAACGCTCCGGGCTTCGCCCTATGCGGAGCTCGGCCTTCGGCTTCGCCTTTTACCTTGCTACTTAATCCAAATAATGCGTCGGATTATTTAAATTGTTTAACATTTAGTTTATTTGAAATTAAATGACTATAATAATAAAAAAAAATTGCTATTAAATTTGTTTGTATTACTTTGCTCAAAACGTGATGGGCATTATGTATAATGCCCGGTCAATTTGATTATTTGAATAATTATTATCAAATTGCCCTCTCATATTGGGCATTTTTCATAATGCCCAGTCATTATGAATAATGCCCAATTTATCACTTGGTCCATAACATATATCTTGCTTGGGTACGTTTTCAATACGTAGGTGCTTGGAATTTATTTTATTGTCCTTGTGTTCTTTGTTGAATTGTCGCGTCGATCTGAGACATTTATCCTTTTTTAGAGTCGAGCAGAAATCTACTACAACAGGGCGCTGTTTGATTGAACTAATACGGAAGATGTCCATAATGTCGGATGGTTCAATGGGAGAATTTACAACTCTTCCTAGATCAATAAGATAGGACACAAGATCATCTTTTGACTCTCTATCTTTTGTTGGCAAGTTCTTTATCTCGATACAAGAAGATTGCATCTGTCTTTCCAGGGATTCAACCTTATCTTCCAGTGACGCTATTAATTTTTTATCTCCTTTTTTTTAGCTTCAAGTTGCTCTAATTTATTTAGGAACTCGTCGTATTTGACGGCAGCGTACTCAACAGCAGTTTTAATTCTTAATTTGGTATCATCACTTCAGAGATTTTATCGTCGCTGGAAGAAAAATGACGTTGCTGTTTATCCTTTAAATTTTGAAAGATTACCATCATCTCTTCTCTAAGGTACAAAATGTAATTTCCCAGATTAGGATCTTGAGGTTTTTTTTGTCGAATAGTCACATTTTGATCCAGTGCTGGTTTTGAAGCATATGATGTGGTGGGCTTGGTTTGGTTAGGCACAGGTGAAGAACGCCTTAAGGGCATTTTTTATTATTTTATTTACTAGCCGAATTGAGTTCTTCTGAGATAGAGAAGCAGCTGGTTTTAGCGGCGCCTCTGAGAGACACAGTGCGTTAGGTATGTGTCGTTGGCGATTCTACGTTGTTACTACGAAGGAATGCGTATCAGTGTATTGTAGCTTCGCTTCACGCAATAATTACCCGTTAGCGCTGCGCACTGGTATCAAGATACTTTGCACTCGCGGCAACTGCACACGGCACGCAGGCTGGTTGATCGACGTAATCACTATTTTTTTTCACAAAGATACGGACAAATTAGCACATCTAGTTAGTGGCAATCCTACACGACATAAAAACGCAAAATACGGCGTTTCGTGAACAAAAGATTTCCTTTGGCAGGTGTAATCTGTAGGTCTACAGGATTGATTTAAGAAGGGGGGCCACCCGGATTTCCCTTGCAGGTGCTGGGGGGAGGGGGGGGAAGTTTGCACCCGCCACGCTTCAAATAAAAAATTATAACTGATATATTTATGGATACAATGGCATGTTTGGTATCGTTTTCGCATAAGAAGAGTACGGGGAATCTGTTTATGGGGTCATTTTAAGACACTTTCATACAAAAGTCTATAATTTCGATAAAAAAATAAAAGTTGAAATTAAGTTTTTTTATTATTATTAATATTTAACTTCTAAAACAGATCGATATTGTGTTAAAAAAAAATGTGATAATAAGGTCATATTATCTAGTTTTCAAAAATATATACATTGCATATACTTATTTAACAGATTGTACGCAAAAAAATGCCGTGACAATCGAGCAGCAATGGAGTGACGTGCTTCTCACGCGCTCAATCAATGCCACTTCAGCTTGCTACACTTTTGGATAATATCCATCACTCCGGTTTTCTGTCGCATGACCTCGTTTCGGATTCTATCCCTTAGCGAGATCCCGAGCATGGAGCGCTCCATTGCTCGCTGAGCGACGTGCAATCGGTGGGCCAACCTCACTGTCATGTTCCACGTTTCGGCTCCGTAGGTCATGACTGGTAGGACGCATTGATTAAAGACCTTGGTCTTTAGACACTGCGGGAGTGGCGACGAAAAGATATGACGCAGCTTCCCAAATGCTGCCCAGCTAAGCTGCACTCTTCTGGTGATTTCCCGCTCGAAGTTGTCTCTACCTAACTGCAACGCTTGCCCGAGGTATATGTATTCCTGAACAACATCGAGCGTAACACCGTCAACAGAGATCGGCCTGGACACGACATTATCATTGAACATGACCTTGGTCTTGTCCAAGTTCATCCCAAGGCCGACACGTCTCGAGGCAGCGTTAAGGCTGTGCAGCATTTCTTGCAGGACTTGTGGTGTTTCTGCCAATATTATTATGTCGTCAGCGAAGCGGAGGTGCGATAGAAATTTGCCGTTGACATTGATGCCCAGTCCATTCCAATCTAGCGTCTTATAGACGTCCTCTAGAGCATTGTTAAACAGTTTCGGGGATATGACATCCCCCTGTCTAACACCTCTGAGCAATTGAATTGGTCTTGTACGGTGGTTTTGTACTTGGACTGTCATCGTTGCCATATTATATAGGCTTCTCAGCACCTCCACGTATCGCCAATCGACTTTACAACGCTGCAAGGACTCCAGAACTGCCCAGGTCTCGACTGAGTCGAAGGCTTTCTCGTAGTCCACAAAAGCTAAACACAGTGGCTGGTTATACTCTTCGCACTTCTGCATAACCTGCCTTACTGTGTGGATATGGTCTACGGTACTAAAGCCTTTGCGAAACCCTGCTTGTTCCGGTGGCTGGAAGGCGTCAAATCTAGCGGCCAGACGATTGGTGATGACTCTCGAAAACAGCTTATAGGCATGGCTCAGGAGCGTACTCGGTGTATAGTTTTTCAAGAGAGTTTTGTCCCCTTTCTTGAAAAACAACGCTGTCACGCCCCTGCTCCACGCTTCCGGGGTAGTCCCACTGGTTATTACGGAGTTAAAAAACCTTTTGAGCTCCTTGACTACCGGTCTTCCTCCTGCCTTCAAGAGCTCTGAGGTTACTCCGTCTTCGCCGGGAGCCTTCCCATTGCTAAGCTGTCGGAGAGCCGCAGCAATTTCGTCTTCGTCTATATCTGGGAGGTCGTCGGTGAAGTGGCGTGTAAGCATGGCACGTGGATCGTTGGCGTCAGGTGGAGGCTTCGGGTTTCGCGAAGCATATAATTTGCCGTAGAAGTCCTCGATTTCAGCGAGGATCTCCGGTGCTGATGTGACGATTTTGCCGTCCGAGGTCTTTAGCTTTGTCAGATGACTCCTTCCCAGGTTCTTGGAAAAGACTTTTGACCCCCGGTTCTGCTCAATCGCCTCCTGTATGAGGCGAGTATTAGAGCTTCGGAGGTCACGTCTCACCAATTTCCGGATTTTTCTATGGAGTGCCTGGGGATCTGGCAAAACATCCTCCGGCGTTTCTCGTCGTACTCTCATCAGTTCCAAAGTCTCGCTTGAAAGTTTGGACTTCCGGCTTGCTCGCTTTCCCTTAAAATGCCTGGCTCCTTACTTCGCTTATTGTACGTGCCACGCTTTCGAGGTCCCTGGGTTGCCTGTGGTTTCGAGTAGGGCAAAACGATTTTTCAGCTCTAGCTGAAAGGCATCTAAGCCTTTCTCGACTTGGAGCAGTGTCGGACGAAGAACAGATCTCATCATTCGGCTTCTTTCCAGCTTAAAATCGATATTTAGGGTGCCTCTAACCATGCGGTGATCACTTCCGGTATTGAACCTATTGATCACGGAGACATCCCTAAATACATATGTGCTTTTTATCCGTCAGGATGAAATCGATCTCGTTCTTCGTCTTGCCATCGGGGCTTCGCCAGGTCCATTTCCTTTGGGGTTTTTTCTCGTAGAACGAGTTCATACAAAAGAGCCCCTCTGCTTCGAGGAAATTTACTAGCATCTGTCCCCTATGGTTTCTGCATCCATATCCATGTGGCCCAACATGCAAATCGTCTCGCCTTTGTTTCCCTACTTTAGCATTAAAGTCCCCCATGACAACGGTGAATTGGATCTTGGTGGTTGTGTGTATGGCCTTGGTAATGTCTTCATATAGGGCCTCGACCATATTATCCGAGCTGTTCGACGTCGGCGCATATACCTGTACTACCTTAAGAGAGTATCTTTCAGTTATTTTATTCACTATCTTTAAATTCCAACGTACGAGATGGTAATTTATTTTCGAAAACTAACAAAAAATGTTCTTAAACAAAAACACAAAAAAAATATATTTCGCGGCTGACATAATTGTTGAGTTCAGAATATTCTACCTAATTGATTTCAAAATCTGTTCGTGTTTATGGTTTCCTTGATAAAGTAGAGAAAAATTAAATTTAACTTATAAATATGCCGTGTGAGTCGAGTGAAGTATTTTAATTTCGTAACTTGATTGTCACGGCATTTTTTTTTGGGTACATTCTGTTAAATAAGTATATGCAATGTATATATTTTTGAAAACTAGATAATAGGAGCTTAATATCACTATTTTTTTTAAATCACAAATCTTATCTTATTTTGAAGTTAAATATTAATGGAAAAAAATACTGAAGTTGAACTTATATTTTTTTATCAAAATTGTAGACTTTTTGTATGAAAGTGTCTTAAAATGACCCTAAAAACAGATTCCTCGTACTCTTCTTATGCGAAAATGATACCAAACACGCCATATATTTTTTTATTTGAAGCGCAGCGGGTGCAAACTGCCCCCCCCCTCCCCCCAGCACCTGCAAGGGAAATCCAGGTGGCTCCCCTTCTTAAATCAATCCTGTAGACCTACAGATTACGCCTGCCAAAGGAAACCTTTTGTTCACGAAACGCCGTATAATTATACGTAGAGCGGCCACTAAGTTGAAAAACTGATTAAATTATGAATGCACTATGTCACTTTATTATGATGAACGTTTTTTCGAGAGAAAGATCGTTGATTTGGCATAGTAAACAAGATATTTTTTGCGGAGTAAATACAATGCGCTGTGTATAGTAGTAGTAAGACCCAGTCAAAGACAAAGACTTTTGATTCTGAGGTTGTGGAAAGAACTGGCTGGGCTGGTTGATTTGGTTCGGTTGATGAGAAATATATCCTCTAGTCATCATAGCATTTAGGAAGTAAGTTCTCTGATCAATGGATGGTACATTAGGTTGACTGATAATTTTTTGCATTTGAAATGGTTCATAGAAACGAGTCTGGTGAGCCAAATATGAGAGATTATGTGCAGCAGATGTGTTCATACATTGGAAGGCATGTCTTTGGTCGATCACGTCTCCAACATGACCAGCATAATTCAATAGTGGCTTGTTGGACAAGGACTGCTGTGACGTAGGTATATTTTTAGTAATATTTTCAAACCTGATTTTCTTTTCAGCTGGCTTTTTAATCACTCCAGACAATTTTCTTTTAATGGCGGGTATCTGTCGCTGAGTGGATAAATCAATTGGGTTTGGCGTATAGTAAGCAATAGATGGTATAGTTTTCTCGTAGCTTGGAAGGGGCGAGTTTTGATAGTTGTAAGTTACTTCACAGCTGGTTCCAACTGGTTTTGTGGGAGTGTGTTTATAATATTATTGTATATTCAATTGATTAATTAAATAAATAAATAATAATAATAAACTGTTCCTTTTGGTTTTTTCGAACATGGAATACTGACTGATGGTGAAGCGTTATCATATTGAGAAGGTTGGTTTGCTGTATTGGAAGGCCTAACAGTTGAATTCTACGTAAGCGAGGTTTTTTGGGTGTCATTGGTTTCTTCAGATTGTTCATTATGGATTTCATCTAGACGTGACTCTAGAAGTAATTAATCATGATGAGTCATGAAAGTTGATCTATCATTAACTGTGTAACGTAGTTTTCTGAGGGAAACTATGGTTACGAGTAGGGGGAGGTGACTACGGGCGGCTGAGGCCGCTCGCAGAGGGTACGGTTGAGTAAAACCACTCCTACAAACAATAAAGGTTGGTTTATTGGTTCTTTACAATGGTGAATCCAATCTTATAGCTAATATACTATGATAACGGTAGGGCGCTGAGGGCGCGTACGCGGGAGGGGACGCGACGAGTGCCCTTGGCTTAAAATTGCGGTCGCGGCGGTGGCGCGGTTGCCGGGACGCGGGTAGGTTAACGGGAACCGGACGGGATGGGCCGCGCGTGCGGCGCTCGGACGGGAAGCCGGAAGGGCCGTGTGCAACAGCGCCCAAAGGGCGGTGCACCACTGCACCCAGGACAGGAAGCCGGAAGGGCCGTGTGCAACAGCGCCCGTAGGGCGGTGCACCACTGCACCCAGGAAGGAAGCCGGAAGGGCCGTGTGCAACAGCGCCCGGAGGGCGGTGCACCACTGCACCCAGGACAGGAAGCCGGAAGGGCCGTGTGCAACAGCGCCCGAAGGGCGGTACACCACTGCACCCAGGAAGGGTCGGAAGGGATCGGGAAGGGCCGTGTGCAACAGCGTCCTAGGGACGGTGCACCACTGCACCCTGGGGGCGGCAAGTCGCTAAAAGTCTGAAGGCTTCTTGCCTCGGGAGCAGACTCTGAGCGACTGCTGGCTCTCTCAATGTCTTCTCGTGCGCCGGAGGGGCGCACGGGGAAACCGCATCGGGGAGAACCCCATGGCGGTGAAGTTCTACCGCGGCCTATCAAAATAGGCCGGTCATCGGGACTGCCTCTAGCCCTACAAGCGTGTAGGGTGAGGGGGCTATTCTGCTCCCCCCGGCAGGGAAGGCAAGAGCGCGCCTTCGGCTGTCGTAAAGAGCATTTCGGGGGGACGCGGGCGGGCGGGAAGAGGCGACGCCACCATACAATGGCTACGCCGACAGTTCCCGCCCATCCGCTGTCTGTCAAGTAGGTCTGTCACTGGGCCCTCTCACACGGCCCTGTGGTTGGAGCACAACGCGTAACGTGTGAGAGTGACCCATTCATCAGTCATGCAACTGTCAGCGGCCGTCGGCCCGCTATAGTTACATGACCGAGTTGGAATGCCGAGGGGAGACTGAGGGAGAGTGCAATTTGGTTTTGGACCTCCGGGGATGGCCGGTTGGCCAAAACCAGAGAGCGGGGAGATGGAAATGGGGCACGATTTGGGGGTGCGGTAAGGGTATCCTCTTACCGCTGTGAAGCAAGCCTCTCTATGTTGTTTTTTTTTTAACCCATTAAGGGAGGGAGGGACACGATTGTGGCAACCTATTCTGCTTCCCATGACCCACCACCGCGTTCGCGGTTTGGTCGCCGCCATGGGAAGCAATATGGGACGGGTGGAAGCCTGGTGGAGCCTTGCAGCCGTCCCGCCACAGGGCTAAGAGACGAGCTGCCCAGCTCCACCTCGCCCACCTTAATCCTCTGTGGAGGGATCTAAAAGGTAGCGTGGTGTTGGGTGCTGGTGGTGCGGCTGCCTCGAGCCCTTGACCCTAAAGAGGGGTCGGGCGAGGCAGCGTTGTGTCTTGCTTGGGAGGGTGTCAAATCCGGTGGGGGCTGCCTCGCGCCCTCGACTCTAGGGGAGGTCGAGCGAGGCAGCGTGGCGTCTTGGTTGGTAGAGTCGTCGTCCGGTGGGATGAGCTCTCGAGAAAGAGCTCTGCAGCGTCGGTCCGGGGGGCGGGCGTGGAGGGGCGCGATGTCGCGCAGATGTTCGAACGCGGAGTTATCCGCGCGGTCGAACATCCTCCTCGCGAGGCGGACGATGAATTCGTCCAGGCTGTCGATTTTTAGGTCGCGCCGGATCACGTCGTTGCGCACGTAGCGGCCGGCGTTGACAATCCTGCGTATGCATTGGTTCTCCTGTGCTCGGAGGCGGCGTCTCTGCGACTCGCAGACCAATGCATACCATGCCGGTGCCGCGTACGTGAGACGTGATCGGATGTAGGTCTTGTACACCATAAGTTTGGTGCGAAGAGGGAGGTTTGAGGCGAAGACGGGGCGCAACCTAGCGCTCGCGACTTTGGCCTGGACGACGGTGTTGTAGACGTGGGCGCGCATGGTAAGTCGGCGGTCGATTGTGACCCCCAGGTACTTTACCTGCTTGGCCCACGGAACGGGCTGTCCTTGTAGAGTCAGTTGGGGCGGCGGGATTCTCCATAGTCCGGTGGCCATGGCCTGCGTTTTGGCGACGTTCACGGACATTCGCCATCGCGCCAGCCACTGTGGTAGGGAGTCGAGAGTGGGCTGCATCTTCTTCACAGCGTGGCCCAGACGGTACGACGACGCAAGGTACGCCGTGTCGTCTGCGAAGAGAGCGAGCCTGACGTCACTAACCACGGGGATGTCGTCCGTGAAGAGTGCGTAGCAGGCCGGGGAGAGGCAGCTTCCCTGGGGGACGCCCGCTCGGACAGGGCGCTCGGTAGAGACCGCATACTCAACAGCCACCTGAATTCTGCGGTCCTTCAGAAAGGAGGAGATCACTTGGATGATGCGGCGTGGCGCGTCCGACCGCGACAGCTTGTACAGCAGCCCCTCGTGCCATACGCGGTCGAACGCTTTCTCCATATCCAGCATCACCACGACCGTGAATTCCCGCTTGTTGTGGCAGGTGGCCAGGTGGTGGAGGACACGGGTGAGCTGTAGAGTGGTAGAGTGGCCCTGCCTGAAGCCGAACTGCTCCGGGCGGGGGGTAATGTGTGGAACCAAATGCTCGAGAAACAGTCTCTCGAACACCTTGGACAGTGTGTCGAGGAGGGTGATGGGCCTATAGTTTTGGGGACGTTTCGGGTCCTTACCCGGTTTTGGTAGCATTATGACGCGGCCTAACTTCCAAGGGGTCGGAAAGCTACCTGTGCGAAGGATGCCGGTGTACAAACGCGCGACTGCAGCCACAGTTTTGGGCGGGAGGTGGCGCAGCGCTGCGTTTGTGATGCGGTCGGGGCCAGGTGCTTTCCGTGGCTTCGTCTTGAGAAGGGCGCGTTGCACCTTACCGGGCGAGAACACGACCGGGTCTTCTCCCGTGGCTACAGGCCTCGACAGGTACTCACGCAAGTGGTTTCGTACTTCCTCCTCGTGTGCGGGGTCGCCGCAGGGGTTCGGTGTGAACTGTTCCTCGAGGCATTCGGCGAACAGCTCCGCCCTGTCCGTCGCCTTGTACTGGGGATGGTCATTACTGTCAAGCAGCGGCCTTACCGGAGTGGGTTCGGTAGACAACTGCTTACAGAGCCGGTGGACGGATGGGACGTCTCCTTCCTCTACCTCCAGTAGGTGTTGTTCCCATCTAGATGCGGCGTCGTCGGTGAGCTCTGCTTTCACCCTCTCCACCAAGGAATTGAGCTTGGTTTTGAGGGTTGGGCATCGAGTGCGCTGCCAGTCGCGTCTCAGGGCGCGTTTCTCAGCGAGTAGGGACTTAAGCCGCTGCGGGAGAGGGTTGATCCTCTCTCCGGAGCGGGTGGGCTGAGAGGCGGTTTGTAGTGCACCCTGGATCGCCGCGGTCAGCTCCTCCGTGGCTGCATCGACGTCTGCCGGGGTGGAAATTGTGCGGCTTGGGGTGTACTCGGTCAGTGCGTCGGAGAACCTCTCCAGGCAGGAGGGGCAGCGCGGACTGGACGGAGGTCCAGGACGCACAGGACGGGTCGGTGATCTGATGGTAAATCAGGCATTACCTCCAGGGATGGTGTGGTATGCAGGCCGCGGTAGACCACTATGTCCAGGACCTCGCCTTTCCCGCTGGCTGGATCTTAGCGGGTCGGCTCGTCAGGTCCCAGGCAGTCGTAGTGGCGGTCCACGGCGTCCTGCATAAGGCGGCGTCCGTTGGGGCAGATGGTGGTTGAATTCCAGGCGATGTGAAGCCAGCCGAGAGGTCTTATATTGACGGCGTGTGGAGTGGGGAGTGTGTCTTGATTGGTGCCGTGGCCGAAAACCAGTTGCGGCGGCGCGGCGGTGCGACGGGACGGGACGGGGAAGGAGCGCGTTTCGACTCGGAGTACTAGGCGCGCATGATTCCGAAGAGGTTGGCGGGCGTCCTCGTCACATTCCCCTCCTTTTTCTGAAGATTTTTACCTGTAAAAATCACCACACGGTATACCATCTATATGGTTAATAATAATAATAATAATAATAATAATAATAATAATAATAATAATAATAATAAATTTGGAAAATAATACGCGAGGATACTTAGACAAACTACACCAAGAATTTACAGAAAGCTGTAATATTAAATACCTGCAGAATAGTTCGCAAATTCCTCCAAAATCAAATTACTATCCAACATGACGACCACTTGGCTTAGGCCCGTGGTCGCCATTAGTCCGGCTTCTCTCAAGATAGCCGAGGTTATTAAAATAACAAAGAAATAATAATAATACGCTTGACTACGGTCCGCATGTTAGGTTTACCCCCTTTAAAGGGAGAAGAAAAGAAAAGAAAAGAAAATAATAATAATAATAATAATAATACGTTTATTTCTTCAGAACAGCACACACATACATTAAAAAAAGTTCAAAATATTCTTATCCTAATAAACAAGTTTAAGCTTGCATATGTCTGCCGCAGTGAGGAAAAAGGCCTGGGCTCAGCGACGAATGCCAGACTGATTATCAGGCTGGCAACACTGATTTTCAGCCCTCGCCCAAGTGAGATGCGAGGGACAGAGTTAATACTGTATAATGTTAAGACTACAAATTTAGGGCCTAATTCAAGTGTTAAGTGTCTGTGTGAGTGTAATGAGGTGTGAAGGTGTAGATGAAGGTACGTTAATACGCAGAAACAGAAAATTTAAATTTAAATAGAGCCGAAACACAAAAAATGAGCGGGGAGTGTGTGTGGTTACAATATAGATACAGGGGTCTACCCCACTGTCGGATCTCTGTTTCTACAAACTATGCTGTTAATGTTCTAAAATAAATAATAAATTCACTACATGTACTATTGAACACTCGCTATTTGTACTAGTTATATTTACTTTCTATGGTAATACTTATTTGTTCATCTATAGTTAAAACTAAAATAGTATTAATGGTCTTTGGTTTGATTATAGTCGCTTATTTATGAAAAGTATCTGGTGGTTTAATTATTGTGATAGCTATCTGACCGTTAAACAAACAGACCATAATGCTGGTATCACCTACATACAATAAATCATAACTAAATTATACAATTATCGGTTGCTGACTATAAAGTTATAAGTACTATTATGTAATTTTTCTTTAGGTATTAATTATCTGCTTAAACTTATCCTATCCTTGAATCTTATCTAATTTTTCTACATTTCTTATCTTATCTTATTTACTATATAATGCTCTGCCTCCCCTCCAAGGCATATACGATGATCGTATAGGGCATTCATATACATCGCTTCTTGAAAAATTCGAAAATAGCGGAAAATAAAGAATAATTCGGTTTGTTGTTCGTTTTAACTCATACAAAACTGTGTAACACTTCAATACCGCGTAGTAGAGTACTAGCAACGCCATCTACCGGTTTTTTTGGAACTAAAGTTACAAACATTAGCTTTGATTATGTTTTTTAACTACTTGTATTTACAATTTGTTTATTACGGTTATTTTCACTTTTATTTCACTTTTCTTGATATTAAAATAAACTGGGTTTTATGTTTATATTCAATTTTAGTAACTCTTATGTTTTTACGGTTAATTAGCTAAACGTATTTATCCAGATAGTTTCACCTTAATTTTGAATAAAATTAATTTCTAATTATAACATTACTCGCCTGCTTTTAGTAAGGCGCCGGATGGTTCTTAATTTTCCTGGCCCTGCGTCCCCCTCGTCGCTGGTGGCGGTTTCGGGTGGTCGGGTCGTCCGGTGTCGGACTGACTGGAGCGGGCTCCACTCCCAGCAGCTCCAACCAGTCCCGCCGCTCCAAGTCCTCCTCCTGGTACTCTGGGTCGGCGTGAGCCGGTGGTGTGTAGGGCGGCCTCGGAGACGGGGCCGCGGTGGTCGGCTCCGGTGGCGGTGTTCCTCGTGGTGGTGGCGTGCTGCCGCGGCGCACGAGTTGCCCTGTTGCGGTTATAACAATGGTTTGGGTTCGCTTGCGGGGAGTACGGGGTGGTGAGCCGGTGGTTAATATTGTATTTTCGTAATTCTTCTTGTTATTCTTTGCCGGGACTCTTGAAGAGCTATACGGGTTATTTGACTTTTCTATGACTCTTTTTGTCAGCATCTTGTCTACGTGTTTGTTTATTATCTCTCGTAATTTCGGGTTCCGTGGGTAGTATTTTTGTTTTATTGGTTGTTTGTGTATTAGGTTTATTTTGTGTTCCACCCATGTGTTTCCTTTTGGGCTGCTCATTTTTTCAGTGTCTGCTGGCTCTTGTTCTTCTTTCTCCTCTGGCCATTTTGTTTCCACTCCTAATTTTTTTAGGATGTCCATTCCGATCAGCACTCTGATTATTTGCGGGCTATACAGCATTTGGTGTATTATTGTTTTTCCGTCTATCGTTATTTCCAAAGGTAGTGCTTCTGTTATGTCCACGGTTGATCCGTTTGCCATTACTGCGGTTTCCTTTATCCTTATTGGTTTCTTGTTGCTCTTCACGAATTTGTCATAGATTGTTTTGTTCACGTAGGATCTAGTGGCCCCCGTGTCGATAAGTGCGTTGTATTCTGTGCCTAGAATTCTTATCTTTTTGAATGGCCGGTTTTCTTTTCTGGATATGTTTATCACCATGGATTCTGTTATCTTCTTACGTTTCCTGCAGCAGTCCGTGCTTTTTATACCCATCTTTCCACATACGCTGCAGAATAATATCTTTTTTCCGTAACAGGTTTCTGTTGTGTGTCCGTGTTTGCCACAGCCCCAACAGCATGTCTTTGAATCGTATCTGTGCATATATTTATCTTTTTCCTCTTTTTTTTGTTCTTTTTGCTCAGATTTTTCGGTGTCCTCGGTGTCTGTCTGATCACTGTTATTTTCTCTTTCGAAACTTTTATTGTAGTTTGCCTTCCGTTCGGATATAATTTTCTCATAGTCGTTCGCCAATTGCGTTAACTTATGGACCGTGTGGAACTCGCTCCTTTTAATATATAGCTTGTATCTTGTGTCCATGTTCTCGAATATTCTTTCTAGTTCTTCTTCCTTGGACATATTAACGTATCTTCTCATAAGGGTTTGGATTTCGATTAGGTAGTCGATGAATTTTTGTTTGTAGTGCTGTTTTTTCGCTACTATTTTTCCTAAAAGTTCGTTGTCGTAGTTGCTGGATAGAAACGATGCCTTGAAGCAATGTATGAAGTCGTCCCATGTATCTATCGAGCTTTTATTGTTCCTGTACCACTGGACAGCTTTTCCTCTTAAGAACCGGTTTAGTATTTTTAGCACCTTTTCTGTCTTCACTTCGTTAGATTCTATTAGTTCGTCCAATCTTTCTAAGAATTCTACTGGGACTTTACTTATGTCAAAGCTTATTTGCCATTTTGATATGAGGCATTCCTGGTGGTCTCTTCCATGTGATGAACTGGATATGTCTCTTTTGTCTTCGTGACCCATTTTTGTGTCTTCGTTTTCTTTGTTTTCTGATTTTACGTTCGATTCTGGTTCGGGTTCTTTTTCCTCTTCTGGTTCTGAGTCGGATTCGGATTCAGACTGGAGCGGAAGGGTGGTTGTTTCGCCGGAGGTAGACGGTTTGGTGGTGCGTATATTGTGCACCAGGTCTTTACGTAGTTCTTCTACGGTTTTTTCTTTGGTTTCCAAGTTTCTTTTCTTGCACTCCTCTTCCAATTGTTGCTTAATTAAACTATAGAGCCAACTGGTCATGACCTACTTCCCTATCAGGATAGTTTCCCAACCGTACCCCACGTGTGTTTTTTAATATTTACCGGTAACGAATGTGATCGCTTAGTTCAGGAAGTGAGGGTTGGTTATGGGCCGGAAGGGCCGTGTGCAACTGCGCCCGAAGGGCGGTGCACCACTGCACCCAGGACGGAAATGGGAAGGGCCGTGTGCAACAGCGCCCGAAGGGTGGTGCAACACTGTACCCAGGGAAGTTAGGGGTCGGGAAGGGCCGTGTGCAACAGCGCCCGATGGACGGTGCACCACTGCGCCCAGGAAGGGAGTCGGAAGGGCCGTGTGCAACTGCGCCCGATGGACGGTGCACCACTGCGCCCAAGGTAGGAAAGTGATCCCCTACTGATTATTAAAGAGTCCGCGAGTTTTTGCGTTGGGCGCCAAAATGTAACGTAGTTAGTTTTGGACCTCCCGTGGGTTATTTCGTTGGGCACCAAAATGTAACGTAGTTAGTTTTGGACCTCGCGTGGGTTACTTCGTTGGGCGTCAAAATGTAACGTAGTTATTTTTGGACTTCCCGTGGGTTATTTCGTTGGGCGCCAAAATGTAACGTAGTTAGTTTTGGACCTCCCGTGGGTTATTTTGTTGGGCGCCAAAATGTCACGTAGTTACCTTTGGACCTCCCGTGGGTTTTTTCGTTGGGCGCCAAAATGTAACGTAGTTTTCTGAGGGAAACTATGGTTACGAGTACGGGGAGGTGACTACGGGCGGCTGAGGCCGCTCGCAGAGGGTACGGTTGAGTAAAACAACTCCTACAAACAATAAAGGTTGGTTTATTGGTTCTTTACAATGGTGAATCCAATCTTATAGCTAATATACTATGATAACGGTAGGGCACTGAGGGCGCGTACGCGGGAGGGGACGCGACGAGTGCCCTTGGCTTAAAATCGCGGTCGCGGCAGTGGCGCGGTTGCCGGGACGCGGGAAGGTTAACGGGAACCGGACGGGATGGGCCGCGCGTGCGGCGCTCGGATGAGAAGCCGGAAGGGCCGTATGCAACAGCGCCCAAAGGGCGGTGCACCACTGCACCAGGACAGGAAGCCGGAAGGGCCGTGTGCAACAGCGCCCGAAGGGCGGTGCACCACTGCACCCAGGAAGGAAGCCGGAAGGGCCGTGTGCAACAGTGCCCGGAGGGCGGTGCACCACTGCACCCAGGACAGGAAGCCGGAAGGGCCGTGTGCAACAGCGCCCGAAGGGCGGTGCACCACTGCACCCAGGAAGGGTCGGAAGGGATTGGGAAGGGCCGTGTGCAACAGCGTCCTAGGGACGGTGCACCACTGCACCCTGGGGGCGGCAAGTCGCTAAAAGTCTGAAGGCTTCTTGCCTCGGGAGCAGACTTTGAGCGACTGCTGGCTGCATCGACGTCGTGGAAGTCTTCTCGAGCGCCAATGGGCGCTCGGGGAAGCCGCATCGGGGCGAACCCCATGGCGGTGAAAATCTATCGCGGCCTATAAAAATAGGCCGGTCCTTGGGACTGCCTCTGACCCTACATGCGTGTAGGGTGAGGGGACTATGCTGCTCCCCCCGGCAGGGAAGGCGAGAGCGCGCCTTCGGCTGTCGTAGGGAGCATTTTGGGGAGACGCGGTCGGGCGGGAAGAGGCGACGCTACCATACAATGGTTACGCCGACAGTTCCCGCTTATCCGCTGTCTGTCGAGTAGGTCTGTCACTGGGCCCTCTCACACGGCCCTGTGGTTGGAACACAACGCGTAACGTGTGAGAGTGACCCATTCCTCAGTCATGCAACTATCAGCGGCCGTCGGCCCGCTACAGTTACATGACCGAGTTGGAATATCGAGGGGGAACTAAGGGGGATCGATTTCACGTTTGAAAAGGGTACCAGATGGTAGTGAAACGAGAAATGAGAAAGAGATGCAAATGGTGGTGCGGGCAAGGAGTTTTTTGCCCGCTGTGAAGTCAAGCCTCCCTGTTGTTTTTTCCCATTAAGGGAGGGAGGGACACAATGCTAAAATTGCGAGCCTATTCTGCTTCCCATGGCCCACCCCCGCGTTCGCGGTTGGGTTGCCGCCACGGGAAGCAATATGGGACGGGTGGAAGCCTGGTGGAGCCTTGCAGCCGTCTTGCCACAGGGCTAGAGACAAACTGCCCAGCTCCACCTCGCCCACCTTGATCTTGATGGAAATGGTGTCCCCCCCCGCGGCCTCAACCATAAGGGAGGTCGAACGGGGTGGTATCTTCGTCGTCTTGGTGGTGTTTCTGCCTCGCGCACTTGACCCGGGGGGGGTCGGGCGAGGCAGAACGATGTCATTCCGGGGGTGCGTCGAATCCGGTGGGAGGCTGCCTCGCGCATTCAACCGTAGGGGAGGTCGGGCGAGGCAACTTGGAGTCCAGTTCGGGAGTGGGTCATGTCCGGTGGTGACGCTGCCCCGCGCCCTCAACCCTAGGGGAGGTCGAGCGGGGCAGCGTGGCGTCTGTGTTGGGGTGGGCTTCATCGGCGGGTGGCGGAAGTAGCTCTCGGGGGAGAGCTCTGCTTCGTCGATCGGGGGGCCTGGCGTGGAGAGGCGCGATTCCGCGCAGATGTTTGTGCGCGGAGTTATCCGCCCGATCGAACATGCCCCGCGCCAGCCTGGTGATGAAGTCGTCTAGTGGCTCGAAGTGGAGGTCGCGTTTGATCACGTCATTACGCACGTAGCGACCGGCATTCACAATTGTGCGGAGTGTTTGGTTTTCTTGGGCTCTAAGGCGGCGACGATGAGATTCGCTTACGAGCGCGTACCATGCCGGGGCCACGTACGTAAGACGTGACCTTATATAGGTCTTATAGACGGCTAATTTGGTTCGAAGGGGTAGCTTGGAGGCGAAGATTGGGCGCAGCTTTGCGCGTGCTACCTTCGCCTTGATGATGGTCTCGTCGACGTGGGCGCGCATGGTGAGCCGGCGGTCTACTGTGACCCCCAGGTACTTCACCCGCTCAGCCCACGGAACTGCTACCCCTTTCAAAGTAAGCTGGGGAGGCGCGATTAACCACAGGCCAGTTACCATGGCCTGTGTTTTTGCGACGTTGACCGCCATCCTCCATTTTCCGAGCCATTGTGGTAGGGAGTCTAGGGTAGGCTGCATCTTCGCTGCGGCGTGGGCCCGGCGATACGACGACGCGATGTACGCCGTGTCGTCCGCGAAGAGTGCAAGCGTGACGTCACCTACCACTGGGATGTCATTTGTGTAAAGGGAGTAGAGCGCGGGGGACAGGCAGCTGCCCTGCGGGACACCGGCGTGGACGGGGCGCTCGGTGGAGGTGGCGTCCTCTACCGCAACCTGGAACCTCCTGTCGCGCAGGAAGGAGGCGACCACATCGATGAGGCGGCGGGGGGCGCTCGACAGGGACAGCTTGTACAGCAGCCCCTCATGCCATCCTCTGTCGAACGCCTTCTCCATGTCCAGCATCACTACTACTGAGTACTCACGCTTGTTTTGGTTGGTAGCCAACAAGTGGAGCACTGTTCGGGTCGCGGGGTGATGTGAGGTTCCAGGTGACGGAGCAGGAGTCTCTCGAACACCTTGGAGAGCGTCGTAAGGAGGGTGATGGGCCTGTGGTTTTGTGGACGTTTGGGGTCCTTACCCGGCTTAGGCAGCATGATGACGCGGCCCAGCTTCCACGTCGACGGAAAGCGCCCGGTTCGCATGATGCCGGTGTACAATCGCGCGACTGCCGCCACTGCCTTGGGAGGCAAGTGGCGGAGCGCAGCGTTTGTGATGCGGTCGGGGCCGGGGGCTTTCCTAGGCTTCGTCCGTAGGAGGGCTCGCTGCACCAGGCCGGGCGAGAAAACGACCGGATCCTCACGTGGGCCCACTGGTGCTGCAAGATACTCCCTTAGGTGCTCGAGAACGTCCTGTTCGTGTGTAGAGTCGGTGCAGGGGTTCGGCGAAAACTGTTCCTCCAACGAGTCGGCGAACAGTTCCGCTCTGTCGGCTGCTTTGTACCTCGGCTGGTTGCTCCTGTCAAGCAGCGGCCTTACCGGTTCCGGTTCAGAGGACAGCTGCTTGCACAAACGGTGGACAGATGGGACACCTCCATCCTCCACTTCCAGGAGGTGCTGGTCCCAACGGGTTGCGGCGTCGTCTACGAGTTCGGCCTTTACTCTCTCTACCAAAGCATTGAGCTTGGCTTTGAGAGCAGGGCAACGGGTTCGCTGCCAGTTTCGTCTCAGGGCGCGCTTTTCAGCAAGGAGGGCTTTGATTCGCTGTGGAAGGGGGGAGTACCTCTCTCCCGAACGAGTGGGCTGGGAAGATGTTTGGAGCGCGCCCTGGATCGCCGTGGTCAGCTCCCTTTACTGCTGCCTCGACGTCCGCAGGGGTGGAGATCGGTCTGGGTGTAATGGAGGTTGAGACTGCGTCGGCGTACTTCTCCCAGTCCGTGCGCATGCGCGGAGCAGGAGGGGCAACACATACCGGGCGGAGGTCCACGATGCACAGGACGGGTCGATGGTCGGACGGGAGGTCCGGCATTACCTCCAGTGTGGGTGGTGCATGCAGACCGCGGTAGACCACGATGTCCAGGACCTCACCTTTCCCGCTAGCTGGGTCGTAGCGGGTCGGCTCGTCGGGTCCCAGGCAATCATACTGGTGGTCCACGGCGTCCTGCATGAGGCGGCGTCCGTTGGGGCAGGTGGTGGTTGAATTCCAAGCAAGGTGCTTGGAATTCAAATCGCCCGCCAGCAGAGTAGAGTGAGAGGGCGGCAGCAAGCTGCGCACTTCCCCAGGCAGTAGGAGGACTTGTGGCGCCTTGTACGCGGCGTAGAGCCGGAGGTCGCCGCTGCCGGTGTGGACATCGACCCCCAACGCGTAAAGGGACGCCAACTGGGAGTGGGGGACCGGCTGGTGAACTACCCGGCGGTGGACGAGTATCATCAACCCTCGATAGGCCTTGCCGAGGGGAGACACTTCGTCCTTGCGGTAGGCCAAGTAGTTTGGAACCTTGAACAGCTCCCGTGAGCTCAGGTGGGTCTCGCTTATTAGCGCTATGTCGATATCCTGCTCGCGAAGGAAGTTCGCGAGCAGGCGCCGCTTTGTCGACAAGGATTGGGCGTTCCAGTAGACCAACCTGAGCTTACTGTCCATCGGTTCTGCCGGTCTGCGTGGCTGTCTTGGAGGCGGACCTACTGTTGATGCACTCATTGAGTAGCCTTAGCGCTAGCTCAATTTTTGCATCGACCGTTAGGTCCAGGCTGACCTCTATAGGTGTTGCAGTGGAGTGGGCGGGCGGTGCTCGGGCAGGAGCCCGTGTGGGCTGGGCTCGTGTCGGCTTTGCATGGGCGGGCTGCGCCTGGGCGGGCTGCGCCTGGGCAGGCTGCGCCTGGGCGGGCTGCGCCTGGGCGGGCTGCGCCTGGGCGGACTGCGCCTGGGCGGGTTGCGCCCGGGCGGACTGCGCCTGGGCGGGCTGGACTCTGCGTCTGCCCCCACGCTTCCTCTTCCTGCGGGGGGCGGTGGGCTGCGGGACGGCTGTTGCGTTGCGCCTCGGCGGGCCATTTGCCGGCGCCATCAGCGATGACGCCGCCGCCTCCTCGACTTGAGGGCGGCTCACCGCAGCGCGGGTAGTAGGGCCTAGGCGGGCCACATTCCCGGCCTTCTTGTAGCGTGACTCGCGCTTGAAGACCGGGCAGGAGGTGTGGTTGGCGGGGTGCTGGCCTCCGCAGTTCGCGCAGGTCGGCGGGTCCTCGCGGGGGCGCGGGCAGTCGGCGGCGGCGTGCGGGCGTCCGCAACGTACGCACGCGATGGGGCGATGGCACTGCTGGGAGGAGTGTCGGAAGGCCTGCTGGCTGCAAGCCAGCCGAGAGGGCTTATATTGACGGCGTGTGGAGTGGGGAGTGTGTCTTGATTGGTGCCGTGGCCGAAAACCGGTTGCGGCGGCGCGGCGGTGCGACGGGACGGGACGGGGAAGGAGCGCGTTTCGACTCGGAGTACTAGGCGCGCATGATTCGGAAGAGGTTGGCGGGCGTCATCGTCACAACTGAATTAGGTTGAGGAGCCTGTTTTGAAGTCCTGATTGGTAGTCTATCTTCATCAATCGGCTTAGATTCAACTATGATCTTCATCTCTGCATCAGAGTCATCAATGCCTAGCATACTGAACGGTTGCTTATCTTGAACAGGTGATGGTTGTCTTTTATCTGATGGCTTTGGTGAAAGTTGTCTATCATCTGGGGACTTTGATAAAGACTGGGATGACTTATCAACAGATTCTTGCTTGTTATGATTATTTATACTTTGGTCAGTACTTTCACTGTTGACGAAACTCTTAAATGCCCGATTTTCCACGATTACTGATTGATTTTTTAGAAGTATGCTTACAGAACTGACAGTAGACTCAGCAGATTTATCCGGTTCTATGCGTTTTGGTTTCCAGGGCCTCAGGGGTAGCGGCCGTCTAATCAACATTTTAGGTAGCGGTCTTCGAAGATTATTATAAGGTTTTACTTCCAACTGTGGTTTGTCCGTTAATACACCTGAAAATAGTGGATTTTTCGAACTACGTAGTTGCCTACTGCCTACAAGTTTGGCTAGATCTGGAGGATCTGAAATAAATATCAACAATAAATACTCAAGTAACAATAAACCTTAGATCTTCATTTCAAAACAAAAGTAATAATACCTTTAATTTCTGGTTCTTTGTCCGGGTCATCTACTCCTTTAGCAATCATTTCTTCTATCCATTGCACAACGTCCTTATAAATTTCTGGAAAAATAAAACATTGTTTTATAGCTTGCTTACATCAAGGCCAAGGTATAACATTTATTTAAACAATAGTTACCTGATTCAAATTTGATGTACCCTATATAAAACCTCCACTCGTGAATGTGTCGTATGGTGATCGGTTCAGAATAACACCACCCCATCTCTTTCCGTGGGTGTCGTAAGAGGCGACTAAGGAAACACAAATGAGACCTGCCTCCTAGTAATCCATCCCAGGCAACGACACTTTATTTTTTTCTGAATCTGAGGTGTTGTCCTATGGTCTCATGAGGTGTGGTAGGCTCTGTGAAGGGCCGTCTGGTTCGCGACCACCCTCCTACCGAAGTCCAACGCCAAACAGCTTGCTGTGTTTTGTCTGTGTGTAGGAGTACCAGTGCCTTATAGGCATTTTCTGGGTTAACTCGCTCCATCGTCGACCTATCTATCACCTTGTTCAAGATTGAGGTCAAGAGTTAACCCTTCTTATAATAATATAATAATAATAATGTGTCTCTCTCTCTTCTTAGTGCGATTCCTTGTCACAAAAGGAGCTTCATTTTCCGGATAGGCAACAAAAGCTTTCTGATATTTTAGTCGATGTATTATCCACGAAGATGGTACGCATACGTATTTATCAATCTCAGGAAAAGGTAAGTTTCTAAATTTTATTGCATAAATAATTTTTTTATTTACTATATTAGCCGCCTTCATCTGAAGAAAAAGAAAAAAAAAACAAATGAACCAGAGACATTTGAGTTTAACACTCAAAATAATACTACTTCCGCGAAAGTTCAATCACCTTATTAGTATCTCTCAAATTGGCCTTGATAGGTGTCTCTCGTAACAAGCAATCAAGTGGACGGCATTTTCTAGTAATAAAACAGTCTAAGCGTCCAAAATTTAACGCATGCGCTGTTTTTATACTCCATTATTAAGGGTAACGTACAAAAGGTCGATACTCAAATGTGTGTATGTGTGTGTGCGTACACACATCAAAAAAAGTTTACGATCAGTAGCAAAATCAGGTGTATTCTTTAAAATAGAAATTATTTAAAGAAACTGTTTACGTTTTATGATTTTGTAATGAAAATGCACTAAGTAAATAAAAGAATCATTATTAATTATTTACTTTTTATTAACAAAAGCTAGGAAATGCAATTTTGGCTTAAATGTAATGTAATGAAAAATTTGAATTAATGAAAAAACAAACAAAATTTATTACGAAAAAATTAATAGTTAGTATAAAATGACTCCTCCCCTGGCTCGCACACATGCGGAAACCCTTCTGGGCATGCTAAGAATTAAGTTATCTAGCATTTCTTGTGGTAACCTGTCCCACTCTTCAATAGCAGCTGCCCTGATTTCTGACACTGTTCGCGGAGGTGGCTGACGGTTCCAAACAGCTCGCTTAAGAGCATCCCACGCATGCTCGATCGGGTTTAAGTCAGGCGAGCCGGCAGGCCAGTCTAACCTGGTGATGTCGTATTGCTGGAGAGCAGCATCAACACGTCCGTTTCGATGTGCGGGCGCATTATCATCTACCATTATGAATTGGCGCCCGTGGTTGATGCGGAATGGTCTGACGTATCCATCGATTGCAATCGTTTTGTACATGGCTCCGTTAAGGGCGTCCTAGCCCCAATCATTATCCTGGCCCAAAAGGACACTGATTTCCCGCCCTGCTGAACGGTTCCAGTGGCAGTTCTCTGCCTTTCAGAGTCGCCAGGTCTTCTCCAGACACGGACACGTCGGTTATCTGGATGTGTACTGATCCGCGTTTCGTCAACGAAGAAGCAGTTCTGCCAGATGCTTTCGTCCTCAATTTCTTCATTTTGACGGAGCCTAGCCCATTGCAATCTGCGCCGCTTCCGTTGCTGTGAGTTCAGAGGTGCTCGCCAGGATCTCCTTGCTCGTAATCCAGCTTGGTGTAAGCAATTTCTAATCGTTTGGGTGCTAACTTCGCGGCCGGTGGCAGCTCGCAGCTCTGCTTTCATTTTAGTAGCGTTCATTGTTGGGTCACGGGCAGCCAGTAATCTGATATATCGCTTCTGAATTGCAGTAAGAACAGTTGGGCGACCACTGCGAGGTCGATCAGCTAAATCTTCCATGCCCTGATACCTCTCCAACGTGGTCACCACGCAGGATTGGGATACATGAACTCTGCGTGATATTTCCCTCGTGGAATAGCCTTCTCCACTTAAAGTTAGAATTCTGGCTCGTAAAACTGCAGTTAATCCTCTCGGCATCGTTACCAACTTAATTTTTTTTGAATAAATTGAAAATATTGATAAGTTGCGACTATGTCAGATTTCTGAATGAAAGCAAGCAAGGGTTGATTGTCTTTTTAAATGAAAAAACATTTGAATTACGAAATTATTTTATATTTAAATTTCATATTTTTAAATAAGGAATCAAAAGATAAAAAGTGATTAAGTTTTATTCTTCTACAATAAAAAATATTAGCACTTTTCCAAGTGATCGCAAACTTTTTTTGATGTGTGTATGTGTGTGTGTGTGTGCTTCGTAACGCGCGGTATCGTTTCTAACCGACTCCGTAACAATTAATTCTAAATTGCTGTTAAAAGTTAAAATTTTCGCTAAAGTTGTGTGTTAAACACTTAAGCATAAAGATTTTGTTGTGTTTTCAATATTCAGACTTCTAAAGTGCCTAATAAACACTAAAAACAGTGAATCGTTAATTTTTAACTTAACAGCTGACGTGTACCGCTACTTTTCTAGTTTTGCGATAAGCACCTTTAAGCGCTTTCAATTAGAGCACAATGTCGAAGTGGAGCTTGTGGTCGTTTTGTATCTGACAAAGAAGGTATCAAGTGTTCGAAATGTAAATGTCTATTTGAGAAAGCCTGTATGCAGATTCCTAAGACTGTTAAAATCCCACGGGACTGGATGTGCCCTGGATGCAAATTAAAACAGCCACGTCATGATAATACCGACACTCCAGTGAAAGGTGCCGGGGATGCCGAACAGAATGACAACAACAACTCCCCAAAATCTGACAGGTCAGAGGATGTCGACTTGGCGCAAGAATTAATGCTCTTCCGACAGGAGATCTCAGCTATGCGTGAAGAGATGACCGGTTTTGCGAAGCGTATGGAAATAATGATGATCACTATGAATGGTGTTAACGATCGCCTAACTGGTGTGGAAGGCCAAATGTTATCCATGGAAGACAGTCTTAACCGTCGGCTCAATGCAGTGGAGACTCGTGTTTCTACCATAGAAGAACGCTGCAGCGGTGGGTGTGAGACGTCGACGGACGTCACCGAGCTTACCCGCACAGTTGAGCAACTCAAGGTAGAACTTAACGATAGGGACCAGGAGCTGCTGTTGACAGATGTGGAAATCACCATGCTACCGGAGGTAAGCGGCGAGAATCCTGTGCACCTGGTGAAGCTGGTCGCTGACAAGCTGGGCGTACCGTTGGAATCGCATGATGTGGTGTCGGCGGAGCGGGTGGGCGCCCGGCGGCAGCCCGGGGACGACGGCAAGCCCAGGCCGCTGGCTGTGCGCCTGGCGCGCCGGGACCTCCGCGACAAGCTGCTGACTGAGGCGCGCGTGCGTCACACTGCTGACACTGATGGTTTCGGTCTGCCGGGGCCGGTGCGTCGGTTTTATGTCAATGAAAGGCTCACCCGTGCGAACCGTCGCTTGTTTGGCAAAGCCAGACAGATGGGCAATGACCACCAATGGAGATTTGTGTGGACCCGTGGGGGCCGTATATTTGCTCGACAAAAAACAGACACTCAGGTGTACCGCCTTCGTACGGAACAAGACATTGACAAGGTTTTTGGTGTTATATTGGTTTGACATTTACTACGCTACCTTAACTTTTAATTGGTTATTTTGTTGTGTGTCTTGTGTTGTATGTGAATATTCTCTCTGTCTACCACCTATTCAAATGTAGCGCGATGACAAACAGATACTGTCTCGCTAGTTGTGCCCCTACTAATATCGAATCTGTGACTAAACTATTATTATATAACATACAATACAATACAATACAATATACTTTATTTGCATACAAAGACTTACGATACAATCATACAATACAATACATATCATACATACTTTCATCATTGCCTTATTATTATTATTTATGTACAAACATCCACTACCGTTACATGCATTTCACTTTAGACACCAAACCTATTTATGTTTATATATATACTTACATACTTCTGCGACGCTACCAGCCTATATCTCACTACAAATGCAAAAATCATACACTGACAACTATCACTGCGCCGCTAACGCACAATAATCATTCAAATACACATATATACACTGACCTCTTAGTACCTATTTCTGCTTGTTTTTCACTTAGGTTCACTATTTATTGCTGGCACCGGCGCTAAGAAACGACACTTAAAAATTGGTTTCCTTAATCCCGGTTCGCTGGGAAACAAGCACGATGAGCTTACCGTAGCAATAGCTAAACATGACATAGACATTCTGTGCATAAATGAGACGTGGTTATCGGAAGGGGAGGACGGACGGGCTCCGACGTTGGCCGGATATCGGCTGCGACACATCCCGCGACCGCTGAGCTCAGGACGTGCGCGCGGCGGCGGGGTCGGCTTCTATCTGCGGCGAGGCCTGTCGGTCCGCGTGTGCGCACACCCCGCCTCCCCCCCTGTCGAACAAATGTGGGTGCGACTGTCCTGCGCGGGAATAAGGTTCATTATCGGTACTGCTTACCGTCCAGAATGGGTTAACGCCGATCTGTTTTTCGATGCGCTAACTGAATCTGTTTGTTCTTTGTCGTCACAGGGGGATTATATAATACTTGCGGGGGACTTTAATATTGACATACGAACCGACAGTGATGCAGATAAAGTAATTAGCTTCCTAAAATCAATGAACTTACAGCAGTATGTCGACTGCCCCACGCACTTCACGGACCACAGTGCGAGACTTATAGATTTATTCTGTAGCAACACATCTATTATGAACTTAGTTGTTGACCATATCCCAACCATTAGCCGCCATGCACTAGTTACGGGCGAACTCATAGTAAAAAAATGTAAACCGCCCAAACGGTATTTAACTTTTCGTCCACTTAAGGATATAAACATCGACTGTTTTAACGACGATATTAGTAGGGTGGAGTGGGCTGAAATTTCATCGACATCGGATGTGAATAAAATAGTTGATTCTTTTAACTTTAATTTGTTGTCAGTGTTCAACAAACATGCACCTATTAAGCGAGTAGTTGCCAGAGAAACCTGTCTTCCTTGGATAACATTCACTATCAAGGAGATGATGAAACTGCGTGATAGTGCACATGACACTGCCCGCAGGTCTGGTCTAGACAAAGATAGAGATTATTACAAAGAGCTTAAGAGATGCGTTAACGTGGCATTATATTACGAAAAAAAAGCCTTCTTTAATCAGCACATAAACAAAAATGTTCACAATCTTCGGGCTCTTTGGAATAATTTACATCGAACAATTAACATTTCGAACAGGATTCATAATTCCGAGCTGCCTGCTCAGTTGCGGGATCCAGGCAAAATAAATGCCTATTTTCTCTCGGTACCGGGTAATTCTGAGGCATCGCCCTCAATGTTGCTCCATTTTGAACTCCGACGTTACGGCGACTTTGAGTTTTCTCTGAGGCCGGTCGATGAGTGCTGCGTTATGAAGGTGATCCAGTCCCTCAAGTCTAATGCGATAGGAGCTGATGGTGTATCATTGGATATGCTGTTGCTCACGCTTCCTGACAGTCTGAACACAATAACGGCAATAATCAATCGGTCATTTACGACAAGCGTCTTTCCCGAGGCCTGGAAGTCAGCTTTAGTAACCCCTTTACCAAAGAAGCAAAATGTTGCCGAGCTGAAAGACCTGCGCCCAATTAGCATACTCCCGTGTCTATCTAAAGTTCTGGAAAGAATTGTTTATATGCAATTGAGTTCTTTTTTGGAGAGTAGCGGTGTGCTGCCGACCGTTCAGTCCGGCTTTCGAAAATCACACAGCACCGTCACTGCCCTTCTTGATATAACGGATAACATTATAACCGCGCAGGATGGGGGTATGGGAACCATAATGGTTCTCTTGGATTATTCTCGTGCATTCGATGCAATCAATATTCCACTGCTACTATCCAAGATGACATATTATGGTTTCTCTGCTCCTACTGTTAATTGGTTCTCCAGTTATCTCAGTGGTAGATCGCAGAAGGTAAAATTGATAGAAAGTGATGGAAATTGCACTCTTTCAGATCCAAGTCCGGTTTCTAGAGGGGTCCCACAGGGCTCTATATTGGGGCCATTAATTTTTACGTTGTATACTGCCGATATTTGCTCAGTTATTAGGCACTGTCAGTACCATATGTATGCGGACGACACACAGGTCTACTTGTCGTTTGATCCTAGGGACACAATTTCTGCTGTGGATAAAATCAATCAAGACCTGGCAAATATTGCAGCTTGGTCAGAATCTAACACGCTCGTATTAAACCCAAAAAAAAACAAAATGATAGTGTTTGGTTCCCCCAATCAGCTGGGCACCATATCTAATCAAAACCTTGCTGTATCAATACTGGGTGAACAGATCGAACGTGTCTCGGAGGAGCGTAGTTTGGGCGTACTGATGGATGAGGGTCTACGTTTTGAGAATCATGTGCTAGAAGTTGCAAAAGTCTGTTTTTACAGGCTTAAGATACTCTACCGTATTAGAGAATATCTCAACGTAGACTTACGTATAAGGCTGTGCGACGCGCTCATACTATCCAAGATGGCGTATGCTGATCTGGTGTACGGACCACGCTTATTGGCTCGCACTGAGCGTGTAGTACAACGGGTACAAAATGCCTGCGCCCGTTTTTGCTTCAAAGTCCCTCCGCGTACTCATATTACCCCCTACCTCAACACAGCAGGCCTACTAAAAATGGCTCTACGCAGAGAGCATCGCCTCGCTACTTTGTTATTTGGAATTATTAAAACAGGTCAGCCAAAATACTTATTCGAGAAACTGCAGTGGCGGGGCGACGCCCATGCTGTGCCATGTCGTCTGTTGAGCTGGCAACTGCGTATGCCCACACATCGTACTGCTGCATTTCGTGGGAGCTTTAAATATACCGCCACTAAGTGTTGGAACAACCTGCCCCCTCCGGGAATTAAAATCAAAAAATACGTTTAAAACTAAATATAAAAAGTACTTATTAATTTATCAATCTGATTTACCGATTGGTGGCCGGGTTGTTCCAACATACCTTGCTTAGTGTGCATATGCTCACCTCCGCCTGCTACACGTCCACACTTACACTATTGTTATTTATTTATTTTTTATTATTATTACTAATTTCACACTTATTATTATAACATAACCCTCCCGTACTATATTGCAAAAACACATATTTATGTTATCATTTATATAAGAATTCATTTTATTATATACGTATATATTACACATAACACATACATATATATTTTCTTCATTCCCGTCTAGCTACGTAAGTACACATACACTGATCTAAGGGGCTCAACTGAAAACCAGCGTTGTGGCCTTTGCTGCAACACATGCTGAGGTGAGTCCTGTTTGTCATCGCACTACATCACTCCATCCATTTTAATTTATATATATTTTTTTATTTTTTTATTTTTTTTTATTTTACGTTTTATTTTTTATTCTGTGTTATTATTATGTAACGTTGTTGTTGTGTTGTAGTGCGTATGTCAAATAAACGTTTTGAATCTTTGAATCTTTGAATCTTTGAAATATAGGTTAAGAAAATGATTTATTCACAGCTGTAGAATATATTTGATAAAAGTATTTCCAAAAAATCTTACCGATATGTCTAGGCATGTCTCTCTCAAAAATCTAGCACATTTTCATTACAGTTAATGCTGCTTTATTGTTGAACAGATGTCATTACTTAACGGCAATAAAGCGTCATGCCTTGCTAGTAGCACTCGTTGAATGAATAACACTGTAAACAACTGAGCAGTATATATAGAGTCAGGTGAGTTGCTATGATGTTATACACATATTTAGTGACGTGGGTGAAATGTTTAGAGATCCGTCGACCACACGAAATTTACGATGTCAGTTTATGATTGACACGTTTCATATACAATTTTTATGGGCTTTTTTCAGAGAAAAAGCAGCAAACTTCATTAGGTTTTAGCATAGCTTATTGCAAGAAATAGTATGTACCCTGTATAAAAAAATTATGCATTTCCGACTGACGCCACATAAATATTCTATCTGGTTATCTTATTCAATAGATAATATAAGATTTTACAGTCGTGAGCATTCTGGGCTATGTCATGATAACTCCATACTGCGGCTCCATGATTAGATAATGAGCTTATCGTAAAAAAGTTAAGGCCTCTAAATGGATTCTAGTCGTAGTTATATGAAACGACCAATGACAACCATAAAGGTATAAATTCGCTTAATAGTAAGATAATTGCGAGGTTTTCAAAAGTTGTTGGTAATAAAAATTAAAAAAAATCCCTTACTAAGGTTGTTTATGTCATATTGATGACTATTTGTTATTGCAGGCGATTTCGGATTCCATGAATTTGTTTTTTGTGGTCAGCAAATTGGTACGAGATGCATGTTACGAAAATAAAATGGCAAAGTCTAGGCTATTTTGATTTTAATTGTTCGGCCTTGATCTGAATAGACGTCGTTTTTGATGACAGAACTAGATTTTAAAATAATTTTCCACGTTATAAAAACGTATGAGTCACCGACTTCAATCCCAACAACAGTTCACAAATGTCACTCATTTATTTTGATGATGTTCTGGTTTGTAGTATCTTTTTGTTTTTGTTAATTTTTTTAAAAGCGCGAATCATTTTCGATAAAATTTATATGGGACAACCTCTTTCGAACAAAAAAATAATTTTGAAAATACAGTCGAATTGAGAACCTCCTCCTTTTTTTGAAGTCGGTTAAAAATCGACTAGCATGAAGCTCCTAGTCGAGACGAATCAAATGAGCACAAAGACGGCGGAATTGCTTTATTTTATTACAGAGTTCCCATGGCTATATACCGTCTCCATCATCAGACCCTGAATATCACATAGAATCGGAGTCCTTATTAATTAGACTCAAACACATTCAAATTCGATGGTATTACATAATTTTGTTACAGAGATCCCATACTCCTAAACCATTCATCATCAGCTTAGCAACATCAGATGGTGACCATTAGATGCAAAAATCTAGATAGATTAAGATAATTTCTGATAAACAGTGTATATGCCTACAAAATTTGAGGGTTTCCCTCGATTTCCCCAGGATCCCATCATCAGATCCTGACCTGGTGACAATGGGACCACCTCTGACGTATGACCTACCAAATAAAAAAAGAATTATTCAAATCGGTTTATAATTGCCGGAGTAATCGCGTAACAAATATACAAAAAAAATGCAGTCGAATTGAGAACCTCCTCTTTTTTTGAAGTCGGTTAAAAATAATGGTTGATTCTTTGGGACAAGTACAATTGTTTGATCAAACGCAATTGGTCTGATGGATGAGTCAAAAAGGTCAATAAAAAATAAATGACTCTATTAGAAAACAGCAACAAAACAATTGTACTCATTTAACTTAATGAACTGTCAATATATATTTAAAAATAATAAAATAAATACCACACTGAGTCATAGATATCAACGAAAAATCATTAGTAGCACAGTGATATTTGCCATATGGCCTGTAAACAGATCGCGACAGAAATGCTATATATATTTCAACTTCCGCTGGACAATAATGTTCAAACACACGCGTTACGATGATGATAATATTAGTTCCAAATTATTTTTAAAATTGAATGTTTTTACATTTGACAAAACCTATGTCAACCTATGGTTCCTTGGATAAAAATCATGCGAACTTTCTTTCTGTAAATGCCATCTTGTGTAATAAGGCTGAACAAGTATAGTGGCTACGCCATCTTGTAGCAAGCTTCAGAACTTTTAAGGCAACTCCTTTACCAAACAGCAAATTACTGATCACTAAGTAGTTTCAAAAATTGCCAGGCTGTGTATATGTTCTGCTCTCGCCTAAAAATCGAAATCTCGACTTCGTCAGACTTTATAATTAATTTAAGCGATTCATTACGTGTACGGATTAGATTTCTTTGTTTAGAGAACCGATATACTAACAGAGTGTTCTTTTTGTTATTACCTCCTTGGTCCATGGGACATCCTGGCCACATATATGTCTAAGTTAAAACAAGTTGTTTATATATGTCAGTGCCATTTTGAAAATATAAGCTAAAATAGCAAGTTTAATAAAATGCCTTTTTAATTTGCTAAGGCACTTATAGAAGGTTATGGTCCGTTTAATGCTTTAACACTGCTACTATAGTAAAAATTCGTGCTATGGAGAAATCTTCATCGGCAACGAGAACCGTGCCGGCACAGCTACAACGCGAGAATTCTACAATGTCATCAGCAGCGTCTCAATCCGGAACCTCCATAACAAAGCTAACAGGTACCAATTTTAATACGTGGGCCTTCAGCATCGAGTGTTACCTGATTGACCTCGACTTATGGGACGTCGTTACTGAAGATGTCGACCTGTCAGATCCCATAGTCAGGCGGAAGGACGCTAAAGCTCGTGCCAAGATCTGCCTATCCTGCCATGAGTCAGTATATCCTATTATACAAACGGCGAAAACGGCAAAGGAGACATATAACTGTCTCAAGAAAGCGTTTGCTGACAGTGGCCTGTCACGTCGCCTAGGGCTAATGAAGAAGCTTCTAGCGAACAAATTTTGCGGCGTAATGCAGGAATATATAAATAAAGGTCTCTCCGTACAGCAGGAACTGCATGCAATAGGAGCAGCAGTAGAGGACGAATTCCTGGCAATCATACTTTTGGCAAATTCACCTGACAAATACCAGCCCTTAGTAATGGCTCTTGAGCACTCAAACACCAAAATAACATCGGAAAGTGTGGTGGCTGCTTTGTTGAAAGAAGACACCCGAAGTGATCACTCCACAAGTACCGGATCTACCGAACCAACTGCCCTACAAGCTACGAAAAAGTCACAGAAAAAAAAGAAGTTTTGTTCATATTGTAAAAAGTTAGGACACTTAGTGAGTGAGTGTAGGAATAAGAATAAAAACAAGGAAGTTTCAGCAACGTGTATTTCAAATTATACGTCGGAATTTACACTTTCATCTTGTTTCACTAATATTCACTCCACAGGTTCCCAAGATTGGTTCTTAGATTCAGGCGCTAGCTCCCACATGAGTTATAGGAAGGAATGGTTTGAGACAATGTCCTCTCACATCTCTTCTATCACAGTTGCTAACAAGGAGCAACTGCTGAGCCATGGCAAAGGTACTGTACTTTTGAATATTTCCGATAACGTGCACAAAATCAAGGACGTTCTCTATGTTCCTGATTTAGCTGTAAATCTTCTTTCTGTAAGGGATTTATCTGAAAAGGGTTACGATGTTTTATTCACATCAAAAGGTGCCAAAATTTTCCCAAGTGGTAGTTGTCAAGTGTCAGGAACTGTCATTGCCACAGCCTCAGTCCATAGAGGCATGTATAAACTCGATGTACAAAATAGTTCGCATGCTATGTACACACCAAGCAAAGAGTCTGCCATACTGTGGCACAGACGTCTTGGTCATCTCAATAAAAAGAGTATGAATATCTTAAAAAGTAAACGTGTTGGAATAGATTTCAACGGAACTAGCTCGGAAAAGTGTGTTCCTTGCCTACAAGGCAAATTATCTAAGAAACCTTTCCCAAACTCAAAAAATAGATCGAGTAAAGTCCTACAGTTAATTCACTCGGACTTATGCGGACCTATGAGTACGCAGTCGTGGGGCGGTGCCCTCTATCTTTTAACGTTTACAGACGACTTTAGTCGCAAAACTTTTGGTTATTTTTTAAAATCAAAAGCTGAAGTTTTTAGCAAATTTGTAGAATTTAAACACTTAGTGGAAAACCAAACAGGAGAACGTATCAAAGTTCTACGCTCAGACAATGGTCGCGAATATGTAAATAATGATCTCTCTATTTTTTTGAAGGAAAACGGTATTGTTCATCAAACCACGGTGCCGTACAACCCTCAACAGAATGGAGTGTCTGAACGCGCTAACCGAACCATTATAGAGAAAGCTAGATCCATGCTCCTAGATTCCAAATTACCTTTATCGTACTGGAGAGAAGCGGTTAACACGGCTATTTATTTAAAGAACCGTTCGCCTACACAGTCACTGAACAATAAGATTCCAGAAGAATTGTGGACTGGCAACAAAGTCGACCTTTCTCATTTGAGGCTGTTTGGCTGCTTCGCTCACGTTCTTGTGCCTAAAGAAAAACGGTCAAAGCTGGAATCAAAAACACAGTGCTGTATCATCGTCGGCTACTCTACCGAGAGCAAAGGTTACCGACTTGTAGATCCTAGTAATCCTCGCAAAATAATTGTTGCAAGAGATGTTGTCTTCATAGAAGATAAAACATATGAGTCTATAAAGTCCCTCCGTGAGCAATGTTCTCCTCAACCACCTCTCGTTGTGTTTCCTCCCGAAAATGATGTCCTCGTTCCACAATCACAACCGCAACCTGTGCCACAGCCTGATACTTCTGAGTCCCAAGGGTCATCATCGGAGTATCTTTCAGCGTCGGATGAACCTGTAACTCCTGAAGTTTCATCAAACGTTCCTCAACCTGAGTTCACCGCAGAGCCACACTCTGAACCTGAAAGGAGATATCCTAGTCGAAACAGACAACCTCCTGACAGATACAGAGAACAGCTCTACGTGACTTTAGAGTTGGAACCAGAAACCTTCAAGGAAGTTATGGATCATCCTCAAAAAGATAAATGGCTGGAAGCGATGCAGGCTGAATACAGTTCGTTGTTGAAACACGGAACGTGGGTTCTTGTGGATAGACCCTCGAATAGGAAAACAACGAAGTGCAAATGGGTTTTTAAAGTTAAAAAGGACACCAGTGGGCAGGTTACCAAGTACAAAGCCAGGCTAGTAGCCAAAGGTTTTACCCAATTAGCCGGAGTAGACTACGGTGAAACTTTTCCCCGGTTGCTAGACTGTCTTCCGTACGATTGCTACTGGCATTTGCAGCACACAAAAAGGTACAAGTAGATCATATGGATGTCGAAACTGCTTTCTTAAATGGAGACCTTGATGAAGAGATCTACATGGAGCAACCTGATGGTTTTTCCACTGACCCAAAAGGCAAAGTATGCCTACTTAAAAAGGCCCTCTACGGCCTTAAACAAGCTCCACGCCAATGGAATTTAAAGGTGTGCGAAGCTATGCAAAAACTTAGCTTGAAACAAGCCACTAATTAGCACTGTATATATTACAGACGAGATGGTAAAAATCTTCTCATTGTAGCTGTTTTCGTTGACGATTTTTTCATTGTATGTACAGATGACAGCATGAAAAATCAGTTCAAAGAAAATCTTAAGAAGCAGTTTACCGTGAAAGACCTTGGTCCAGTCAAAGACTGTCTTGGCATGCGAGTTACACAAACTCCCGAGGGATACACCCTCGACCAAACTAAGTACATCGAGAAACTGATAGAAAAATTTGGTATGACTGATGCCATTTCAGTAACAACTCCACTGGAACCTGGCCTTAAGTTAACCCTTCCCACGAAGGAAGAAGAAACAGTTGAAGTCCCCTATCAGGAGCTTATCGGCTCATTAATGTACATTGCCATATGTACGAGACCGGACATTTCTCACTCCGTCTCCTACTTATCTCAATTCAATGCACATTACGGGGGGGTACACTGGAAGGCCGCTAAGCGAGTTCTGCGGTACCTTAAAGGTACCAAAGACCGCAGACTGCACTTTAAGTCCATCGGTCAATTCTACCCAGTATGCTACGTTGACGCTGACTATGGGAACAATCTTGTGGACCGACGTTCATATACAGGGTTTACTTTCATGATGGGTGCCACTCCAATATCGTGGGAGTCTCGCAAGCAGCGCACCGTCGCGCTGTCTACCACGGAAGCCGAATACATGGCTCTGGCAGACGCTTGCAAGGAGGCTATATACCTAAAAACACTTATCATGGAAGTATTCTCTGTCGCTCCATCGCCCGTCATTATACATACAGACAATCAAAGCTCAATCAAACTAGCACACAATAATACATATCACGCTCGCACAAAACATATTGACATTAAACACCACTTCATCCGGGACTCACTTTCACTTCACAACATTCAGCTCAAATACATACCCACTCAAGACATGATCGCGGATATCTTGACTAAACCGTTGCCGAAACTTAAGCACGATAAGTGTACCCGTGCACTAGGTTTAAGTTAAATGTCTATATCTTTCTTTTTGTATGGTATTCTGAATGTAAAGTTAGTCTTAAGTAGGTGTATATAAGTATAGGTTGATGTTTTCTTTTATCCAATCTGTATATAGTGGTGCTTAGTGTATAGTGTGTAATGTATATATTTAACTTTGATGTCTTTTACCCTTCGTGTACAGGATGTTCCCATTGCGGGGGGGTGTTATTACCTCCTTGGTCCATGGGACATCCTGGCCACATATATGTCTAAGTTAAAACAAGTTGTTTATATATGTCAGTGCCATTTTGAAAATATAAGCTAAAATAGCAAGTTTAATAAAATGCCTTTTTAATTTGCTAAGGCACTTATAGAAGTGCTAAGGCACTTATAGAACTTTTGCTGCAGATTTACTTTGAAAATTACTGACGTATGATACTTAAAATTAGGCTAGGTATTTTTGAAAATTTTCTAATGAAACCAAATCGTTAATTTACGATGTTTTTGATTGAATGATCATGAAAACAGTTAGCATTGAAAATAAATCAATAAAATACACATTTGCTGTATTAAAACAATGACTAGTTAGTCAGTGCCTGGGTCAGAATTCATAATTCAAAAATTGGCCAAACTAGAACAGATAATTTAAAAACAATTACTCTTCATTTGAATGTAATTGTTCAACAATCTATTGACTGTTGTCTGATTGACTGATCTTATCAAAAATCCTGACAATGAGGTCGTATTAGATTGTCTTCTGAGCAATTCTGACTGTAGTGACTGTAGAACTGTACTCAGCACTATTTGAGTTAAGTGCACAGTTTAGCGTCGTAGATTGTACAGCTGAGAATTAATTACTTTCTGCAATGTCATACTAAGAGACGTGATTTAAGATGATTCTATTTTCTGACGTAATTCGATGTAAAGTTTGACCTCGACCGTCTAGACTATCTAACGGTGCCATTTTTGGCTACGCTCAAGTTTGAATGCTTACAAAAAATGCATAAATTTCCATAAAAGATGGCAGCGAACTAAGGACTTACTGACTTTGTTTTCGACAGTGGCTGAAAATATTTGCAAAATTTTCCATGGAGGCTTCCTTTTCTAAACATGCATAGAAAACTATTTTTTTTAATATTGCTTGATTTTCATAGTACGAAACTCAAGTGGACAGGACAGCTGTGAAGTTTTCAGTTGTCCAATATATGGTAAGGGTATGGTAATCTTGAGAAATGTATTGCATAGTAAAGTTTTTCAGGCACCATCTGTGATAAACAAAATAATCATTATTATTTTTCTAAGCTAAAAACTGAATGTATTCAAGAAATATACTTACAATTCTTCCGGTGTCGAGCAGTCTAAATCACTTCCAATTAAAGTTAATGAGCAGAAAATAAAAACACGGTATAACACTGAAATGCTATGCACATTGGCAAAAAAAAATCGTGCAACGTACGATTGAACTTGTCTGAACATCCACCTATATGATGAAACTGACTACGGTCACTATCAATTCTCGTAATTTGAGTCCTAACTAGATTTTGCTATTGTTAAATATGAAAGATATCTAAATATATAAAACTCAAAGGTGACTGACTGACATAGTGATAAATTTTTATCTTTCAAAGTTGTAGTATTAAGAAAAGAATTAAGTAATATACTAAAAAACGACTTTTGGCCAGTGGGGGTTATATATCGTATCTATCGTGAGCGCACTGATATATTAACCAAACAAAATCATAATAATTAATATGGATAGGTCGAAATCAAATATTAATATTTTATCTTTTAACTGTCAGTCCGCAAAAAGATTTATAGACCAAATTAGGGACTTATGTTGTGTAACTGATATATGTTGTCTGCAGGAAACTTGGTTATTGCCACATGAGTTAGGTTTCGTGAATAACATAGATCCTGATTTCGGGGCCACAGCGAAATCATCAGTGGACACAGGGGCGGGGGTGTTGTGAGGTCGCCCATACGGCGGTCTAGCAATATTATGGCGTAAAACCATGTTTCCGAATGTATCTATTATAGAATGTAACAATGACAGAATAGCTGCTATAAGAATTAATATACAGACTCAGTCGTTTCTTGTTTTCAATGTATACATGCCTAACGATCGCCCTGAGTTTCTTGTTGAATTTACACATATATTGTCTCAATTAAATGCAATAATAGAAGAGTGCAATACTAGCATATATATAGGAGACTTCAATGCTCACCCTAACGCGCCCTTTGGATCGGAACTGTTTAATTATTGTAAATAACACAACCTTAGATGTGTGGACACAGAAATATTAGGCGTTGACTCCGATACCTACACATACGTGAGCGCTGCGCACGGTTGTCGACGATGGCTAGACCACTGTGTGGCCACCGAAGCGGCATTTACTACTGTGAGCGCAGTTTCGGTTCTATATGGTGTCTATTGGTCGGACCACATTCCTTTAAAAATAATGTGTGAATTTCAATTTTGTTATTTTTTTGAATTTTTACATTTGGCTCCAAATCTTCTAGCACTACAAATGGACCATCGTACAGTTTATCTAATTTTCTATGTCCCTCACTTTTTACTAATAGTAAATCATTTTTCTTATACTTAACTGGATTTATTTTCTTATCATATGCTAGTTTTCTTAACTCTTTACTATAAATTAAATTGTTACGAGCGTCTGCATGAGCAACTTGCAATCTATATTTTAACTCTAAACAATAATTATCTGGATTATACAAAGGTTCTACATCGGTGCTGACTCGACAAGGTATGTTGCAAGGTTTACCAAACACTAGTTCGTAAGGTGCGTACCTAGTTTCCAAATGGACAGTATTATTGTATGTAAAACACCAATAGGGTAGCCAATGGCTCCACGTATCGGGATGCTCATTGCATTGCATACGTAGATACGTACCTAAATGTTAATGAGAGTTCTCCAGCGCTCCAATCGTTTGATGATGATAAGCTGTGGAGTTTAATTTCTCTATTTCTAGTAGTTTACATACCTCGGTCATCGTTGACGACATGAATTCAGTCCCACGGTCGGTCGCTATGGTTTTGTTAATACCATACCTTAAAATAAAATTATTAACTAATGCCCTAGCTACACTTATAGTATCCTTATTTTGTAATGGATATGCCTCAACATATTTGCTCAATTCGCATTGAATTGTTAGTATGTACATATTATTGTTCTCGTCTCTATCTACTGGACCAACAATGTCCATAAAAATCTTTTCTAATGCTGATGTAGCAGTTGTCGTAATTGTCATTGGTTCGATTGTGTTTCGTGAATGTTTCATTTTCTGACATTTGTCACATTTTTTAATAAATAGTCTAACGTCATTTTCTAAACCTGGCCAGTAAAAGTGACGTTTGATATTATTTGTCATTCTACGCACTCCTGCGTGTCCGCTAGTGGGTAGTAAATGATAGTCATTCAATATAAATTGTTTTTCATCGTCATTTTTTATTCTTTTAATTCCTCTTAAAATACAAAGTCGGGGACCGGTCCATGTTTCTTTATTTTTTATTGCTATTATTATATCTTTGATAATAAACTCGTTACTATCTTTCTTTATTATGCATAATTCTGTTACTTTTATTTCATTACATACTTTACCTAACTTCATTACAAATTCGTCTCGCGATAATTGCAATTTGAAATCTAGGTTAACATATAATATTTTCCTATTCGGTAAATACGAAAAACATTCATTCTCGTATCTTATTTCATTTTTTCTTCTTAGTTTTGCTAATTCATCTCCTTTTATAAATGCCATTTCTACTGAATTATTCGGTAATCTTAATATCTCTACGACTCGTGGTTGATCAGGCCTCTTGTCAGTAGGTACATCAAGATTTGATAATACACTTTTATTCATTTCATCTGCTCTTTTCCGTTGTGCCCTAGTCATAACATTCACTATACTTGCATTCATATCTTTCAATTCGTCTGAGGTTACACATATACGTGACAATGCGTCTGCTATTACATTATCTTTCCCTCGTACATAAACAACTTTATAATCATATTCTTCCAATGCCAATCTAAATTTTAATAAACGACTTGATGGGTCCTTCATTCCAAACAAGTACATAAGTGGCTTATGGTCTGTCATGATGATAAACGAACGCCCAAATAAGTAAGGTCTAAAATATTTAACCCCCCATACCACAACTGCTAACTCTTTTTCTATTGTTGGGTAATTTTTTTCAGCTTTATTTAGTAGTCTGCTAGCGTAAGCAATAGGTTTCAAATCATTGTTACACAGTACTGCGCCTACAGCCGTACCAGAGGCATCTGTTTGTAAAATAAATTCATTTTCGTTTGCAAAATTCGGATACTGTAAAATTGGTGGGGAAATTAATGCTAATTTTAAGTTTTCAAATGCGTTTTGGCATTCCTCAGTCCAATTAAATACTGAATTTTTTCTGCATAATGCATTTAATGTTAACGTTATCTCTGCAAAATTATTAATGAATTTTCTATAATAATTACTAAATGCAACAAAACGCCGGACCTCATCAGCGCTTTTTGGGATTAGATAATTTTTAATTATTTTTATTTTATCTGGGTCTGGTTGTATACCCTCTGCTGTTACTTTGTGACCTAAGTATACCAATTCTGTTTTCAAAAACTGACATTTAGTGGGATTTAACTTTAAGTTTACTTTTCTTAATCTTTCCAAAACATCAATAAGATTTTTGTTGTGACTTTCTAAATTTCGTCCAAAAATTACAAGGTCATCAAGATAGACAAAACATTTTTCGAAGGTCAACCCCGACATGGCTATTGTCATAATTCTTGAGAAGGCACTCGGACTGGTTTTGAGACCCATTGGCATACGTTTCATTTGAAACTGTCCAAGTCCATTACATGTAAATGAAGTTACCTTGCGAGACTCAGGGGTCAAGGTCACCTGATAATAAGACTGACTAAGGTCAAGATGTGAAAAATATACTGCACTATAAAGAGAATCCAAAATTTCAGTGATGTTTGGCAGTGGAAAACGATTATCTTGAATATTTTCATTTAATTTCCGGTAATCCACAACCAAACGCCAACCTTTCTTATCCTTACCGCTACCCTTTTTTGGCACTAACAAAATTGGGCTCGACCATTCACTATTTGATTCCTCAATTATGTCATCTTGTAACATTTGCTTAATTTGCTTAACAACTTCTGTTTTTAAACTTTTTGGTAACCTATATGGTTTAACATAAACTGGGTTTGTGTTTGGTTTTAGATTAATGGACTGTTTATAAATATTTGTGCTCGTCAGCTTATCGCCTGGCAGACAAAACACATCTGAATACTTAGTACATATAGACTCAATTGTTTTCTTTACATTGGAATGTAAGTGTTGCAAATTCAAGTGTGATAACAAAGTCTTAGCTCTATTCGCGTTTGAATTGTTTTTATCGAATGTACATATTTCGTAATCACTTAAGAGATATATTTCTGGCTGGAAAATAGGAATCTTTACTGTATTCTCACTAGTGTTAAGTATCTTAATTGGTATAACATTTTCGTTTGGTTTTACAATCGCGCTCGCTAGAAACACAATTTCCTGCTCTTTTGCTCCTATCACACATTCCTCTTTTGTGCTACATGGAATAAAATGAATGGATTCGATGCGTGGCGGCAAAATTAAAAAATCAGTTGCTACTTTTGGTGAACTATAGAGTTTTATTTTTATTTCATGATTATGACAGTAAACTGTTAGAATATTTTCTGCTAAGTTAATATTACTGTCGTAATTACTCAAAAAGTCTAGCCCTATAATACCATCAGCCTTACATGGCAGTGAGTCGAATACGTAGAATTTATGGTTTAATATCGAACCATTAGAATACATAAGGTTAAGATATAATACATAACCCTCAGAATAAATTTTTCCACCTAGACCGTTTATAACAATACGATCGTTATAAATTTGATTACTTTTTGATAATAGTTTATGACTAATTGCTGACAGTGACGCGCCCGTATCTATAAGCCACGAATACCTATTATTGTTTACATTAAAATATGCATAACGCGTATTTGAATCAGAAGACGACAAAATATAATTTTTAGGCCCGAAAAAACTGATTCGAATTCTCGTGTTCGCTTCCTATATTTTCTCTGTTGTCGTTTTGATGGGGTGTTGCATTACCTTGTAGTTGATGTGCTGAAAACATATTGCGTTGATAGCCGTGCTAATTGCCCCTACCACGAGGGCCTCGATTATTACCACGACCACGGCCACCTCTTTGGTTTCGATTGTTGTAACCATGTGTGTGATTGTTGTAACCACGATTTTGCTGGAAATGTAGTGGTTGTGAGTTCTGTGAACGACGGTTAAAATTCTGATGGTTTCCACGGCCCCTGCCGGGTCTGTTATTTTGACGGTAATTGTTGAAAGACTTACCCCTCATGTTCATGATCGCGTTTGAAGAGCTTGTTGACGGTGACTGTGCCAGCTCCTCGTCCTCAGCTGCTCGTACGGCATCTTTCAAGGTTTCATAATTTCTTGCTGCTATAATGGTGCTTAATCGTCTATTACGAAGACCATCTGAAAATTTTTTGATAGCAACCTTTTCGTTGATCGGTCTTAGTATCTCAGAAGCTGAGGAGTTTCCGTCGGCCTGTGCGATAGTAAGATTTATAAAAAGTTCCTCCAACTTTTCTCCATATTCGACTATTGTCTAATTATTTTGTGTCGTATTATTAAGCTGAGACAGTAAAGAATTTGCTGATTTCTTTCATAGCAAATATTTTTTTATATCTTCCACCAAATGTTTTACAGTTTCATACTTGTATTTTAATTTTAATTTTGCTGTTTTAGTAAGTCTTGTTTTTAAAACGAAAGAAATCAACATTTTCTTTTCACTTTCTTCTTTTAAACAATTTTCATACATTTCGATGGCATCTATCATTTTTTCTGTTACTTCTTCACTACCATTCAGTTCGGGTATTAAACTACTCGCAGTTTTTAGGTTAAATTTATCCATTGTCGAGTCAATACCTTTGTTTACTTCCTCGTCGTAAATTAATATTTTCTTCTATGTTTTCACAAAGTACACATATATTATAGTTTTCTAACTCTTCTGTAAATTTTTCAAACTGATCGCTCGCTTCAAACAAAATTCCTTCATACTGTGCGTATATTTCTTTCACACGTTTTAATTTTTTTATACCGATATCTTGTTTTCTTCTAGTTGATCCTAATTTACACAAATCGTTTCTTAGTTTTGTTAATTCATTTAAATGCGATTTTAACTTATCTTCCATTTAGCATTATTAAAACGAAGAATTTTATTCGAAGCGATACATCTTAATACTAATCTTAAAGTCCCTGAATAATATTGTTACTTAACATACCAAAAGTCAGTCCATTTCCGCGTATTTCACTTTTTTTTTACCGCACTTCAATTTTTAAATTTTTATTTTTGCACTTAACCTTTTTATTTTTCACTTGACTTATCACTTTTTAATTTTTTTTTCACTTCACAATCATTTATACATCTTCATCTCCTTTTGTGTCATCATCATCATCGTTGCAGCAGCGGCGGCGGCGGCGTAAAGAGAGACGCGTTCCCAAACGCCTCAGGTACTCTCGTCGCACCTCATCTTGGATCCACTTATGATGGCATCTTTTATATAATAAATATGCCCCATAGCATGCAGCTATACCGAAAATTACTAAAAATGCCGACAAAGCGATGTTATTTGCCTGGATGTGGTCGAAATACACCGTGCCTCTAGTTTGCGCAATCACCACCGACTCTTTTCTCTCCTCCTTAGATTGTTCCTTTCCCATGATTTTTTGTAATAATCTTGATTTCACTGTCAATTAATTGAACCACACGTGCACTTGTCAGTACAAACGGCGTGTGAACGGACACTTTCTCACCGTTGCACGCCATGATTCGCAGAACCGCAATGCTGACCTCACAGTTTCGGTTACTTTAGCCCGCATACATGGCAAGGGTCGCCATGAACTGGTTGGTTTTGGTTGAGTGTTAAATGAGACGGTCCGAGTTGAGTAAATGTAGGTTTATTACTGAAAAACTTATAATATCTACTTACACACTACAAGTGAAGTGCAACCGGTGCACCCGATCTCTGATAATGACTCGCAGAACCGATCCAATAGGATTCGTTGGGGTAAGAGGAACAGCGCTCAATGTGAGCGTTACTATAAATCGTGTAACCAAAGGTTAAATTTATTATCTAATTTTAAGTGCTGTACTAAAAGTACAGGAAAAAATGTGACTGAATGTTATGTACATATTGACTCGTATTATAATTATATTGTTGACATATTGCAGGCAAGTGCTATAGTGCGGTTTCTCATTTTGATGATCGCAAAAAGAAAAAGTATGTGACCGGGTGGAACCGTCATGTTAGACAGAGCTACGAAATCTCCCGCCAGGAATTTGGTCGCTGGACTCTTGCAGGCAAACCAAGGTCTGGTGATGTTTTCGAAAGAATGTATAATAGCAGAAGGGAATTTAAAAATAACTTAAAATGGTGTCAAAAAAATTAGGATAAAGTAAAATTAGATATTTTAGCTGAACATAGGAAAGACAAAAATTTTGTTAAGTTTTGGAACTACACAAAGAAATTTAATTATAAACAGAGGTTGCCAGTCTCTGTGGAAGGCCTGCATGAGCCCAGTGAGATTGCTGACATGTTTGCTTCTAAATATAAATTAAAACCGGAACCTGTGCAGATTCCACAGGGACCTAATACGAGAGATGATGGGCCTAGTTTTAAGGACCTTAAGCAATTTACTATGGAGGAGATTATTAAGGCTGTTTAGCAAATGGACCGTGGCAAATCACCTGGACACGATGCACTAAGTATTGAGCATATCCTATGTGCTGGAGACGTAATTTATTATAAACTTCAAAGTTTATATAAAACGTGCATACCTGCCGGGTACAATGATGAAAACCGTGGTTGTTCCTATTGTCAAAAACAAGACCGGAGACCTAAGTAGGGCCAGTAATTATCGTCCAATATCTGTGGGAACTATAATAGGTAAAATTTTTGAGCGTCTTTTGCAGCCTGAGCTGCTGCGCAGTTTAGAAATTGATGATGCACAGTTTGGCTTCCGTCCCGGTCTCTCAACAGACTCGGCAATTTTAAGCCTCAAACACACTGTGTACTACTACACCAAACGTGACACATCAGTATACGCTTGCTTACTGGACTTGTTCCAAGGGAAATTGTCGGTTTGTTGAGGTACTGGTACCGAGGCATATATGTTAATGGACTGATCGAGGAGCTTAGAAGTAGCAAGATTGGCTGCCATTTGGGAGATGTTTGCGTAAATAATCTCAGTTACGCGGAAAATATGGTGCTTCTGAGTCCCTCGATCAATGGATTGAGAAAACTTTTAGAAGTCTGTGAGCGTTATATTATAGCTCACGGGCTTAAATATAACGTTTCGAAGACGGAAATGCTAGTATAGCTGGAAAGCTAGTAGAGCTAGTAGAGCTAGTGCTAGTAGAGCTGGAAAGGGTCCGGAGCATGTGCCAAATATATTCTTGAATGGCTCAGCGGTTCGGGTTGTAAAGACGTTCAAGTACCTCGGTCACATACTCAATGAAAGTTTGAAAGATGATTCAGACGTAGAGAGAGAAAGACGGGCAATCTCGGTTCGGTGTAACATGCTCGCACGTTGCTTTGGCGGGTGTAGTGGGGCTGTCAAGATGACCCTGTTTAGGGCATTTTGCCAGTGCTTTTACACCTGCCAACTGTGGGTGAAACACACCAGGCGAGCTTACAGTGCCATGAGGGTGCAGTATAATGATGCATACCGTATCCTCATGCGTCTGCCGCGATACTGCAGTGCCTCTGGCATGTTTGCCGAAGCGAGATTGCCCGACTTCTTTGCTGTTGTCAGGTTTCGCATTGCGTCTTTTTGGGCAAGGATGCGAGACTCTGATAACAGCATACTCCGTGTAATTTGCGAGGAAGTTGATAGTCCGATATTTAAATATTGGCTTCGCGTTCATCGGAATGAGAACCGCAAGCAAATTTCGATACAGGACTTGACTGTAAATTAATTGATTGTAATGTTTAATTTTAATTGATTGATTTGTAGTGGAGTTAGCGTTCGGTGTATTGTTTTTTATTGTTTTATTTTAATATTATTTTAAGCATATGGGCAGTAAGCCTGAAATAAAGAATTATTATTATTATTATTATCAACGCAAAGCCCAAACCACTAGACGGATCGGGCTGAAATTTGGCATGCAGGTAGATGTTATGACGAAGGCATCCGCTAAGAAAGGATTTTGATCAATTAAACTCCCAAGGGGATGAAGAAGGGAATGAAATTTAGTATAAAACTTTGTCAGTTTTAAACCGATCGGGCTGAGACTTTGTATGCATAAAGCTATTATGACTTAGGCATCCTCTAAGAATGGATTTTGATAAATTAAACTCCTAAAGGGATATGAATTCCACCCCTTAGAGGATAAAATAGGTGATGAAAGTTTGTATAAATCTTTTTAGATTTTCGACTGATTGAACTGAAATTAAAGATTGGAGCTACTATGATAAAGACGTTCGCTTAAATAGGATTTTGATAAATTTAACCCCATGGGGATAAAATAAGGGATGATGGAGGATTTAAATGTATTAGTTTAAACCTATCAGTACCTAATGGAACGAATAAATTAAGACGAACAAAATCATCCGAATTAAGACGAACAAAAAATCCTGAATTACTTACTAATTGATCAACGCCCAGCCCAAACTCTTAGACCTAGAAAGCTGAAGTTTGACAAAAAGGTGTCTTTTATAAAGTAGGCAACCACTAAAAAAGGATTTTTAGAAATTCAACCCCTAAGGGGGTTAAATGGGGGCTCAAAGTTTGTATGGGGAAAAATATTTTTTGGACATTTTGACTCAAAACTTCATCAAGACATACCTTAAAGCAAACAAACGGACACGATTTTTCGAAAATTCACCCCTAAGGGGTACAAATGGGTTAAATTAAATTAAATTGCAAGGTCCTGAATTACTTACGGATTGGTCAAAGCCCAGCCCAAACCCTTAGACCTAGAAAGCTAAAATTTGGCGAAACGGTGTCTCTTATGATGTAGACAAGCATCAAGAAAGGATTTTTCGAAATTTAACCCCTAAGGGGGTGAAATTAAGGTTCAAAGTTTGTATGGGGAAAAATATTTTTATGGACATTTTGACTCAAAACTTCGTCAAGATATACCTAGCCGATAATGAACGGACACGTATTTCGCAATTTTTCAAAAATCATTCCCTGAATTACTGACTGATTGATCAACGCCCAGCCCAAACCCTAGAGACCTAGAAAGCTGAAGTTTGACAAAAAGGTGTCTTTTATAAAGTCCACTAAGAAAGGATTTTTTGAAATTCAACCCATAAAAGGGTGGAATGTGGGTTCAATGTTTGTAGGAAAAAAAAACAATTTTTGGGCATTTTGGCTCAAAAATTCGTGAAGATATACCTTAAAGCAAATAAACGGACACATTTTTCGCGATTTTTCGAAAATCATCCTCTAAGGAAATCGTCCTTAGGTTTTGGGTAAAATAAAATTAAAAATGCAAGGTCCTGAATCAGTTACTGATTTATCATCGCACAGCTGAAGCCATTGGACTTAGCGAACTGAAATTCTACAAAAAGGTATATTTTAAATTTAGGCAAGGAATAAGAAACGATTTTTTGAAATTTGAACCTTGAAATGGCTGTTTAAAATGTGAATTGAGCAAAAACATAATGGACGTACATAAATTACGTAGATATCTTTTAAACAAATTAACGAATATATGTTTTGAAATTTTTGAAAATATGAAAAAAATCACCTTAGTAGAATATCCGACGAAATTAAAAGGAAAACTATCACACATAAGTTTGCCGTTAAAGTTTTCGAGTAATAGTCGACCAAGTCCCAAACGTTGTTGGTATTAATAAGAATATATTTACTAATATTAGATCCTTGGTGTAGCTACGGACTAGAATATAGCTACGGTCTCCCCCGCCTGTCGTAAAAGGCGATTAAAGGGGGGCGTAACGGGGGCGCACACAACATCCTTCGTGCCCCAAATGCCAACCTGACCAACGGACGAGGCTCTGGCGACTGAACCGATGGCGGTATATCCATCTAGTGCTGGGGTAAATTCACCTGGCCAACGATAGGCAGCAGTGTCGTTGGTGCGACACCCAGTACCTGCGCTCACCAACCCGCTTGCCCAGCGTGGTGAGTATGGGCAATATCCCCCCAATGGCAGCACACCAATATTCACGGCCCCTAGTTCCCGGCCGCCCTGCTATTCCAGGCCACGGCAGCGGCCTTGGTTACGGCAGAGTAGGGGGTGCTAAGAATCTCCGGGTTACGGACGGCTGCCAAAAACTGACCCTGGCAACGTATAACGGACGCAGTCTACGACTGGACGAAACCCAAGCAGCAAAATTTGGTTTTGTAATTATCCTAGGACTACATTTTTTTCAGTCCTATAGAAATCTTTTAAACGTTTATAGGGCCGCATTTGGGCGCACTTTACATGACTATTGCGTCCTATAGTAGTTTTGTTGCAGTCCGGTAAAGTGCGAATTAATTTTATTATTATTTTATTGCGTGCTTCTACAAGATCACTTTGTCCTATAAAGATCTGGTACGCGCACTGAATCAGCGTGACTAGTCCTGTAACGATCTGTTGCATGCCGCTACTGGTGTAATTGATCCAACAGTGGTGATTTTCATGCCATAACTAGAGGATTTTTTTCATTTATTTTGTAACGGTGGTGTCACGTTTGTTGTGGAAAAAGAATTGAAATAGTAAAGGGTAAGTATAATCCATATTGGAATTGCAAAGGTAAGTTTAATCTTTAAAACTATTCGTTATCATGAAAGAACTTGTTGTGTTTTCACTGTTATAATATAGAAATTAACTTGCGAAATAAATTTTATTGATAAAGTGTTACATGATAATAAACATATTTTTATGCGCCTTCAAAAGTAATCATAATTATTATTTCTTTATTCATTAATTATACGTAAATACTAAGCTGACATCGATCGGATCGCGCTCCATATTGAAACGCATTTATCAGGAGCTTTACAATGCATTTCAGTCAAAGTTAATGTTATTATAGGATCATATTCATCGACACCATATTGTTTAATGTTTTAATAGGGATCCTTAAGTAAAAGAAATACAACAGAGGTAAACGCATGCAAATTGGTTTAATGCCGTATTTATTAAAATAATGTCTACAATGTCAATGTCATATGAAACACTTATCATTTCTTTATAAAGATGATTTCGATTTTCGAATAATTTTAAATTTTATCAATAATTAATTTCCCATGTATTTTATTAGTAATTCATAAAATTTAAAGAATAATTAATAAGCTTTGATGATATTACTTTGACAATGGGATGGAACACACGATGGAATTTCTTGTGTTGCGCGCGGGCATGTACATTTGCACTACTCAGCTCTCTCATTCAACAAGCATAGTTATGCTATGCTTACGTGGCTATACTTAGATCATACAAACAAATCGTCACGCACGTCAGTCGCGCGTAAGTAAAAGAAATTGTAAATCGGTAGTCCATCGATATTTATATTAAGGGAAATAACATTTGGTATTTTAACTGCCATTACTAAAACCTTCTTTAACTGTTTTATTATACCGTTATGCCAATAATGGCCTGTTCCAGCAGTAGTTAAGTCAATTGTTTTATTGTCAGTTTTAAAAAGAGTGCGGGCATCCCTCGGTAATGCATCATTTATTATTTTATTTAAAATCACAGATAGTTCAGTCAAAGATGAAAGTGTTATATTATTTTTAATAGCCCACTGTTTTATGTCCTCCCGCAATACATAGTTTTTTTCGATGTCAGTATAGTTTTCATCATCCGATTCACCAGCACTACTACCGCTATCACTTTCATAATCTTCTTCATTAGAAACACAGCCAGAGAAATGTGCTTCGCAGTTATCCATTTCAAATTGTACGGAACCATCACGTACTCGACCCGACTCTTTTTTATTCGTGGAAGTTACCGATTCAATATCCGATTTCATTTCAAGACATTTTTTTGCAACTCTTCTTCAATAACCACCACTGCGCTTAAATCGTTTCCATTTGTTTAAATCCATTTTTAGTATTTTCTTGTTTCGCAAAACACAAAATGAAAAGAAAATGGCGGTGGACAGCCGATCACTCTTGTAATAGCAAATACTGGCCACATATAAGTAGAATATTACCTATAATAGTAGCAGGATGTGCAATTTTAATGCTAGCAATCCATTAGAAGTCACGACAAAGACAAATCAATCTTTTAATATCTTCGATATATAGTAGCTATAACCAAAACGTTTACAGGAGAACTTCTCTTATAGAAGCATAAAACAAAACGTTAACAAGAATAAATAGTCTTATTAAATGCATTTATGGGAGCATGTATATGCTGTTCCTATAAGAATCATATAACGCAATCCTGTAAACGTTTATAAGTCTACGTAATAGGGTTGAATGTGCTTGTAGCGTTAATAGTCTAATAAGATGTTTTTGTAAACGTTTTTAAGACTATGTAATGGGATTGAAAGTGCTTGTAGTGCAAATAGTGCCTTAAGGTGCTTTTATAAGATCAGTGATTTTAATCAAAGCGTCTATTAGAGTGCTATAAGATGTTTAGTCTTATCAGTCAACGGTTATAGGAGAATTTTGCTGCTTGGGAAGCTTGGCGATCCTTGAAGCGGAACTAGAAAAGATAAAATGGCACGTGGTTGGGCTATCTGAAGTCCGAAGAGAGGGGGAGGATACGATAACCCTAGACTCAGGCCATTTGTTCTACTTCAAGGAAGGAGACCAGATATCCCAAGGTGGCATAGGTTTTCTTGTCAATAAAGCACTCCATGATAACGTGGTGGAGATATCCTGTATATCGACCCGGGTAGCGTACCTTGTACTGAAACTGACTGAAAGATACTCTCTTAAGGTCGTACAGGTATATGCGCCGACGTCGAACAGTTCGGATAATATGGTCGAGGCCCTATATGAAGACATTACCAAGGCCATACACACAACCACCAAGACCCAATTCACCGTTGTCATGGAGGACTTTAATGCTAAAGTAGGGAAACAAAGGCGAGACGATTTGCATGTTGGGCCACATGGATGCAGAGACGTTGGATGCAGAAACCATAGGGGACAGATGCTAGTAAATTTCCTCGAAGCAGAGGGGCTCTTTTGTATGAACTCGTTCTACGAGAAAAAATCCCAAAGGAAATGGATCTGGCGAAGCCCCGATGGCAAGACGAAGAACGAGATCGATTTCATCCTGACGGATAAAAAGCACATACTTAGGGATGTCTCCGTGATCAACAGGTTCAATACCGGAAGTGATCACCGCATGGTTAGAAGCACCCAAAATATCGATTTCAAGCTGGAAAGAAGCCGAATGATGAGATCTGTTCTTCGTCCGACACTGCTCCAAGTCGAGAAAGGCTTAGATGCCTTTCAGCTAGAGCTGAAAAATCGTTTTGCCCTACTCGAAACCACAAGCAATATTGACAGGGACCTCGAAAGCGTGGCACGTACAATAAGCGAAGTGGGAGCCAGGCATTTTAAGGGAAAGCGAGCAAGCCGGAAGTCCAAACTTTCAAGCGAGACTTTGGAACTGATGAGAGTACGACGAGAAACGCCGGAGGATGTTTTGCCAGATCCCCAGGCACTCCATAGAAAAATCCGGAAATTGGTGAGACGTGACCTCCGAAGCTCTAATACTCGCCTCATACAGGAGGCGATTGAGCAGAACCGGGGGTCAAAAGTCTTTTCCAAGAACCTGGGAAGGAGTCATCTGACAAAGCTAAAGACCTCGGACGGAAAAATCGCCACATCAGCACCAGAGATCCTCGCTGAAATCGAGGACTTCTACGGCAAACTATATTCTTCGCGAAACCCAAAGCCTCCACCCGACGCCAACGATCCACGTGCCATGCTCACACGCCACTTCACCGACGACCTCCCAGATATAGACGAAGACGAAATTGCTGCGGCTCTCCGACAGCTTAGCAATGGGAAGGCTCCCGGCGAAGACGGAGTAACCTCAGAGCTCCAGAAGGCAGGAGGAAGACCGGTAGTCAAGGAGCTCAAAAGGCTTTCCAACTCCGTAATAACCAGTGGGACTACCCCGGAAGCGTGGAGCAGGGGCGTGGTAGCGTTGTTTTTCAAGAAAGGGGACAAAACTCTCTTGAAAAACTATAGACCGATTACGCTCCTGAGCCATGCCTATAAGCTGTTTTCGAGAGTCGTCACCAATCGTCTGGCCGCTAGATTTGACGCCTTCCAGCCACCGGAACAAGCAGGGTTTCGCAAAGTTTTTAGTACCATAGACCATATCCACACAGTAAGGCAGGTTATGCAGAAGTGCGAAGAGTATAACCAGCCACTGTGTCTAGCTTTTGTGGACTACGAGAAAGCCTTCGACTTAGTCGAGACCTGGGCAGTTCTGGAGTCCTTGCAGCGTTGCCAAGTCGATTGGCGATACGTGGAGGTGCTGAGAAGCCTATATAATATGGCAACGAAGATAGTCCAAGTACAAAACCACCGTACAAGACCAATCCAATTGCTCAGAGGTGTTAGACAGGGGGATGTCATATCCCCGAAACTGTTTAACAATGCTCTAGAGGACGTCTTTAAGACGCTAGATTGGAATGGACTGGGCATCAATGTCAACGGCAAATTTCTATCGCACCTCCGCTTCGCTGACGACATAATAAAATTGGCAGAAACACCACAAGTCCTGCAAAAAATGCTGCACAGCCTTAACGCTGCCTCGAGACGTGTCGGCCTTGGGATGAACTTGGACAAGACCAAGGTCATGTTCAATGATAATGTCGTGTCCAGGCCGATCTCTGTTGACGGTGTTACGCTCGATGTTGTTCAGGAATACATATACCTCGGGCAAGCGTTGCAGTTAGGTAGAGACAACTTCGAGCGGGAAATCACCAGAAGAGTGCAGCTTGGCTGGGCAGCATTTGGGAAGCTGCGTCATATCTTTTCGTCGCCACTCCCGCAGTGTCTAAATACCAAGGTCTTTAATCAATGCGTCCTACCAGTCATGACCTACGGAGCCGAAACGTGGAACATGACAGTGAGGTTGGCCCACCGATTGCACGTCGCTCAGCGAGCAATGGAGCGCTCCATGCTCGGGATCTCGCTAAGGGATAGAATCCGAAATGAACCCATCCGACGGAAAACCGGAGTGATGGATATTATCCAAAAGTGTAGCAAGCTGAAGTGGCAGTTGGCTGGCCATGTCTGTCGCAGAACCGACGAGCGTTGGAGTAGACAGGTTCTCGAATGGAGACCACGTCTTGGCAAACGTAGTGTAGGACGCCCCCCAGCCAGATGGTCAGATGACCTAAAGAAGATAGCGGGTAGTGGCTGGATGAAAACAGCGGAGGATCGTGCAAAGTGGCGCACCTTGGGGGAGGCCTATGTTCAGCAGTGGACTGCAATAGGCTGATATGATGATGATGAGATCCTTGGTACTACAGAGCTGAGATTTGCTATGATCATACATATTGATTGCACTGACAGATCTTAAAAAATAAAATGATGGAAAAAAAATTCGGGTCTTTCCCATACACGTGAAAGGGCGATGGATTTTTTTTCTCGCCCCGCAGATATCATCGAGTGATAGAAGGCGTTTCCTAAGAATATTTTTCGATTCAGCAATCCGTTTGCGAAACACTAAAAAAATGTGGAATAATTCACGAAGGTAGCATATACAACGAAGTTTAATCTAATCCAAAATGGCTGCCATACAAGTTTCCACGTTTTAAATGCAGCAGTTCGATATTATTCCTAAAACAATAATATAATATAAAAAAAAATCACGCATTAATTATTATTCTTAACAATAATATTGTCGCTAAAAAAAACAATTTTCGAGCTCGCTCCGCTCGCGCTTTACTTACTTCCTTTCTGTTGCATTATTCTGTTGTACTTAGGCCAAAGCTAAAGTTATTTCTGAAGTAATCGTCGGGAAAATTTTTTCATTAGTATAATCGAGGTGCAGCTAGATAGTGGTTTTTTCATATTATTCTAAATGCAAAAAAGCTTTAGTTCATAATATTATGTATTCAATATTTACTTCAATATTCATTTAATATTTACTGTGGTTAAGTGACTTCTTACAGAGTGTGCAACGGTTTTGCTATTTGTGTAGTCATTATGGGGTTACAACAAATTCATATTAAATGTTGTACGAGTAGTAATTTTCTAAAGCAAAGCCCAATTCAGTAATAGTTTTTGATGATATTTTATGTGAAAATCAAAATAATGTTAGAGATTACTTCTCGATGGGTAGGCATAAGCACATTGATAGTTTTTATTTGAATCAAACTTACAAAAAATTCCGAAGCAGCTAGTTCGAGACAACGCCAACTTGATAGTCATTTTTAAGCAGGATGACATCAACATGAAGCACATTTATGATGAACATGTGAACACTGATATGCCTTGGATACAGTTTAAAACAATGTGTTCCAAAGTTTGGAGCACTCCATACGATTGTGTCGTTATCAACAAAGATTGTAGTATAGCAAATGGTTGTTATCGAAAGAACTTTGATTCGTTCATAGTTTTTGAGCAGTAACATATTTAATCAAAAGTGACTCGAGTACTGTATCAGTATCTTATTTAATTTGAAACCGTTCACTGCTATAACATGGATATTTCATAAAACGCAAATTGGTTGAAGCAGCTAATGGTATCAAGAAAAAAGTAAAAAAGATGAGAGAGATTGAAGAGTCCAATAAAATACATTGGACATGGTTTTCAAACCTCTAAGTGAGCCACTCAGTAAAATAGCAGAAAACCAAAATGTTATGGAAGTTAAAAACGATAACTTCTTCAATTTTGATCGTACTCTGAAAGGTAACAAAAATGAAGGAAGAAGGCGTGAAAAAGAAGACAAAGTTGAAAACGAACATGAGACATACAATGAAAGTGAAAATGAAAAATACAATAAAAGTGAAAATGAAACATACAATGAAAGCAAAAGTGATGATGAAACATTTAAAAGCTTTTCTGACAATAATACCTCTTCCTGGTCACTTTCTTCAGAAGTGTCGTGATTCCTAATTTTCAATGTGTTTCGTGACAATTTTTTCTAAACATAGGCACAGTTCTTGGCTTGCGATTGGTAAAACGTTGACCAACCACGTGCTAAGAACGCCATTTTGAAGAAGGGAGTAAAAAGGGAGAGGGAATACGGCCGCTGGCCGAGCCCAAGCTGTCAGTTTTTAGCGAGCACACGAGTCGAACAGTTGTCTAGAAAGACATTATATTGCTAAGAAGTAAACCAAAGTTGTAATTTTACTAGTAGACAATTTGAAGAAATAAATCAAGATTATCAAGATATACTGCTTCTTTATTGAGTTCACCACAATTCAGCAGCGGGATGACTACGCTCACATCACCAAGGAAAAAGAGGGTATGTTTTTAATGCAGTTTTAAATTCATGCATTTTACTAATTGTTCTTTAAGTCACCTATTACGATCATATAAGGTCCTAATTTATTAGTGCATTTCCTTTTAACACGTTATTGTGTAGGTCAAAATATGTCATTTAAGTCAAAAAACAAAAGCAAAAAATTAAATTTAAAAAGGTTTAAAAAAATGTTGTTATGATATTTTTTACTATTATGTTGAATAAACCAATCCATTCAAACGTAAATAATAATGAATGGCAGTAGTAAAGCGGCGAGTGGGGAGTGGCCTTGGCCTCGCGCGTCGGTCGTGCGCACACGCTTCCCGCGCCGCGCCGCACCGCGCGCCACCCCTCCTCGGGTGTCGTAGGCAGATGATCGACTCCTTAAATTGTTACATCACTTACCTACTTACATCAAGGTAGGGTGCGGTGGTCTAGCTGTTACCTATCATTAATTCATAATTGTAGTACGTACCTACAGCTGATCTATCTTTTTTTATTCATCAGTAAGCCACAAACTTAACGGCACATACAGACAGAGACGTAAATACACCCAGATCAGAAACGAAAACAAACATTATGCTTTTTAATAGGTAAGTACCTACCTTCTACGTAATTTACAACCAGGAGTCGAATTCGGAACCGTGTCGATTAGGTTACTAAAATGTAAACAACCAAATACCTAGCTGACTTGACGTTACTACCTACCACAGGGTACCTGGTTAGGTACAGTTAAGAGTACGTGGTTAGGCACACTCAAATACACATGAAGGTTGACACTTTGCACCACATGAGTAGTTTAAACTTTGTAGGTAGGTACCTACCTACCTTACCTACTGTTCTTTTTATTTTCGCAAAAGGGGGGAAATCATAATTTAACTGTCCAGTATTATGATATGCTTTTTGAGTTTACCTATCCCGTCCTGTAGTGGCATCATTGTGTTGTAGGTATGAATTTATGCTTTAAAAAAACAAAATGTTTAAAAACAAGTTATTTATTTTTAACGCGAATAGGTAGGTACTTAAAGAAAACAATTTACCAAACCGAAAAATGCTTGACTATGACTAGGTACTACTTACAACAACAAACAATTTTAACAATGTAAATCGTTGAGACGATTCTACTTCACCAATCACATCCATAACACTTCACCAGATTTTGGACTGTAATGTCATGTTACCTTCACTTTTAACAGTTTATCACTTAGAAATTTACCGACAAGTTACCTACCTACCTATTATTTAAGTTTTCGTGCTGGATTGAAAGATAACAATTACACTTAGGTACCTAGGTACCTACTAGACGATTCACTTTATGTAAGACAATTCTAAGTAGGTACTTATTTACGATCCACTGCTTGAAGGTCTTACGACATGAGGATTCTCTTCGTTCCAGAAGTACCTCTACATTATCCATGTTTCTTAAGTATTGCATCTTCACTCAGCCACTTGGAGAAGCTGTTGCGCGGTTGAAAATCAGTGTCATCTAACACCTGCACTGCACCCTAGGGAAGTGTTACCTACGGGTGAAGGTCACAAAGAAGCTTCCACACATACACGTCGCTGATGCTTCCTTTGTGGTGGCCATCGGGTGACGAAAACAATTGATTATCTCCTCTTCCAAGCGGGCAGAATTGCGGCCGGCCAGTGTCCAGGGCAGGAGGCCTGGACTTCCTCCAGTCTCGATGGCGACGGCGCCGGCGCTGTACCGAGGTAAAAGAAAGACCGGAACGTTCGATTGCAACTATTGCAAGCAGGCGACTGCGGGCGGCTGCGGCGAGCGGAGTGTGCGGAACGCACAGGCCGCCGGCCGTCGTCGGTGTGCGTTGCGCGGCACGGAGCAGCGCGGCGCAGGCGGCGGGGCTAGGGGCGAGGTGGTGCGCGGACCTCAACCAACCACTCAAGATTTTTTACCAAGCAGAAGATAGACTAGACGTAGCAGTAGTTTACTAGTAATAATTACAAAATACAACCATACTTCACACATATCAGGTAGATATCGTATTTTCCCAACCAGGAGTTGAACCTGGACCCGTCGATTAAGAGTCACTAAGTACCTATTACTTTAAATGACCCTGGAGTCAAAATAACTACTTAAATTAGCCACATTAGGTACTACTTTCTAAGTCCCGGCAAAAAAGTGTGTTATAAGTTTGACGTGTGTACCTACTGTGTATCTGTGGCATCGTAGCTCCTCCGTTTAAGAGTTATAAATAAACAATAAATGAGTTTTTATTAGGTAGGTAGGTATGGAGGGCCGCTCGTCAGGTTACCTACCACACGCGTGCACTCTGTACTGTTGCGATAAGAGCAGTTTTGCAATGAAAATGGAGTAACCTAGACCCGTCGATTGAGTCACTAGGTAAGTACCTATCCCTTTTAAAGACCCTAGAATTTAAAGAACTAAGTACTTGAATCAGCTGCATTAGATACTTTCCAAGTCCCTACAAAAAAGAGGGGTTTTATAAGTTTGACATGTGTATTCGTACTATTCGTGTGTGTCTGTCTGTGGCATCATAGCTCCTAAACGAATGAACTTATTTCGATGAGGTTTTTTGTTTAAAAGCTTACAAAACCGAGATGGTTCGTAGCAAAATTTTATCATAATTGGTTCAGTCCTTTAAGAGTTACAAGTGATAAAAGTCGGGGGTGATACCTACAACATTTTCAAGGAGTCAAACCTGGACCTGTCGATTAAGAGTTACTAGGTGCCTATCACTTTTAAAGACCCTATCAGCTACATTAGGTACAGAGGCCAGTGCATCAGGTCACTCCATTTTCATTGCAAAACCGCTCCCATCACAACAGCACATTTTTACAAAATTGGTTCAGCCGTTTAAGAGTTACAAGTGATAGGTAATGTCGGGGATAATGCAAATGCAATTTTTGAGTTATTAATAGGTAAGTAGGTACCTAGCTGCATTGTTTTTCCAAACCAGGGGCCGAACCTGGACCCGCCGATTAAGAGTCACTAGGTACCTATCACTTTTAATGGCTCTAGAGTTTAAAGAACTAATTAAATCAGCTAAATTAGGTACTTTCTGAGCCCCGACCAAAAAAGGAGTGTTGTAAGCTTGTTATAAAAGTTTGACGTGTGAATCTGTCTGTGGCATTGTAGCTCTTAAACGAATAGACCGATTTCGATGCGGTTTTTTTTATTTGAAAGCTGACATAACCGAAATGGTTAGTAGTTACATTTTATCAAAATTGATCAGCCGTTTAAGAGTCACAAGTGATAAATGTCGGGGTGATACCTACAACATTTCCGACTTTTGATTTATTAATAGGTGGGTAGGTAGGTACGTTGCATTCCCAACCAGGAGTCGAACCTGGACCCGTCGATTAAGTCACTAGGTACCTATCACTTGTAAGACCCTAGAATCTAAAAAAAATACTTAGGTACCTAAATCATCTACGATAGGTAGGTACCTACTTTCTACGATCCGACAAAAAAGGAGTGTTATAAGTTTGACGTGTGTATTCTGTGTGTCGTCTGTGGCATCATAGCTCCTAAACGAATGGAGGACCGACTTCGATGCGGTGTTTTTTATTTGAAAGCTGATAATCGAAGTGATTCTTAACTACATTTTATTTGGTTCAGCCTTTTAAGAGTTACAAGGGATAAAATTAAATGTTAGGTGATACAACATTTTAAATTTTAGATTTATTAATAGGTGGTTTAGGACGTTGTTTTTTAAAATGAGGAGTCGAAATGTAATTGTGAATTGAGAGACAGAGTCACTAGGTACCTATTCATTTCAATTTAAAGGCCCTAAAATGTAAAGAACTTCTTACTCTTAAATCAGCTAAGTAGGTAATTAGGTAGGTATCATGTGCTATGGGTATGATTTATGCTTCAAAGAAAATCATTTTTTCAAGATTATGTCGTTTATTTATTTTCAGTACGAATAAAAAAAAACAATTCCGCAAATGAGTAATACCTGCTCAACTAGGAGTGATGATGTACTTACAAAATCTAGGTAGGTAGGTTTTTGTCATCACATTTCACTCACACTTATTTATTAATATCACTTAGGTATCACTTAATCCGTACCGTTAGTTACATTTTAAATTTTAGATTTATTAATAGGTGGTTTAGGACGTTGTTTTTTAAAATGAGGAGTCGAAATGTAATTGTAAATTGAGAGACAGAGTCACTAGGTACCTATTCATTTCAATTTAAAGGCCCTAAAATGTAAAGAACTTCTTACTCTTAAATCAGCTAAGTAGGTAATTAGGTAGGTATCATGTGCTATGGGTATGATTTATGCTTCAAAGAAAATCATTTTTTCAAGATTATGTCGTTTATTTATTTTCAGTACGAATAAAAAAAAACAATTCCGCAAATGAGTAATACCTGCTCAACTAGGAGTGATGATGTACTTACAAAATCTAGGTAGGTAGGTTTTTGTCATCACATTTCACTCACACTTATTTATTAATATCACTTAGGTGATGGTGTAGTTAGGTGGAATCACATCAGTTTATCACTTGGCAAGTTATACCGACGAATTGGCATAACTAATTATTTAGGTTTTGGTGCTGGAATTAAAGGTACCTAACAACTAAACTTACTGACGATTCACCTTATGTAAAACAAATCTAAGTAGGTAGGTAAGTAGGTACCTACGTATTTACGATTCACTACTTAAAGCCCTTGAAGGTCTTACGACATGAGGGTTCTCTTCGTTCCAGAAATGCATTATCCATGTTTCTAATTGCATCTTCTCACAGCCACTTGCAGAAACTATTGCGTGGTTGAAAATCAGTTTCATCTAGCTCACTCTAGGGAAGTGTTCACTGCTGGTGGTTAGGGTTAGGATACTAACTGCTGTACATACCGTCCATTGTTTTGTATGCACAAGGCGGCTCTCCGTTGCACATGAGCACCAACACGTACTAACGTGTCTCTGTCACGCCTCATCACACGAAATGCGCGTCTTATTCTCCGACGGAGTTCTCGTTCGGTACGGATTAAGTGACCGTCATTTCCATACACTAAATCCTTTGCTCGCCCCCAAACGTGAAAATCCATCGGCGTTAGGTCTGGCGAACGGACAGGCCAGGGCACAGGTCTACCGCGCCCGATAACGCGTCCTTCAAATTCTTGAATCAGGTACGCGCGGGCGGTTCGAGCGTAGTGTGCTGGGCATCCGTCGTTTTGGAAATAAAAGTTTCTTAACAGGTGTAGAGGCACTCGCTCCAACATGCGTGTCACTCTTGTTTGCAGTAACTCCACGTATGTATGTTTCACCGTTTAACCTTTGTAGAAATACGGGTCCTAGAAGTTGATCACCCAGGAGTCCAGCCCACACATTTACACTGAACCTGATTTGAAAGTGATCCGGTCTTACGACGTGAGGGTTTTCTTCGGTCCAAAAGTGGGCATTATGCTGGTTAAAAAGGCCAACACGAGTGAATGTGGACTCATCAGTCCACAGAATGTTCCTGGTTGGATCTTCTCGCAACCACTCGCAGAAACTAACGCGTGGTTCAAAGTCAGTTTCTTCCAGCTCTTGGACTCTAGTGAAGTGGTACGGGTAAAGTCCTTCCTCGCGAAGAAGCTTCCACACGTAAACGTCGCTAACGCCGAACACAATGGATGCATCCTTTGTGCTGGCCATCGGGTGACGATGGAAAAAGTCAATGACCTCTTCTTCCAAACGGGCAGAGAGTCGCGGCCGCCCAGCGTCCAGGGTAGGAGGCCTAAATGTCCCCCAGTCACGATGGCGCTGCACCGCTCTAAGAATGGTACGCGAATAAACCCGCCGTCCATTTCTTTCTGCGTACAGTTCTGCAGCTGCCGATAGGTTGTAGTTGGACTCCTCATAGCAAATAACCATTTGCATGTATTCTTGATTGGAATACGTGTAAGGCATGATTATTAGTATCGTAACAGCGCGGTAAAGATTAAATAACAGGAACTAGTGTCCGGAACGAATGCAAGTACGAGACTACGACGAGCGGCGAGTCGGAGTGCGGCACGCGCGGGCGGCCAGACGGCGGCGGTCAGCGGCGCGGGCGCGGTGAAAATACTCGCCGTCGGTTGGCGGGCCGGGCGACGGAAAGCTTTGACTTTCTTTGTGTATGGCGAATGCCGCGCGGCGCACGGCGCGGCGGCGCGCTTTGACGTATTTTTCATTCATAATTGTACGGCTTCGTGTGATAGAGAATCATTCCTTTATCTTTAAACGGATAATTCATTTTTTATTTCTTTTACTAAATTTAATTTTAAGATAATTCATTTTTATGTTGTTTTTTGGAAAAAAACAACATAAAAATGAATGCGGGCGAGCGGGGAGTGGCCTTGGCCTCGCGCGTCGGTCGTGCGCACACGCTCCCCGCGCCGCGCCGCGCGCCACCCCCCCTCGGGTCAAAGGCAGATGATAGACTCCTTATCACATGGATGATACCTACACGTACCCACTAGTAGGTACCTACTAGCTGAAGTTTATTCATTATTACGAAAACCCAACCTTACTTACATCAGGTAGGGTGCGGCGGTCTGACTGTTCTTATTAATTAATCATTGTAGTACCTACAGCAGCTGATCTACCTTTTTGTATTCATCAGTAAGCCACAAACTTAAAGACTCATTCATTGACATCAAGGTTTGTTTTGTAGCGTGGATCCCTTGATGCCTAACTAGGCACTAACATACAGACGTAAATACACCCAGATCACAGATAAAAAGCAAAGTATACCTACGAAATGTACAACCAGGAGTCGAACTTGGAACCGTGTCGATTAACTAGAATCTAAACAACCAAACAGCTGACTTGACGTTAGGTAGGTACTACCACAGGTTACCTACGTGGTAGGTAGGTTCGGTAAAGTTACAGTAGGTACCTAGGTACGTGGTTAGGCACACTCAAATACACATCAAGGTTGACACTTTGAACTTTCTAGGTAGGTACAGAGGCCAGCGCAACAGGTTACTCAATTTTCATTGCAAAACCGCTCTTAACATCCCGTACATAGGGCAAGCGTGTGGTAACCTGACGTGTGGCCCTCCGTACCTACCTACCTAATAAAAACGCTAAAATTAAAAAAAAAAAATCTCTCCTGACATTTATCGTTTATTTAAAACTCTTAAACGGCTTAACCAATTTTGATAAAATGTAGCTAAAAACCATTAAGGTTGTCATTATGTCAGCTGTCAAATAAAAAAAACCGTATCGAAATGGGACTATTCGTTTAGAAGCTACGATGCCACAGACCGTTACACACGTCAAACTTATACCTAACACCCCTTTTTTGTCGGGACTTAGAAAGTACCTAATGTAACTAATTTAAGTAGTTCTTTAAACTCTAGGGCTATTAAAAGTAATAGGTACCTACCTAATGACTCTTAATCGACGAGTCCAGGTCTGTACGTTACTTTCCCAACTAAGAGTCGAACCTAGACCCGTCGATTAAGAGTCACTAGGTACCCTTCACTTTTAAAGACCCCAGATTTCTAAAAAACTACTTGAATCAGCTACATTACGTACACAGAGGCCAGCGCATCAAGTAACTCCATTTTCACTGCAAAACCGCTGTTATCACAACAGCAAAGAGTGCACGCGTGTAGTAACCTTAGTTGTGGGCTTGTGGCCCTCTGTAAAGTCACTACAAAAAAGAGGGTTGTTCTAAGTTTGACGTGTATGTCTGTCTGTGGCATCATAGCTCCTAAACGAATGGACTTATTTTGATGCGGTTTTTTTGTTTAAAAGCTGACATAACCGAGATGGTTCGTAGCTACATTTTATCAAAATTGGTTCAGCCGTTTAAGAGTAACAAGTGATAAATAAAGAATTGAATGATAAAAAAGTCGGGGGTGATACCTACAACGTTTTCAATTCTTGAGTTATTAAAAGGTAGGTAGGTAGGTACGTTGCTTTCCCACCCAGAAGTCGAACCTGGACCAGTCAATTAAGAGTTACTAGGTAGGTTAGGTACCTATCACTTTTAAAGACCCTTGAATCTAAAGGACTACTTAAATACTACCTACATAAGGTACTTTCTAAGACCCGACAAAAAAGGAGTTATAAGTTTAACATGTATCTGTCTGTGGCATCGTAGCTCCTAAACGAATGGACCGATTTCGATGCGGATTTTTTTTGTTTGGAAGCTGACGTAATCGAAATGGTTCGTAGCTACATTTTATCAAAATTGGTTTCAGCCGTTTAAGAATTACAAAAGTGATAAATGTCGGAGATGATACCTACTACATTTTTAATTTTAGAGTTATTAAATAGGGTAGGTATTGCTTTTCCAAACCAGGGGTGGAACCTAGACCCGTCGATTAAGAGTCACTAGGTCCTTTTACTGGTAAAGCCCTAGAGTCTAAACTCTAAAGAACTAGGTAGGTACTTAAATAAGCTACATTAGAGATACTTTCTAAGTCACGACAAAAAAGAGAGGTGTTATAAGTTTGACGTGTGTATCTGTGTGTCGTCTGCGGCATCATAGCTTCTAAACGAATGGACTTATTTTGATGCGGTTTTTTTGTTTAAAAGCTGACATAACTGAGATGGTTCGTAGCTACATTTTATCAAAATTGGTTCAGCCGTTTAAGGGTTACAAGTGATAAATTAATGTCAGAGTGATACAACATTTTGAAATTTAGATTTATTAATAGGTGGTTAGGGACGTTGTTTTTCTTACGAGTCGAACATGTACCTAATCGTCGACTGGGAGATAGAGTGTCTAGGTACCTATTCATTTTAAAAACCCTAAAATGTAAAGAACTACTCTTAAATCAGCTACCTACCTTAGGTATCATGTGCTGTGGGTATGATTTATGCTTCAAAGAAAAACATTTTTTAAAGAATGAGTTGTTTATTTATTTTGCAGTACGAATAAAGAAACAGTTCCACAACAGAGTAATACCTACTCAACTACTCGTACCTAGGAGGGATGTACATACGTCAGTATCTCTAATTAGTCTGTGAATGTACCTACTTACAACAATAAACAATTTAAAAAGTAGCTAGGTAGGTAATTTGTCATCACGTTTCACTTACACTTATTTATCAATATCACTTAGGTATCAATCACATCAGTTTATCACTTGTAAAGTTATACCCGTAGGTTGGTCTGAGACAGTTTATACCGTGTTTATCACTTGGCACGTTATACCCGTAGGTATGAATTGGCATAAGTTATTATTTAGGTTTTGGTGCTGGATTTAAAGAAACCTAACAACTACACTTACTAGGTACCTAGACGATTCACCTTATGTAAAACAATTCTAAGTAGGTACCTATTTACGATTCACTGCTTGAAGGTCTTACGACATGAGGGTTCTCTTCGTTCCAGAAGTGCATTATCCATGTTTCTTTTTGCATCTTCACAAGTTACTCGCAGCTACTAAAGCGTGGTTCAAAATCAGTTTCTTCCAGCTCTTGGACTCTAGTGAAGTGGTACGGGTAAATAGGTAACCTCCTCACGAAGAAGCTTCCACACGTAAATGTCGCTTAATTACGCCGAACACGATGGATGCATTCCTTGTGCTGGCCACCTGGTGACCATGGAAAAAGTCGATGAGGTCGCTGGGTCATGTTAGGTGATCTCTTCTTCCAAACGGGCAGAGTCGCGGCCGGCCAGCGTCCAGGGTAGAATGCCTAAACGTCCTCCAGTCACGATGGCGCTGCACCGCTCCAAAGACGGTAGGTACGCGGATTAACCCGCCGTCCATGTCTTTCTGCGTACAGTTCTGCAGCTGCCGACAGGTTGTAGTTGGACTTCTCGTAGAAAATAACCATTTGCATGTATTCTTGATTGGAATACGCGTAAGGCATGATTATAACTATCGTAACACAGCACGGTAAAGATTAGTAACAGGAGCTATTGTCCGGAACGAACGAATGCCGCGCACGAGACTGCTCGGAACGGCGCGTAGGGTCGGAGTGCGGCGCGCGCGGCGCGGCGCGCGGCGCGGCGCGCAGTGCGGCGCGCAGTGCGGCGCGCAGTGCGGCGCGCAGTGCGGCGCGCGGTTTGGAGGCGAGCGGCGGCGCGGGCGCGGGGGAAATACTCGCCGTGGGCCGTGGGTTGGCGGGCCGTGCGACCGAATGCTTTGACTCTCTTTGTTTATACCGAATGCCGCGCGACGGCGCGCTTTGACGTATTTCTCATTCATAATTGGCCGGCTCCAAGTGATAGAGAACCATTCCTTTATCGTTAAATGGAAAATTCATTTTTTATTTTTTTTGCTAAATTTTATTTTAAGATAATTAAATTTTATGTTGTTTTTTGGAATACTATTAACCTATACAATAACGTCTTTGAAGGAAGTGCACTAATAAATTAGGACCTTATATAATCAGAATTTGTTTCACGGCACCTAGTTGAACATTGGATTGGTATTGCGGCTATGGCCAGGTCATGTCTGTCTAATGCCAATTTGATTGAATTGCTGAAAACACTCGGCCAGGTCTACTCTTTGGCAGTGTTTTCATGCGATAAATTGTTAGAAGCCAGCCGCATTTACACCGCTGTACTGATTGCAAACGATATCTTCTTGTCAGAATAGCATTCGGTTAAGGCAACTCCTTAGTAGTGCTATTCCAGTACAATTACGTCAATTCATTGCATACACCATTGGGTCAAGGCTACTCCTTTATAATGTTGTCGTGTAATGATTTGGGGTAGCAGAAAATTCATCAAGCTGGTTGCAATCATAAATTCAGTCGGTTATCATGTGTCCGTTTTTTTTTCTTCTCTCTCGTAAAGTTAAAACGTATAAATTGTGGCTTAAAGAACAACTGTTCAAAATTGGAATTATGTTCGTTACTTACACGATACAGGTATTACGCATTATAGTCGTACCTTTTCATATTAATTTGCTAGTGCTGTACAAGATATGTGAACATAAATTAAAATTTGAATAATGTTAAATGTTGTCATACTACCCCAGTATAGAAATCCAATTAATAAATCGGTTTGGCATTCTCCCAAGGCATGACCCGGAAATGTTAACCTGATAAGCATTATTAGACCTTCGTTAAGACAGTTTGGTTCGGGCTACTCCCGGATAATTTAGTCTAGCGATATCTAATAATTGTGTTAGGGTTAGTAATTTTTAAAGAAGTTTTAGTAGCAACATTTTGTTTTTATCAAATGGCAACTCCGTTCAGGACTGCCATCTTGTTTGGGTGCGATTGGTTGGCGCTTTTTTTCGGTAGCCAATAGGAACCCGTTATTTTCCCTCCAACATTGTGAACAAGAAGATTATTGGCTGACGACACAGGAGACTTAAACCAATCAGAGCTCGTCATTTTACCGCTAAAATGTTTAATATGAAATTCGAGAGGTGGCCATTTTTGCATCATTCTTTCCGCGGCAGGCATAGGAGTTAGACCTAGTAAACTGTAGCATTTTATTAAATAATTATTAATTGTTCTGGAAATAGTTTGCTATCAAGTAAATAAATTATATTTTACCAAGTTCTACGGCAGTTTTAAATTTGGAAGCATCCAGGATGACAACTCCTTTATATCAGAAGTGCAAAGGACAGCGTTTCAAAACGTAAGTAACACGCCCAATTATGTTTTAAACACTCTTTGCCTGAAGGAACTCCATGGTCTGAACCGATCAGTAAAGTTAAGCAGTGGACATCTGATGGGTGACCAAAGTACCTATCACAGGCGTGACTGTGATAGCTGTCGATCCTGGCTATTGTCGATTGAATACTTTTTCTTTTACTCTCAATTCGAACGAAATGTGGTCCATGGTGATTTTATGGTGTTGTATGGGGACTATGTGTAAGGCTAGTTCGTGTTATGGGGTTTTCTAAAGGGGGTGAAAATTTCGTTAGTTTTGGTCTACGACCTACCGTTTCAGAGATATTTCACATTTTATACAAGCATTAGTTAGTGTGCTGTGAAAATAAAGAAGACTGACAACTTGCTATAAATTTCATACCAAATCGCTTTCCTTTTGAATATAATTTGCCACCTGTATATAATATATGTTCAATTACTTATTTTATGTTTTATAGTACCGCCAAGTTACATGAAAATTGTTTGTGAGTTGGCAGATTATGAACGATCGACCAAGTGGACCTCCTGATGAGCGGAGGCTGATGACACCGAGTCGCAGCTCCAGACGTGGCACAGCTTCCCACAGCCGTCGAGGGATAGAAGCCGAAGCCCGGTCCACTTCGAGCCTGCCCTCAAGGAGAACCACAAGCGTGTGAAGCAGCTCGAGGCCTAACTACTGAGGGAACGAGACAAGCTTCGCCACGCTGAGGAGCAACATCGGTTAACTGCGCGACGCGAGTGCCGGATGAAAAGAACGAGCCGCCACAGCGTGCGCCGCAGCGCGTCGGTACACTGCGGGGTGCCAGCCGACGACGTGACCACCAGCATGCGTCAGCGTGTGCGATAGCTGAGCGCCGCCGCCGTAACGACGCAGGATACATGCAAGGTCACGTAGCCCTTCTTTTACTTAGAAAGACTTACTCGAGATACTCATTAGCAGGGGGGTGTCACTCCGCAGTTTAGGCATGTTCGCGCGGCGGGCATACTGAGTATGCCAGCGAGCGCGGGTCACTACTCGCCCCGCGCGCTTGAGCCGCGTTGGTCGCGTGTTGAACAAAATAATGAGTATACCTACTTGTTAACAATATTAAAACCAGACAGAAACACGTTTTGCCATCACAATAGCCTGTAGGTCGTGTAGGTGTCTGTAGTTAATAGGTATGTAGGCTAGGTATCAAATAACATGGTTGGTTATGTCAACTTGTGTTTTTACTTACTACACTTCTTAACCAAAGTTACTCTTGATTTTATAAGCATTGTTATCTTACTAAATTAATTTCAATAATAATTTGGCGGCGAGTATAAACCCTGAGCTCTCGTCGCGAACGCGGCATCGAGTCGCCGGTGCGCAATAGAATATGAACGCTAGCGGCCGACTATAAGTTTCAATTTCTCTTGCAAGCCTGTGCCGCTTGCAAAAGTAGGCAAATTTTTATGCCTAAAGTTGACTTTTGTTAGGGAGTGAGACTTCTGTACGTTAATACTATTATTTATTCTGTGTCATTAGTTTAAAATATAATTTAACATCCAAACTTGAGGATGTACGATTGACCTCAAAAATTGATCAAATAATATTGTACCTAATTTTGTCCCCTCAAAAGAATCTGCGAATTGATATCTGGTAAAAAAAAAAGATAAATTAGTGCGCCTCTGTTTATGGATGGGTTTGTCAAACAACTACCCACTTTGCTTTGCAACTCCAAGGGTTAGCCAATACCTGGAACGAAGGGTTGAATTCAGCATTGTTTAGTTAGAAGGAATGGCAAGATAAGTTTTTTAAATCCATTCTCCTTTGAACAGAATTATGGACAGACTTTAGAGGATATGATCAAAAGAAAAAGTCTTGATTTGATGAGCCTATAGAGATTTACTCTTACAAAAATCAAATCAAATGAACTTTATTGTGATACACAGGTAAAATGATAGATGTTACAATTTTGGAGTTTGCAGTGGCCTAACAATGGCATACACAGCCATACAGTAATAGTAATATATTATGAAATCCTAAAATAGTTGAAAATGTATACGTTCTAATTTGACTAAATAAAAATTTATTAAATTAATAACAACGAATCTTCTCATGTCAACATATTAGGTAAAATCATCATAATAACAACATATTAATCTATTACATTTTTTGAATAATTTTTCCCTTTTAAAATTGTAAAATGAATAAAATACGTAGTCTCATTTTTAAATTAACACCGCATGTTACCGTCTACCGAGAAAATAAATTGTGTATGAACCCAGGTATGTGTTATGTAGAGTCGTTAAAATATTTATTTAAAATATGAATAAATCTTTGTGCGCTCTAATGAGTACTTGCTAGGAGTTCATTGTAAATCCTGGGTGACATTGCGATTACTCTTTTACTGCATAAGGTTGTTTTCTGTGCTGGTAAATACAATATTCGCAACGACATGCTCGCTGATTAAAATAAAAATTATCCAAAGACTTATTACGAAAAGGGGGGATTCATATACGTAAGGGGACGTAAGTCATGAGTTTAAGCTTTTTAAATTGGGGCCCACGACTTTCAATTATTTAGATGCCGGTTATTACACGTATACATCTTTTATAGTACAAATACATGTTCCCACTTTGTGCCATTTGCCCAGAAATTATACAGTATCGTAGCCTTGAGACGACCAATCCATAATATGCGGTGAGAACATCCTCCTTGTCAACGACTTTTAACTAAATTCGGTAGTGCGTATAAGAGTAGACTGATTTTTCTACAGACAAACTCTATATGTGTTTGCCACTATAAATTAGAGTCAATGCGTATTCCCAGAAAATTCATTTGTTCAGTTGTCCCATTTTTACGCTGTTAAATTAGACTTCGATTGTAGGTTGTAATTTACGTTGCTTAAAGCTCATAACTTTTGCTCTAGTTATTGATATTAGGATTGCCTGTGTTTCACTATCTTCGAAGCAAACCACAGTACAGTCATCCGAATGCAGAGTAATAGGATTGTTTATGTTACACACTATATCGTTTATTTAATAAAGTAAAGGCCCGGGGTACTGCCCGGTGGTACACCGAATCTGACAACTTAAAGTGAAGAGCTATACAACTTCCTGTCTATCCCAGTTATCTGCATTCTACTACTAAGGTATGACTGTGATAAGTGATAAGTGATATGGGCTCCCATTTTCCGCATGTAGGCTCTTAAGTGGCCCATTATGCGTGTGGGTCAGTGGTTATTCCAGCCACTTCAGCTCCGTCCAGAAGCTCAGAATCCTCCTGGGGATTTCGCAGGCTTCGCGGAGCGACCTAATGTTTGCAAGGATTTTTGCCCGGTGTTCTGCCACTCCCATGCAATCCAGGATTACATGGGCGACTGTTTCATCAGCCTCCAAGCAGCCCCTACAGAGGGGACTGTCGGTGACGTTTAGTACGAATAAATGCTTGTTCAGAGCACAGTGGCCCGTAAGGGTACCCACAATTATTCGTAGGTTATCTCTGGATAGGTTTAGCAGTCTGCGCGTCAGACGCGGGGAGGGTCCTGTAAAGGCTTCCTTCGACTGCCGACAAGTGGTTACGTTGTCCCACCTGTCTTTGTGTTGCATAAGGGTGCGTGCTCGGATCCAAGTCCGTATTTGGCTAAATGGAATCGGGATGGTTGGCACAGGGCCTGCCAAGATGGTGTTTGATCCCTTCCTAGCCAGTTCATCTGCCGCATCATTACCTATGGAACCGCTATGCCCCTTAATCCATTGCAGGACGACCCTGTTGGCTGAAGATATTTTATTCAGCGCTTGGTGGCATTCGGTAATAAGTCCAGAAGTATATGAGTGATTTCCTAGGGCTTGTAGTACTGATGCGCTATCAGAGAGTATCCTAATGACGTAGTTTTGGATACTCCTTCGTGCAACTGCGTTAGCTGCTTCCTTGATAGCCACGCATTCACATTGGAAAATGGAAGCATGTATCCCTAGAGCTAGTGATATGTGGATATTCAGATCGAGAGAGAAGACCCCGGCTCCTGAACCGGTTTTCATTTTGGACCCGTCCGTATAAATACGGACTTCATGGATTCCAGAGTAGTCTTTCTCCTCCTCCTTAAGTTGTATATGATACTTTTTCTCAAAAGCATAGAATTTTGGAGTCTTATCACACGTGGCTGCAATAAGAGGCTGATGTTGCAGGGCCCTGTCCAAAATAGACATGTGTGTGCTCTTACAGGTGTCCCACAGTCCTAGTTTCTTTAGTCTTATCGCCGCCATCGTCGCCTCCTGTTGTATAAACAGGTCTAGGGGCGGTAGGCCTAGGATGACTTCTAGGGCTGCTGTTGGTGTGGTTCTCATGCAACTTGTAACTGCCGTACAGGCTAGCCTCTGGAATCGTTGCAGTCGGGTGATCGTAGTACTTAGTTCGGTCCTGGGCCACCAAACAATACTCGCATAGGTTATTATTGGTCGTATTACGGCTGTATATAGCCACATCGTGATTTTCGGAGCTAGACCCCAGGTTCTTCCTATGAGTCTTCTGCACTGCCAGAAGGTTATGCATGCTCTCTCTAGTTTGTGATCAAGATGCTTGTTCCACAGTAATTTGTGGTCTAAGATGACTCCCAGATATTTCACCTCGTTAGTTAGCATCAGGTCGGTATCAAACAACTTTGGCAATTTAAGGTTGCCAAGTTTACGTTTCTTGGTGAATAGAATGAGTTCTGTCTTTGTCGGATTAACCGATAGGCATTGCTCATTGCACCATAGTTCGACGACTCTCAGTGCTGACCTCATAAGGTCGCATAGGGTGTTCTCAAAAGCACCGCTTATGAGTATTACCAGGTCGTCTGCATAGCCCACCGTAAAGAATCTGCGACTGTTTAGTTGGCAGATCAGGTCATCAACAACAAAATTCCATAGGAGAGGGGATAGGACTCCTCCCTGGGGGCATCCTCTCGATACTACCCCCCTTGTTGTTGAGTTGACGGTGAATTGAATGGCCCTTTTACGCAGCATGCAGTCTATCCACCCGGCAATCGTGGCATTGACATTATGTTTTGCGAGGGCTCGGCTTATGCTTGTAAATCGTGTTTTATCAAATGCACCCTCTATGTCAATGAAGGTGCCCAAGGTTGATTGTTTGTTATTAATAGCGTTTTCGATGCGCGTGACTACGCTATGAAGCGCCGATTCGGTTGATTTGCCCATACTATAGGCATGTTGGTTGCGATGAAGTGGCTTAAGTCTTAGGATGTTGGTCCTGATCTCCCGGTCACAAAGTCTTTCTAGAGACTTCAGGAGAAAAGATGTTAGGCTTATTGGCCTAAATGACTTAGCTTGTGTATAGTCACTTCTGCCGGGCTTGGGTATAAACACAACTTTGACTTCTCTCCATTTGAGTGGAACGTGACGAAAGGCTATACAACCTCTGAAGATCATTGTCAGATGACTGACGATGGCTACATCACTCCACTTAAGCAGGCCCGGGAAAATTCCGTCTAGGCCAGCTGATTTGAAAGGGAGAAAGCTATTGATTGCCCAATTGACTTTGTCCGAGTCAACTATGTTTTGGGCGGCTATCCAATCTTCGTGATCTGGAGTTACTTGGACATCATCATCCCAGTTGATCTCGTCTGAGATTCTACAACCTGGAAAGTGTGTTTCTAGTAGTAACTCGCTAGTTTCGGCGTCGTTATTTGTGTAAGAGCCATCAGGTCTTTTCAAACACCCCAGTGTCCTTTCGGGCTCACTGGATAGTATGTTTTTAATTCTTACAGCATGGTTATTGGACTCGATGTTAGTACAGAAGCGTCTCCAGCACTCGCTCTTCCTGAGGCGGATCATCTTCTTGAAGTCCCTACGGGCTTGCGTGTACTCACTCCAGTCGCGGTCTTCTCTGGTGTTTGTAGCTCTATTGAACAGTTTCCTTACCTTACGGCGTTGCTTTTCCAGAGCCGGGCTCCACCAGGAGTTCCGGTTTTTTTGGTTTGCTGTTACTGTCGTAAGTGGGCATGTAGTTTCAAAGGAGCTATTGAGTAATGAAGTTAAGTTATTAACATGGTCATCTATATCCTTATTGGAAGTGTAGGTGGGTGGAAGCCCTAATTTTTCCAATTCTGTCGCCATTAAGGCTCTGAATCGGTTCCTATCTAACTTCCTTGGATTTCGTCTAGGTTCAGGTGGTTTAATGGTCATATGTATGTTAAACAGTATCCTTTTATGGTCGGAGAATGATGCATCCTTAGACACATGCCAGTCCGAGATGCATTCAGATATGAGTTCCGTACTCAGGGTAATGTCAACAATGGTTTCAGCTCGAGACGTTACAAAGGTAGGTTCCGAGCCTATGTTAAGAATTCTTAGATTAGTAGTAAAAAGGTAATTTGTGAGTTCCTCACCTCGGTCGTTAGCACTTACGCTGCCCCACAGCGGATGGTGCGCGTTCGCATCGGCAGAGATGACCAGCTCGAGCCCCTCCTTTTCGCAGTGAGCGACCAGCGACACAAGCTCCGGGGATGGTACATCCGCATCGCCTGGCAGGTAGGCAGACGCGAGGATCACGTCCTTTATGTCGCTGTCGGGGGTGCTAGAGAGCCTTACAACTGTTAGGTCTCTGGAACAGAATTGGGTGATTAAGGTGATGTTTACATGTTTCGGAGCAAATATACATGATCTTGGTTCACTTACGGTGGTGTCCAGAAGGAGCTTTCCACCAATGTTTGATAGGCCACAGACCCTGCCGTTCCGTATGTACGGCTCTTGTATCAGGGCTATGGCTTGGTTATCTGTCTCCAGCACTCTGCGAAGGGTGGAAATCGCAGTCTGACTGTGCTGGAGATTGGTCTGGATAATTTTAACGGGTGGGTGAGGGTGGAGTGTCGGAGAGGTCATCGCTGTGGAGTAACGCCTCGACATCCATCGCCTCTAGCCCAGGAGTCGTCCCCCACGTAAGCTGTGTCGTCAACCTGTCAGTTATGTCGACGACTTCGCTTTCGGTGGTTTTCGCGCTTTGGCTCGAGGTCCCTGGTTTGGGGCTCGGTCCTCGCGCGGCGACACCTGGCGGCGCAGTATGCAGTTGCGCGGGACCAGAAGCTGGCCCGCTGCTCTGACCACGGTTGGCAGGACCCGTGGCCATACTGCATGCCGCTGCCGAAGGAGGCGGGGGTGGCTCATTGCTGAGACCAGCCCCGCGCCCCTCGCGGAAAAATCTCATGTATATCTGCCCCATACGGTAGTGAACTCTCCTGCCCCTCTCAATGAGTTTGTTCACTTCCGTTTGAGGCAATCCTAAAACCAGGAAGGTACTTGGTGGGTCTTCCCTCGTATCCACGTGGTACAAAGACCATTGGGAGAGGTCGTACCACTCAGAGTTCTGGCTAATCAGTTTCCTATATAGGTCACCGATTTCACCAGACCATCGTGGTACCATGAGGCCGCACTTCACCTTCTTCGGAATCTCCGACTGGCGTATGACCGTCAGCCGGGTATCCTTATATGGTGATGTTATTTTTGTTATGGTTTCCTTCAGCCAGTCAAGGGCGAATTGGTTTTCGCACCATACCTTGATAACCCCATCGCACAAAAAAGGCCTGCCGCGGAATGCCGCAGTACGAGGCACCGTGCCAGGGGTTGTCGGCTGAAGTTCGGCGATGTCCAGGTAATCCTCTAACGTCTCCGTAATGCTTTCCGCATGGGCTGACGTTAGGTTTGCAAAAGGTTCAGTCATAATGGCTACGCAGAATTCACTGCCATGCAGTGTGTCTGCGTAGCTGACCGATGGCTTGGTCACGGCGGGTGTTGGGACAACCTTGGCTCGTTTCCTGTCGCCCCTGGGCGAAAAGGTCTCGTCCATTCTAGCCCTTTTAGGCTGAGTGGTAGCCTGCTCAGAGGCGACAGGACCCGTGTGCCTCTGCTTCCCTTTACCCGCTCGCTTGCCCCTTGGTCTGGGAGCAGCGCTGCGGGGAAGTTTGCCCTCCCCCGCTTGAGTAGCTGTACTCCCTCCTGGTGTGGCCGCCAGGGGTGTCCGTTCGGTACTCGCACTCGGTTTCGGGCGGTTTCCCAGCACTGGTTGTGTTGGGCCTACTTGGACACTGGTAGAAGGCTGTGGCATGGGGGCAGGACGCCCCTTCGCCTGTTGCCTTCTGAGCTCCTTAGCGGCTTCCCGCTGTTTCCGCTTAGCAAGTCGTGCCTTGGCACGGTTGCTGAGCGGCTTCTGTTGTGCCGTTGTCGGCACCGTTGAAGTAGCGGTTGGGTCTTTTTTGGTCTTTGATTTCCGTTTCTTGACCGTTACCAGTTCCCATCCGCTTAAATCCACGTTTGGCATCTGGTATTCGGTCGTCGGTTGTTGCGCAGACGAAGCTGCGGTTGCGGTTGGCGCACAGAATCGCGCAGCCTGGCAAACGGGCGCACCTTTAGGCGCAGCCTGGTTGCCTCCGGTAGGTGTGGTGGGCGCATCCGAAGACGCCGCCTCTGGTGTACACGATTTTCCCTGTAAATTGGCCATTTTAAAGGGTTATAATTATTCATCCTCGGCAGCGTTCCGCCCTCCATGGAGCCCGCAAGGGGGGACGCCATACATGTCAATGTGCATGGTCGCCAGAACTACTCCGAGGATATAGGAATCTTCCCTGTCAGTAGGACGAGACAAACGTGGCGAGATTGCCAGGGTTGCAACGCACCGGGGGTACCGATACGCCGCTCGCCCTGGGTCTCGCGCCACGCCGCCTGCCCCCCTTCAGTTCAGATCCCTAGCCTGGCGCCCTCTGACGGGAGCCCCAGCCGATTGATCATGGGTGGCTAGTCCATGACCTCCCGTTTAAGCAGAAATCCGGGCCAAAGAGGTGTGTTGCGAAGCTCAACCTCCAGGTTCCCTTCATCCTCCCGTACGGGTATCCACGCACGGCACAAACACGTGGGTGGTCAAAATTTCCAACATGCCGTCAGCGGACTATTGTGACGACATGCCCTCGCTAAGTGACCACTTGCTTACCGAAGTGAAGGAGTTGCTAGAAAACCGGTTTTAAGGCGCCGGTGGTTCGCCTTCGTCCAAACATAGTTTTGCTATTGTGGCTATCGAGGAAGATGGATTGTGTAAAACTCGTGAAGCCACAACATTGCCCGGGGTGCACGACCTCCGCAAGCGGAGGTCCGCCCCTACCTCGCGACGGCAAGGTAGGAGCGGCGGGGACGTACTATGTAGGACTTGGTGACGGGCGCCTGTAGCCCGGGTTTACACTCCCCGAGCGTGCGCATTTCGGCATTTCCTGATCATTTAAAATGGTGATCCCCCCCAGCTAGAAGATCACCTCAGGACCCTTTGCACCATCACCTCGCACCCCTAGGTATGACTGTATAAGTATTAGTGTATTTCCCCGTATGCCTTATGACTCTAGTTTAAAAAGTAAAATTTTATGTTGGACAAAATCGAAAGTTTTGGTCATGTCCTTAAACAGTCCGTAAGCGGGTGGCTTATTTTCAATATTTCCAAAAAAAATCTGAAAAAAAAAACGTATACTTATTGCTATGTCAATTTATTTATTTTTCCGAAATTCCGTTTGCCCCTCCGCTAGTAAACTATTAAATTCAAAATAATTATAGAGTCTACTAATAATAAATTTTTCAAAAACCTTAGAAAACAGTAGGATAAGAGCAATAGGCTTATTTCTTAATTTCAAATAGACTATTATCTTTATTAAGTGGTTTTATAATGGTTATTTGTAACTTTGAGAGGAACACACCTCCATTAAAGCAGAGTTTTACAATATGGGATACAATAAGCAAGATTAAGAAACTAACAAATTTAATTACTTTTGTAGAGATATTTTCAAACCCGGTGCTGTTCTTATTCAGATTTTGAATAACGTGACATACTTCTTTTGGGTCGGTTGGACTTAGAAAGAAAGATTTAGATGACACATAACCAAAATTATATTTGTCATTATTCGCTGCGCCATATATGTGGAGTTATGTACGACCATTTACTATTAATTTATCTTTATTCTCTTTTAATTATTATTTTTTTGTTTATTTATAATAATCCAAGTTGATTTCGATTTGTTTTTGAGTTTTTAATGTAGGTAGTTATTTTGAGCCTTTAGCGTTAATTTTATTATCTGGTAGTAATTTTTAGAGTACGTTTGGAATAAGTTTTTCTGTTAGTCGTTTAGATTTCCTATACTTCCACCATATAACATAACTCAACCAATGTGACATAGTAGGCAAGCGAGCGTTAGAATATTTGATACAGTGGATTAGTGATAGAATTCTTCGATCTGCAGCCCTGGCGTTGCAGTGTACTGAACCTGTTCAATTGTTGCTATACTTAATGAGCAATAGGTATTCCTACCAACATGGCAATCGGAATCAGGCTGAAACTAAAACGGATAGTACGAACAATAACCACTCCAAAAATAACAAGCCAGATACTAAGCAAGTTCCAATTACAGCAAAATATCACAATTTTCTGTTCCTGAAAACCACTGTTGAAGTGTACTTAATGTAACTATCTTAGTCACTGAGCAGAAAATTGTAAAAATTCGGACAGAACTGAAAAAGGCAATTGTCCAGAAAGCATTGTTCGTCACTAGCGGTACTAACTCGGAAGAAGACTAACCGAGCATCTGAATTCGTAAAAAAACATGTCATAATAAACAACAATTCTTTCGAGACCTTTATAAATTTAGGGAGCGATGTGTGACACTATCTGTAGTGCAATCTTCAAGTTTGACTCATGATAACGTTTAAGTCACTCTTAAAAGGATTCAACAATAGTATAGTTTAGGTGACCGGAGGGTTGCAGCTAGTTCTCAGCGTAGACGATGTTGGGGTTGCTGTGCTGTGCCCTGTAAGGTGGTAGTTGATAGTTTTCTGGACAAACCTGTGTTAATAGGTCAATCTTACACAGAACAGGCGCTATAGTTGTCTATAAGGACTCCACTAAACTACAGTTCGTTGATGTCGGCAAGGAATTGCTCACCTTCGATATAGAATCTAGTGTCAGATCTTCTTTAGCTGTTAGTTAGGACTACTGCATATGCTAATATTAAATCCAATTTCAATGGCACTATTCTTTTAAGGAGCATCATGGCAGGAAAACGGTGCGAAGATATGTTACAGGGGATATAGTTTATGCCAATAATTCTTGGGCCCTACTACGTAGCCGAGGTTTTAGGTTAGGATAGATATAGGCTCATTCCTATTCCAGCTATAAGTAAAAATAAAAATAAAAATACAAACTATTTTAGTAGCGAATCGAGTGATGCCGCGGATTCACGTATCCGCCTTAGAGCTTAACAAACCAGATTCAGATCATGAATCTAATGCAGACTACAGCAATTTGAAAGGTGATTATAATAATAAGTAGGATATTAATAACATCTATGATTGGATAGGTAATTGATTAACTATTGTTTTTGAGAAGCCCTTGCAGAGGCAAATATGTACAGATTTTGTTTTCTTTGTTCCAGATCAGACACGAGAATCGATTGGTTCGTGTTTGATGCGAGCTACGCTTCTGCGTCACAAGTAATTGAGTTCTTGGTCGCGAGGTTATTTTCACTGCTTCACAAGTAATTGAGTTCTTGGAAGCGAGGATATTTGAACCACTCACAATTGAGCGTTGAGTGGGATCGAATATGATATATTTCACTGCGTCACAAGTAATTGAGTTCTTGGACGCGAGGATATTTGAACCACTCACAATTGAGCGTTGAGTGGGATCGAATATGATATATTTCACTGCGTCACAAGTAATTGAGTTCTTGGACGCGAGGATATTTGAACCACTCATAATTGAGCGTTGAGTGGGATCGAATATGATATATATAAGATAAGATAAGATATTTTATTTAATAAAAAATGTATAATGATTAAAAAATATGCAACCGTATCTTCCCAAAATCGAGATTGGGTTATGATGCGTTGGTTGTAAATATGGCCTCACCCCATAATCGAGTCTTGGGTTACGTAGCCTAATTAGTGTAATAGTCTTTCCCATAATCGAGTCTGAGGTCAAGACACGTTGTAAAAAGTAACTTCTCTTCTTTATAATCAAGTGTCGAAGATGTCATTTCTATGATTGAGCTTAGGGTTTTACAATTAAGCTTAGATTTATGAAGTCAGATTTTATCAAAATATTCTCGATGTACCTTAATCGATTTCTTTGCTTCAAGCATTCAAATGATTCAAATAAACTAGTTATAAATTTTAATTTGTAATTTAGTAAGACTTAGTTTGAGACCCAAATATATTATTGTATTATTAATAAATTGATGTAAATACTTATAAGCTTATTGTTGTTATGAAATTGTAAACTTAAGTTATTCCTTTTTTTCTTGAGACCAGAATCTATTTTTGTGTAACTAATAGCTTGATGTTATAAATATTAGCTTATTGTTATGAAGGAAGTGTAAACTTATTATCTTTTTGGTTCAATCATTTAAGTTTTTCGCATTTATATAATTGTAAAAATCGAAACTACTCAGTTTAATTATGAAGGTTGGTGCAACTGGTCACAGCTCCGATTGTTAGGGTGCCGCAAGGCGTCGTGTGCGGGGACGCTCACGATGTCAGGACGGTCGATTGTTAGGGTTAGTAATTTTTAAAGAAGTTTTAGTAGCAACATTTTGTTTTTATCAAATGGCAACTCCGTTCAGGACTGCCATCTTGTTTGGGTGCGATTGGTTGGCGCTTTTTTTCGGTAGCCAATAGGAACCCGTTATTTTCCCTCCAACATTGTGAACAAGAAGATTATTGGCTGACGACACAGGAGACTTAAACCAATCAGAGCTCGTCATTTTACCGCTAAAATGTTTAATATGAAATTCGAGAGGTGGCCATTTTTGCATCATTCTTTCCGCGGCAGGCATAGGAGTTAGACCTAGTAAACTGTAGCATTTTATTAAATAATTATTAATTGTTCTGGAAATAGTTTGCTATCAAGTAAATAAATTATATTTTACCAAGTTCTACGGCAGTTTTAAATTTGGAAGCATCCAGGATGACAACTCCTTTATAATTGTAATCTTCTCTTTAATACAGTTCTATAACGGGCATGACCAGTTGTAGCATTTCGGTCAGGGCTACCCTCTGACAATGCTATACTGGGCTGCATAATAGTGATTAAACATTTTTTTTTATCGCCTTGTGCGGTCCAAATAATGTTTTCACTTGAGGTTATTTGCATCGGGCTACCATCATTCGAACTTGAGTACGAAACCCTTGTCGTTTTAATTAGAAGTGTATGACAACGTTTAACATTCTTACGACCTCATCTATTTCATAATTATTATTTACAGTAACATTTTCAGAGAATGTAAATTAGTCTATGCGAGGTACAGTTTTGCAGTACTTATTTATATAATTGTGTAGCTAGGCGAAATTAGAGGAGGCCAAGTGTGTCTCTTACATAGTGACAGAGGAGACTAAATGTGTCTCTTGATTAGTGATAGACGAAATAGTAGTAAAAAAAAGACTTTTGTTTATTCAGACGGGTTAGGTAAGGACTTTGGAGTTCTTTTGAAAAATTGCCTTAACCATCAGGTAGTTAATTTTTGTTGGCCGGATCGATCCTTTAACGACATCGTTTGTTCCCTGACTCCGAGTGAGTATGACGAAAATACCACTGTGGTTATTATGGTGGGAAATCATGCTAATATAAGTAGAATAGACCTAAACACGAACATAGGGGTACTCTTGTATATACAGGATAGAACAAAATGTAAATTTATATTGAATTCCTTCCCTTATTGTAGTAATCTGTCAGACAAGCACAATCAGTGCATAAGTAGAATGAATATTCATTTATATAATATAACACATTGTCATAGTGACAGTATTTTCCTTTTTGACGTTAATAAATTTATTAACAAATTTAATTTTACAGATGGTACTTCGTACCTACCTTTTAGTCATAGGAGACGTTTAGCTACTCTGGTAGCATATAATATACATAATAACCTGACAAATGTTAGTAATATCATAAATGTGAATACTTTAAACTAACTGCAACGACAATAGGAAGCCCCTTGCCGGACAATCTCTGTTGTGTTGGCGAAGGTCTTTCTAGCCAAGTCATAACGAAGGATGTTCTATCAGTGAACAATAAAAATTGTATTCTCAACTTGGTACATCAAAATTTGCAAGGAATGGAGAACAAAGAATTATTGGTAGAACTATTCATTAACTGTAATAAGATTGACATTTTATGCATTTCAGAGCATTGGCTACGTAGTCATCAGTTAATGTTTGGTTTCAATAATCACCAAGTTGCTAGTGCATTCAGCAGAAAAATATCCATACGCGGAGGTTCAGCTATATTTGCTCGTAATAATTTAAAGTTTAAAGAACGTAATGACATAGTAAACTTGTCTGTTGAGCTCATTACTAAAATAGCCTGTATAGAGCTTGAGCAGCTTATTGTATTATGCGTATACAGACCGCCCAAGTCCTCATATGAATCTTTTGAAAAAATCATGGAGGAAGCATTATTCAAAATCAGTAATAATAATAAAAACATTGCTGTTTGTGGAGACTTTAATGTTGACTTATTAGTAGAGACTTCTCTAGGTAGTAGAATCAAATCTTTGTTTAAGTGCTATAATTTGGTTAATCTTTTTTTGGAGCCTACACGAATTACCGCAACTTCTAAAACGTGTCTGGATAGCATATATACTAATTTTAATCCTCTCAAAAAATCAGTTATCGACAAGCTACCCTCAGATCACTCTGGACAATTAGTTTCTTTTAGTGCGCTTCGTGGAAAGGCTGTAGAGAGAGGTATCAAATATGTGCTGATTAGCGACACAAGGCTTGAGAACTTCAGAAATAATATGATCATCAAACTACCAGGTCTAAGATTTGATAATAGTGATCCTAATGTACTTTTCAACTCTGTACTTAGATTGTCTAAACTAGAATTTGACACTGTGTTTAAGGCCAAGACGCTAAAAGTTAATGACTCCTTGAAGTTTAGTGATTGGGCGACAGTGGGAATTCACAAAAGCAGAGAAAGGCTGTATGATCTTTATGCTGAGAAAGCATATAACAATTCTGAAACTTTTGTTAATTATGTTAGAGCTTATTCTAAAACTTTTAAGCGTGTATGTAAAGCGGCGAAAGCTATGTTTGTTAGAAATAAAATTAAAAAGAGTAATAATATCATTAAGACTTCCTGGAAAATTATTAATTGTGAGACGGGAAGGGTTAAGTCTCGCAACTTCGATTTTAAACTCATTATAAATGACAAAATTTTAACTTCAGATGTTGCTGTTGCTTCAGAATTTGAAAGATTTTTTACTGACTTTCCCGTCTCTACTACTCAGTCACTAGACTCATCTCCCGCTTTCGCTGAATCATTGCTCGAACAGAATGTAGACGAAAGTAAGGTTCCTTTCAGTTTTTCACATATTGTCGACATTCTTAAAACTTTTAAGATGTTAAATATAAAAAAGGCTGCGGACCTTGATGGTCTTTCAGTAAAGGTGATTAACTCCATAATAGATTGTATTGCTCCACACCTAGCGTTTATTTTTAATAAATGTGTTGATGATGGTGTTTTTCCTGATTTGATGAAACATGGTAAAGTAATTCCTCTATTTAAAGCTGGTAGTACATCAGACCCCACCAACTTTAGACCAATTTCAATACTACCAGCCCTTAGCAAGATATTTGAAAAAATTATCCTTAATCAAATAACCACTCATTTCTACGCTAACAACCTTATGAATATAAATCAATTTGGATTCACACGGGGTCGCTCTACAACCGATGCTGGTGTTGAGCTCATTCGTCATATTTTTGCGGCCTGGGAGGACTCGCAGGATGCTCTTGGAGTCTTCTGTGATTTGTCCAAGGCTTTCGATTGTGTTAATTATGAAACTCTGATCAGAAAATTACATCATTATGGCATAAGAGGAGACGCACTTAAGCTTCTGGAATCTTACCTGAGTAATAGGATCTAGAAGGTTGAAGTTAACGGCACTAGGTCACCTGGGTCCGCAGTCTGTATGGGCGTCCCACAGGGTTCAATCCTAGGGCCATTCCTGTTTCTCGTTTACATTAATGACTTACCATCTCTTGTTAAAGACGCCCATGAGATCGTACTATTTGCAGATGACACATCACTCATATTTAAAGTGAAGAGGTACGACTCTGATTATGACGATGTGAATACTGCGATCTCAAAGGTAGGTGAATGGTTTACTGTAAATAACCTTCTTTTGAACGAGAAAAAAACCAAATGTGTTAAATTTACCTTGCCCAATGTTAAACAAGTTAATACCAATGTACAGGTTAGGAATGAAAAACTGGGCATTGTGGAATCTACTGTATTCTTAGGAATAACTCTTGATGCAAAGCTTCAATGGGGTCCTCATATTGATGGGTTAGCGAGCAGACTCAGTTCAGCAGCCTACGCAGTTAAAAAAATCCGTCAATTATCGGACGTTGAAACCGCGAGAACCGTATATTTCAGTTACTTTCACAGCCTAATGTCATATGGCATTTTACTGTGGGGTAATGCTGCGGATATCAATAAGATCTTTGTTCTGCAGAAAAGGGCTGTTCGCGCGATTTATCAAATGAGACCTAGAATGTCTCTTAGACAAATGTTCAAAGAAATAGATATTTTGACTTTTGCATCCCAATATATATATGACAATCTTTTATATGTGAAGAAAAATGAACATTTGTTTAAGAAAAATAGCGATAGGCACAATGTTAATACAAGAACCAAGCATAAACTGGATGTACTAGACAGTCGTCTCCACAAGGTCACGAACTCTTTTATGGGTCAATGTATACGTTTCTATAATAAGATTCCCATGTGTATTCAAAATTTACCTTTGGATAAATTTAAGACAGTGATTAAACAAAAACTTTGCAAAAAGGGCTATTACAAAATTTCTGATTATCTATCAGACAGGCAGCCATGGGAATAAACTGCTCAGCTCTAGTTATTTCAGATTTAGTTAAAATTAGTAAATAAGAAAATTTGTAATGCGATTTAAAAGAGCAACCTCAGAGTTTCTTGCCTGTTCTTCTCTGAGGAAGACTGCACCTTTGCGAATAGGCGTAGAGTCAGTAGGATCAGAGGTACGAATGCGTATGTATGTATTTAAATCGTTTAATGTATGTTTGTATGTATTTCATTGTAATCTTGACTTGTTTTAAGTGACATCCTGAATGTCCTATAAAATAAATATTTTTCTATTCTATTCTATTCTATTCTATTCTATTCTATTCTCTATTCTTGCTTAGTGATAGACGAGATTAAGTGTGACTCTTGCTTAGTGATAGACGAGATTAAGTGTCTCTTGGTTAGTGATAGACGAGACTAAGTTTGTCTCATGCTTAGTGATAGTCAAGACTAAGTGTCTCATGCTATTCTTGCTTAGTGATAGACGAGATTAAGTGTGACTCTTGCTTAGTGATAGACGAGATTAAGTGTCTCTTGGTTAGTGATAGACGAGACTAAGTTTGTCTCATGCTTAGTGATAGTCAAGACTAAGTGTCTCATGCTTAGTGATAGTCGAGACTAAGTGTCTCATGCTTAGTGATTGTCGAGACTAAGTGTCTCTCATGCTTAGTGATAGTCGAGACTAAGTCTATCTTATGCTTAGTAATAGTTGAGACTAAGTGTGTCTCTTGCTTATTGATAAGGGACTTAGTGTGTCTCTTCCTCTTATGTGTTTAAAAGAGCTTTGTATTTCTCTTATTTACTTGCTAAATATAGTCAAATAAGCTGTGAGATTACGTAATCAGTACATAAAAAGGTGATGTAGAATTTGTAGTTTAACCACCTCTTTATGTTCGGGTTAGCTCAGTTACTTGAATTAAGTCGGTCTTGTGTGCCATTTGAGGTTGGCCACGTGCGCCAGTGAAAACAGTCAGTTTCTTTGTTGAATAAAGACTCTGTGTGTCGTCAAGATTTTAAAAACGACGCACAATTTAACGATACTTATTGGGAAATCACTGTTATTTTATACTGACACAGAATTTATTTTCACTACATTATTCGACAAAGTTAATTAATTAAGTACTGACAGACATATCGTTTGTGACAAGAAAAGCAATATCAGCCAATCTTGCTCAATAAACTTATACTTAGCTGGATTGAGATTGTACGAGTTAAATTTTGCCCTTGTTACGAGTATTCTTTCGCTTGGGAACAGAATGAGTAGCTACTTTAGTATAATACCCGCAGTACATAAAAAAAAAACGATTGTTATAAGCAGCTTTGATACTCAGTCAGTTTACTGTTTGAACGAGTTTAGTTACTACTTTAGGCTTACAAGATCTTGAAGGTCTTCAGGTCAGCTATTGGAATGGATATCTACTCAGAGGAGTGTATGATTTCAGAGTATAATGCTGCCCAGTGTAAGGTGAGATGAACGCGGCGATGACGATATATCAATCAGGAACGGAGGTTTCTCAATAAGTTACCCAATGAAAAAAGCACGCAAAGGAGGGAACATGCGCAGTCATTGGCCTACTTTGAAGAAAACTAGCGGAAGTTATCGTTTTATCAGAGTTTTGGTAAAAATCCGCATCAAAGAGATAGACTTAGTTTGATGCCCAACTTTGTTCATTAAAGAAAAAAAAGAAAAAAAAAATAGGTATAAGATCTAGCTTAACAAAGTTATTTAAAAGAAGAGTTGTACTTTAGTTCACTTTATTAAGTGGTTTCTTGTCATCTATCTTATATGTTTACCTAACTAAATTTTATCAAATACGAAATTGGTATAATTATGCTTTATCTTTAATAGTTCATTTGTAAACAAAGCAGATATATTGTGATTTCAACAATAAGTCACAACGTAAAGGTACTAAGTTTTTGTATATTTATAGTATTGTCAATAAATATGTTAAGAATTGCTCATGCGGCCGGTTTGGTCGAGTATTAGTGGCGCTGCCTCTTGCCCATGCGGCCTGGGTTCGATTCCCAGTCGGGGCAAACATTTGTGTAAAAAAATGTTTGTTCTCGGGTTATGTGTGTTTGTGTCTTGTCTTTATGTATGTTCCGAGGGATCCACGACACAAGGGAAAACCTTAGTGTGGGCTTTGAGTGTGTAACGTTAATTTAATTTAATTTATGCGACCATTTTTACTATTTTATTGTTTACGGGTTGCAACAACATTCATCTTTTGTGAAGACCTGTAGTTTGCAGTTTTAGCCGTGTAAACATTTCGAGTTGCATTTGAGTTGAAAATCAGTACATCTCACGTTCCACAATATCTTTGTACAAAACTTTACTGAGTTAGTAGTAGCAGTACTGCATAGCTAGCATAGCCCGCGACGAACTCACGCTTCGCGTTCCTTGGATGACTGTGATATTATACTAGGGACACAGGTAATATTACCTAGGGCACTGCCCAAGGCTTGCTCGCCCTCTGGCGTTGTAAATTCGATATTTGAATGCGACGCATTACACTAAGAAGCACGTTGAACTTGAGCTGTTATTGAAGTCAATTATTACAGTAGAATATTTTCGTAGAATAAAGGAGTATATATACTGAGCATAGCAGAAATTGATCTTCAGAATAAGTCTTTTAGTTCAAAAGTATAATGTTATATTGTCAGATCAAACCGATGCACCACTCTTTTTAACTACATTCAATCTATGCGACAGCCAATAACGCATTCTAAACTGTTTTAAAACTTCATTTTAAATTACTTTCGGATGAGATTAATGATTTTGTCAATTCGTCTTTATCATAACTTGGCCGAATAGTTTGACCAAAATAAAACTCGTAAGGTTATAACAACACGAATGGTCATTTTCTGTCACATCCAATGTTATCGGTATATAATTTATGTAGATTTTACTAAAACTATTTTAAATTTCTGTCTTTGCCACGATGGAAATGTGTTACTTGTTCAATGAATTACAGTCATCTGATTGCGTATTACAATGTCATAATTATTTCTTAGTTTTTTTTTATTTACGAGTCCAGGATATAATATTTCGGGACCAACTGAAACCACTCGACAACCATACGGATTAAATGTTAGTGTATGCCGTTTGGCAAACTAAGTTAAATGCTTTTCTCAAACATATTTTTTTAATCCGAAATTAAAAGTGGGTACTCATGCAAATAAAAATTCAAATGTTTAGTGATATTGAACACATTTCAAGTCTGCCTTTTCCAGTAACACATAACATTACGAATATGAAGGTGATAGTAAGTATTGCGTTCATAACAATCCGTAGTGTAACCAAAGCTGCACAAAAATTAACCATCTAATGACATACTACTCAATGGCTACGTGTATTCCAAAACGCGGAATCGAAGTGTTCCGACCACAGTATAAGTGCTACAGAGTTAGTAAGAATTCAGTTAACAATTTTGCAGGTTGAAAATAAATGAGGTCATCAAGTTTCTTTCAAGTTGTTGATTTTCTTGTTGTCAGTGAATGATTGTGAAACATGTGGTGTTTTCAAACTTCAAATATATTTATTGCAATGACGATTTTAATGCCAGTCAAGTTTCAGCATTACAGAACAATGTTCCTTAATAAAAATTTAGAAGTAAAATTATAAAAATAAATTTATGAATAAATTCTCTTAACGTGCAAGACCTTTATAAATTATCCCACACGACCCAGAGACCTGTAAGAATTTTCATTTTGAATTTTGAATTGATTTGAGTTAGCACATTACTATACTAATAGGCGTAGTAGTTTCTAAGAGGTACCTATAACTGTTACAGAAATGTAAACAGAAGAGCGCCTTATAAGTAATTAACTTTTTCGTATTTGTACGAAACTCTTTACAAAAAAAAAATGCAAACAAAACGATAAAAAACCGGCCAAGAGCGTGTCGGGCCACGCGCATTGTAGGGTTCCGTAGCAGCATGGTTCAAATATGTAGCTGGTTTCTTAATTTTACGAGCATATTGTCATAGTCGATGTCAAAATCCCCAAATACTATAGTATCATAAAGAAATGTATTAAAAAGTTTGTAGTTTCAGAAATAATTAAAGTTTTGGTGAAAATATAACAGAATGGAAGTACTTAATGCGCGAGCGAAGCGAGCGCGAATTTTTTTTTGTTGTTTTTTAATAGTTTTTTTTTTTTTGCGATAATATTATTGTTAGGGATAATATAATAATAGTTTTCGTACTTAGCACCCCCAAAAACCTATTAAACGACACCTGAAATGTCAATATGTTACAGCTTGGCTTTTGGCTCGCCTCACTTTAAGCGTGGAACCTTGTATGGCGGTCATTCTGGATTAGTGTACACTTCGTCGTGAATGCTACTCTCGTGAATTATTCCATATCATATTTTTATAAAAATTAATGTTTCCCAAACGGATTGCTGAATCGAAAAACGTTTGTAGTAAACCCCATCTATCTTGAAAAAAGCTATCCTATGATAACCCACTCGATGATATCGGCGAGAAAAAAAATCCCTCGCGCTTTCACGTGTATGGAAAACACCCGAAAAACAATTTTTTTCCACCATTTTATTTTTTAGATCTGTCGGCGCAATCAATATTACGACCATGCCAAATTTTAGCTCTGTAGTACCAAGGATCTAATATTAGTAAATATATTCTTATTAATCCCAACAACTTGGCACTTGGTCGACTATTACTCACAAGCTTGAAGGGCCAACTTATGTGTGATAGTTTTCCTTTTAATTTTGTTGTATATTCTATCACCGTGAATTTTTCCACATTTTTAGAAACAATCGTTTTGCTTGTAGTGGGGAACACTTTTTTTTAATAAAAAATTTCACTTTAAAAATTAATTTTTCGCAAAGAGAATGCTGAATCGAAAAACTTTCTTAGTAAACCCCTTCTATCTTTTAAAAAAGCTATCCTATGACATCTCATTTGATGATATCGGCGAGAAAAAAAAACCATTGCCCTTTCACGTGTATGGGAAACATCCGAAAAATTGTTTTTTCCAAAATTTTTGTTCTTCAATCTGTTGGCGCAATCAATATGTATGATCATGCCAAATTTCAGCTCTGTAGTACCAAGGATCTAATATTAGTAAATATATTCTTATTAATCCCAACTAAGTTTGGCACTTGGTCGACTATTACTCGTAAACTTGAAGAGCCATCTTATGTGTGATAGTTTTCCTTATAATTTCATTGTATACACTACCACCATGAATTTTTTCACATTTTTAAAATCAACCGTTTAGCTGGTAGAGGGGGGGGACACTTGTGTTTGACAAATATTTTCACTTTAAAAATTTATATTAGGCAAACAAAGTGCTGAATCGAAAAACGTTCTTAGTAAACCCCTTTTGTCTTTTAAAAAGCTGTCTTATGACACCCCATTTAATGATATTGGCTAGAAAAAAAAATTCATCGCCCTTTCACGTCTATGGGAGACACACGAAAAATTTTTTTTTCTAAGATTTCACTCTACAGTTCTGACGGCGTAGTTAATATTTATGACCATGCCAAATTTCAGCTCTGTAGTACCAAGGGTTTCTTAGGAAACCCGCGGACAGACGGACAGACGGACAGACGGACAGACGGACATGGCGAAACTATAAGGGTTCGTAGATTACTACGGAACCCTAAAAACGAGATCACATCACCAAACAGATTAATTTGCTTCGGTACCATTTATGTCCATAGGAATTTCGAAATCTTCCATGATTGGAAAAGCCCTTATTTCGAGTATTTAGTTCAGGAAGTAACATCTCAAGTAATGACATGCAATCTACGCAAAAGTATGTACCTAATTTTTATTTTTTTATTTAATAGGTGTACAATACAAATAGTTTACAATCTTAAAAAGATAAGGACATAGTTTAATTAGTTTTTAACTAAACCATAAACCTAAAGTAGTACACACAGCATGTTTTAGGTTTTAACAGCGCAAAACAAGACATAAACTTCAACAGATATATTTTACTAATGTAGGAGAAGTATCATGCAGGAGATAATTTAAAACTCTCGGTAATTTTTATAAAAGTATTGTGAAATGAGTTGTTAAAGTATTGCGAAACGGTATATCGAGGGTCAAATACTTCTCCATTAAAAACACTACTGTTCAAATTAGTCTCAGTGAGACAAATGCAGTCATAATGATTGTTAAGTACATTCAAATATAATTCTGATGTTTTTGATCTTATTCTATTAACATTTTGGTACATCAAATACATTATGAAATTTATATAGGTGGAAATGTAAGCTATTTAATTAATGTTTATATTTTAATTCCTTGTGTTTTGTTACATAGTATCGATCAACAAAGACTTATCTTAATTGTGTTAGGAATAATCTAGGAATATAGTCACTACCTACCCACTTAATGAAGTATTCGTACGTTGTTTCGAAAAATGTTTGAGTGTTAAGTAGTGATTAATACCTTATTAACTTATGTACCCAATTTATTGGTAATTTAACCGGGTTGCGAAGTTTCGTTTCATTTGTTTACCAAAGACCGAGGTCATTTGTTTACCAAGGTCCTAGCAGGAATATTTTTATAATTACTGATTTGTATTCATTCTTATTAGTTGAGGAAAACACAATTTACCGAATGTCGTGATTTACATAATTGTTAAATATGGATGTTGTTATGGTTAATTAAGCCTTTAATTGAAATTTAAAAAATAATATTTATTCAGATAATTACAATCCATTTTGTGTTATTATTATACAACCAAAATTTTGTGTTAAAAGTATGACCGCAGTTCATAAAAAATTAGGACGTAAGTGATTGTTTAGATAGTATTTAGACCAAGCGTTTATGTTTTTAAAACAGACATTAGTTTAATGTCGACATCATCTATTGCACCCGTTTATTTTAAGTTCATTTTAATTTGCAATACTAGCGATGTAATAGAAAGTCTAGATATTTACAAATTTAATCTTGTAATTTTCGATGTAACATTATTTATTTGCAATGCCTTTATTCCCTTGTCTCTTTGTAAGTGTAAAGTACATCATTTTATTGTATAGTATTCCAATCTATGTATTAAAATAACTATTAACTTAAACTCTTTTAAATTAAAGGAAAAATATACATTTGTTTAAGAAAATTAATGATAGGCATATAATGGTTCTAGAACCAAGCATAAACTGGATGTATTAGACAGTCGTCTTCACAAAATCACAAACTCTGATCAATGTTTGTATGTCTTTAAAATAAGATTCTCATGTGTATTAAAAATTCACCGATGGAAGAATTTTAGAAATTAATTAACAAACTAAGGGAATAAACTGCTCAGCTCTAGAGATATTTTAGATTTAGTCTAAATTAGTAATTAAGAACATTTGTAATGATATATTTTTCTAAAAGAGCAACCCTTAGAGTTTCTTGCCTGTTCTTCTCGGGGATGACTGCACCTTTGCGAACAGGCGTAGAGTCAGTAGGGTCAAACTTTGACTTATTTCAAGTGACATCCTAAACATTCTTTAAAATAGAACCATTTTGATTTCGAAATAAGTTAAAAAGTTAGTTAGTTTGTCCATATAACTGTGTATAAATAAAGATTTTATCTATCTATGTATCTATCTAAAAACTGACTGATTGGATCTACTAATGCACCGGGAGGTTGCATTGTGTCGGATGGCCGAATGTCGTGATTCCTAATTTTCAATGTGTTTCGTGACAATTTTTCTAAACATAGGCACAGTTCTTGGCTTGCGATTGGTAAAACGTTGACCAACCACGTGCTAAGAACGCCATTTTGAAGAAGGGAGTAAAAAGGGAGAGGGAATACGGCCGCTGGCCGAGCCCAAGCAGTCAGTTTTTAGCGAGCACACGAGTCGAACAGTTGTCTAGAAGACATTATATTGTTAAGAAGTAAACCAAAGTTGTAATTTTACTAGTAGACAATTTGAAGAAATAAATCAAGATTATCAAGATATACTGCTTCTTTATTGAGTTCACCACAGAAGTATTCCTAGATGTTCCTTTCGGTGTAAGGAATGAACGTGGAAAGCTAATGATGGGGAATTCTCGTGTTATAATAACTGACTCGAAAATTTGTGTTGGAAGTCAAATTTATGATAAAAGTCCTGGCTTGTATGAATTATTGTTTAAAAAGGTGCCTAATTTGGATGTTGTAACAGATGCTGACAAAAATAATTATAAATCGATGCTTTTAGAAACTAACGCACATCATCGAGAAAATGATTTTAAGAAACCTATCAAAAGCAACAGAGGACGAAAATATATACAAATTATAAAACCCATGTTTAAAAGAAATTGTTAGCACTCTACCAACACTGAGGATATTAATCGTTCATGCAAAGGTGCTGGATTACCGCAAATTATGAAAAAGCTTAAGAAAAATGTAGACTTGGTTTACTGGGATGATCCTAATGAGTTAGTGGATAGACTTAAGTTTCTTATTGCATCCCCACAAGCTAGAAATACTGGAGTAGACAATGAATTCATCTCAATCATAGAGGAGTTACGTGAAAGTGGTCTGATTAATCAATAAATACACGGCACTCTGCAAGCTTCTTATGATTCTTTGATCAGTATACACAAGGGTACTCCAGCTATGAGTATAGACAAATTCGGTCAACACATATACAGAAAACTGCAGGCATCTGAGCCTGAGTTGTCGTTTCCTTCTAACCAAAATCATCTTAAACTAGAAAATGGAGCTTACAACTTAAATTCAGTACCGTTGACCGGACTAAGACCACCTCAAGCGCCTGACGATGCTGTTTCTAAAGAATACGTTGACACTAATATGGCAAATTATTATACCAAAACCGATGTACACTCTCTTATTGATCAATTGCAGTTAAATAGAAAAGAAAATATTGAAAAAATTGTTACATCTATAATAAAACCGGCTTTCGAACAATTTACTTCTCAGTTTACAGCTAAAAGTCAAAATGATAAGGCAAAGAATTGTTGAGGAACTGCACAAATCTGCTCGAAAAAACTTTTTCAGACGTTCAGTTGTTTTGAAGGGAATTGATGATCTTTGGCAAGCTGATTTAATTGACATAAAACACTTAGATTAATGTAATAGAGGTTTCAAGTACATTCTCGTAGTAATCGACTGCTTTTCGAAATACGCTTGGGTAGTGCCTCTTAAATCCAAGACTAAAATTGATGTTACAAATGCTTTTGAAAAGGTGTTGCAAGAAAGTCTTCGTTGTCCGAAAAACCTACAAACAGATCAGGGTACAGAATTTTATAACAACGTTTTCAATAAATTGACTAAGTCGTACGATATTAATCATTACTCAACATTTTCAACAAAGAAAGCATCAATTGTAGAAAGGCTCACCAGAACTCTTAAGAACAAATTATATAAACGTTTCAGTTTTAATGGGAGTTACAAGTGGGTAGGACCTGTTTTAGAGGACGTAGTTAATGAATATAACAACACTGTACATCGAATTATTCAGTTTCTACCGATAGACGTAAGTTCTGCTAGTGAAAATTTCGTAAAAAAAATATTCTCGCTTCGAACAGTAAAAGAAAAGTTAAATTGAAACCTAAGTTTGCAGTCGGCGATTATGTCCGCGTAAGCAAGTATAAAAACTGTTTTGAAAAAGGCTATACCCCAAACTGGTCAACGGAAATATTCAAAATCAAAAATATCAATAACACTATTCCCATAACTTATAACTTAGAAGATCAACGCCATCAAAACATTATTGGTACTTTCTATGAACAAGAACTGTTGAAATCATTCTATCCTAAAGTTTACCTCATCGAGAAAGTAATAAAAAAACGGGGAAACAAAGTTTACGTAAAGTGGTTAGGGTTCAGTAATTCTGAAAACAGTTGGATTGATAAAAAGGCCATGGTCAATTAGTTAAGGGTATAAATTTATAGAGTGCTTTGTAGCATTTTCATTTTAATTAAAGTAATGCAAGGAGGTGGACTTGTTAACAATTTAATAAATAATCTTCCGTTCGAGATACATTTGCCAGGCTATAATTACTGTGGTCCGGGAACGAGACTGCGTGAACGCTTGCAAAGAGGTGATCGTGGAATAAACGGATTGGATGAAGCTTGTAAACAGCACGATATAGCATATTTGATACATTCCGATTTACCCAATCGCCACACAGCAGACTTAAACTTATTAAATATGGCTAAGAAAAGGATGAACGCATCAGATGCTGGGAAGGGAGAGAAACTTGCCTCGTGGTTAGTTAGCAAAGTTATGAAAGCAAAGTTGAAAACAGGTTCGGGTGTGCGATCATCGTTTAAAAAGTTGGTGTCTAAAATTCGATCTCAGATTAAAAAGCTAAAATGCAAGGATTCCAAGACTTTGATAAAGCACGCATACCAGTGTGCTAAAAAGCTTTTCCCAAAAACTCATTCCATATCTTTGCCTCGTGTAATACCATTACCGAAAAGTGGTGGCATCTTACCGCTTATTCCAATTTTTGCCGGACTGTCAGCAGTCGGCGCTTTAGCTGGTGGTGCAGCTGGAATAGCTAAAAGTGTGAATGACTACAAATTTGCTCAGAAAAATTTACTCGAAAATGAACGGCACAACAGAGTAATGGTATCAGTCGCATTAGGAAAAGGCGTGTATTTAAAACCATACAAAAAAGGAAGCGGATTGTTTATAAGCTGTTCAAAAAACTAATAAAAGGGCTACCTCAACGTGCCTTAATAGATTTCGATATAATGCAGTTTGCTAAGACCGTGAGTATACCATATTTTCGCGGAGTGTTTATGAGGGATCGACTGCCTAAAAAACCAAAAGCTCTAGAATGTGGTATACTTAATTTAGATGAATCTGCCAACGAAGGAACGCATTGGGTAGCATATGCGAAACTTAACAGATATTGTGAATATTTTGATAGTTATGGGGATTTGAAACCTCCTTTAGAGTTTGTAAGCTATATGACAAACTGTGAAATATTTTATAATTATACTAGGTTCCAAAAGTTCAATACTGTAGTCTGCGGTCACTTATGTTTGAAATTCTTATGTGATTTTTGGAATAAAATATAAAATGATTACCGCTGTTTTATTTACATTATTAGTAAAATGTCATTTGCACTCTCCATTACGGGTAATACAGCGTTACTGTCATCCTACTACACACCAACGCTTCAATTGGTTGGTGAATATGAGTGCGCTTTGTTGCATCTATCAACATTCAACTCGATTCCCAACGTAGATCAAAGAAATAACAAGTTACATTACGGTGATGGTGAAGTTATCGAAATACCTGAAGGAGCATATAAACTTTCCAATCTAAACGCATATATTATTAGACAAATGAAAAATATAAGTTTTGTTTTGGAATGCAACAATAATACGTTGCAAACGTACATATTTTGTTCAAAAGCTATAGATTTTTCAAAAGAAAATTCTATTGGAAACCTTTTAGGATTCGACACGCGGAAACTTGAAGCAAATTAAATGCATGTGTCTAATTTGCCAGTCAACATTCTGTCGACAACCATTGTACGGGTCGAATGTGACATAGTAAGCGGTTCATTTATAAACGGTGAACCCAGCCACATCATTTATGAATTCGCGCCTAATGGCCACCTGGCTATAGGATCATAGAAATACCTAAAAACATCATCGACTTTCCAGTCAACCAAAACAGTATCAGTTGTATTAACATAAGACTTTTAGATGCGAATAATCATCTAATCAATTCACGTGGGTAGCAAATACAACTATACTTGCATTTGAAGAACAAATGATTGATCACAATAAATACACACATCCATCAAAAAAATGTCCCAGTCGCATTCAGTCAACAACGAGCATAAGACAGCTAAGAAAAAACGGAAATAAAAAATTGACAAAAGAAAACATTAAATTTCTAAAATTAATTGGTTTGATAAAGTAAAATGAGTATTTTAGATATAATTTCAGCACCTGCATATGACAACACGATTGATAGAATCGAGTATCACTCGTACAAGCCATACGTGACAAGCTTCAATAGAAATGATGAAATCACGATTCCAATTAATGAACAGGATTTGTACATACTCTCCAGTGCGAGCACGTTGTATGTTGAGGGAACAGTAAAAATATTTAAAAAAGAAGCTGCAGGTAGGCAAAAAGTGTCATCAATTCAGTTCACGAACAATCCGCTAATGTTTTTCTTTCAAGATATTAGATATGAACTCAACGGTGTTGAAATTGATAAGATCAAAAATGCTGGTATTACCACCACTATCAAGTCGTTGTTATCAATGAACACCGGAGAGTCGGTAAAAGCGAAGGCTTGGGGTTGGGATATCAATGGCACTAAAGGTAATGGAACTTTTTGCGTATCGATACCTCTCAGCAATATCCTGGGATTTGCTGAAGATTTCAGAAAAGTGATAATCAATTTTAAACATGAACTGATTCTATTGCGGAGCAATACAAACCTGAATGCAGTGACACTCAATACCGGTGAAGAAATGGAGGACGTAGAAATAAATAAAATAGTTTGGAGAGTTCCGCATGTAAAAGTTTCTGATAATGAGAAAATTAATCTTCTAAAAGTTTTGAATAATGATCGCACATTGCAGCTAGTATTTCGGAATTGGGATTTGTATGAGTACCCTTCATTGCCAAAGACTAGAAAACATACATGGTCCATCAAGACAGCGTCTCAAGTAGAAAAACCTAGATATGTTTTAATCGGTTTGCAGACCAATAGAAAGAACATGTCTGATAAAGATATGTCAAAATTTGATCTGTGATATACGCGATGTTTGTGTATACCTAAATTCAACATATTTTCCATACGAGAACTTGAATGCCAGCTTTACCGAAAATAGAATCGCTTTATTATACGAGCAATATGCTAACTTTCAGCAATCGTATTACGGTCGCCGAGCTGAACCTTTGTTATCAGTAAAAGATTTCAAGGAACGAGCATCATTATTTGTGATTGACTGTTCCAGACAAATTGATGACTTGAAACCAGGTACAGTGGTAGATGTTCGAGTGGAACTAGAGACGGACACTGAAATATCTGATTAAACGACAGCCTACTGTCTCATATTAAACGATTGTATCGTGCAGTACAAACCATTGAGTAGCGTTGTCAAAAAAGTATCATGAATGCTGAAATCGTTATTGTAGACCTTCAAGGTTTCAAAACTTATAAAAATGAATTTATCGTTAAAGAATTAGCTATTGCGACCACAGAATATACACAAACTTTCTTAGTTAAGCCACCGTATCCTTTCAAAACTCTTTCTACTGAAGAAAGAAAACCAGTGCTGTGGTTGGAAAGGAATATAGGTTTACTTTGGCGTGAGGGATTCATTGACTATTTTGAGTTTCATAGAGTGATCGTTCCGTATTTGGTGAACAAGAAAATACCTAATTACTAAAGGAAACGAGAAGATAAAGTGGTTAACAAAAATGTGTTCCAATTGTGAAATAATCGATGTTGGTGAAAAGGGGTGTCCTAATTTTACAACTTTGCATAAGAAATTTAGTAATGACAACTTAACTTGTCCTAATCATAGAAATTATTGTGCATTAAAAAATGTAATTTGCATAAAAAAATGGTACTATGAAAATAATATGCATCTATTTAATTTATTTTAATATTTAAACACTTACTAGATTTTTTTTTTAAATTTAGGGTATGAAAAGTTTTGTATATAGTTTTGTAAGTATATAAGAGAATTTGAAAATAAAAAGTGCTTAAATTTAAATTGTGTTTTATTTAAATCTGTTTCAACAGAAAATACACATGAGATAAAACAATATAATTGATTTAATATAAAGAATAGTACATACTACAATTACTTAGAATAATTTAATAAGACATAATTATAGAAATTTGAACTTAGCAACACAATATTGCCTACAGACTACAGAGTAATCGTAAATAACTTTCTTGACATTTTGTCCACCAGCTCCTCAGTAGCCTCCATAACATTGTCTACAGCATCAGTCACCACATACTGAGCACTTATGACATCTCCTTCTCGTGATTCTGCTAGATTAAAATCTTGAAACGGTAAAGATGTTAGGTCGAACACCTTAATTTTAATCAGACGGAGCCCCTTTTTTTCATTTTTCACTTTAACGTATGAAGTACTCATCTTCTTCTCCACCGTGTTTTTATTCTGGATGGTCTGGGTACTGCGGTTGACAGTTTTTCTCTTCTTTTTGTTAGCCAATTCAGGATAATCTTCGCTGAAGTTTCGCAGGGGGTCTTGAGCGTCGCTGAGGAAGGCGTTCGAATTAAACATGTCTTCGTTTAGGATTAAGAGTGACATGCTGATTTCTTCAGTATTAGCGAGAGACGAGTGCTTTGCGCAAAAGACGCACGATGAATAATGACGATTTAGAACATGAGAAGAGTATCGGCGCTTAAAGGATTGCATGACATGCAGGTGTCTGCAAACATGCAGCGACATGTTGTTAGTGTGTTTATCTAAATCATTATAAAATATTGAAAGATGTTTCATCTTTTTCAAATTGTATCAATTACATTTTTGTAACCCAAGAGCGCAGGTATGAAATCATGTTCCAACTTGTCTAAAATATACTTACTTCATAATTATTAGGTACAGTCTATTCTCTCACTTACGTATCTACCCATGTCTCTTGTCTGCTGGTGATAAGGTTCAAATTAGAATGAACTTTGGCCTTTAACTTGAGCATTGAGTGTACTAAGAATTTAAACGCTCAGAGTCCTGCTAATCTCAACTGATCAGTGAAGGTAAGTACCGAACTCAGAAGCAGGGAATCTGTGAGGTGACCGAAGCTATATTAAGAAGAAGGCCTTGAATTTGTAGAAGTGAGTAGGAAGGTTTATATTAAATAAAACAGAAGGTAAATAGTTAGATACATAGTTTATATATTTCAGAATACTTACTAATTTATCTTATCTTTACTTACAAATCATTACATTTAAAAACATACATAATAAAAACTAAATTAAGTTTATGGCATAACTCTTTAAAGTAAAATGAAATAATTAATTAATTACTTTAAAAAAATCCTTAAAAATATCAAAAAACTCTTTATTAAATTATGGGTAAGACGCACACATAGTTATTCATAGTTTATGGGGTAATAGAATAATGACCCCAAGAAACCGTATTAACATTATCCTTCAAAATAAATCGCTTGTCATCTTTACCAGACAACGCGACTTTGTTTTGCTCTCTTGTAAATAAGTGATGTTTTCTTGTTTTAAAGTGAACATTTTTTCTCCTAAGCTCTGAACCGGTCGTAAGAATATCATAATAATCATCAAATCTCAACTGTTTAGTGACAGGTTTTTTTACGCCCTTTGCTTTTTTTATCTCTGTTTCACTTGTTTTTATGCTGTACAGCTTTGGCCGCAAGCCTACAAATTCCATTAGAATTTTACCACCTAATTCATCTTTAAATAAGCCAGGAACTTTTTTATTTTTTTGAGCAATACCAAAACGATTATCGTTCGAAAAGTTGCTCGTGTCAAAATAATTCTGAAAATTGTTCTTCAGATCACAATAGAAATCATCCGTTTGGATAGAATAAAGAAGGCTATCAGTATCTGTATAACAAAGACACAATTTGTCTTTGTAGAATTTTTTCATCACTGAATAGTGAAAGTTATACATATGACTTTTCGACAGTTCGAGGACAGTGAAACCGATGTATATTGGTTTGTCCAAGAGAACGTTTTCACGCTTTAATTGTATTGCCACCAAATTCTCGTTAAACACTGCCGAACTGTGAAAATTTGGTCGTGCTATGAGCTGCTCCGCGCCTAAAAGCTTATTTGTCTTATTATTGTTATTATTCCATCTTGTTACCAGTCTAACATCAACTCTGCGTTCTGTGTTCTCCAATGTCTTACCAAAAATGCAATTGTTCAAGAGTTTGAAAAAATCTTGTTCAAAAGGAGAATCTGTTTTTTGACGTAAATCAGTGTTAAGATCAATATACATTTTCAGGTACGGACTTTGTCTGAATTTGATAGCTTTATGAATTTTTTTCAAGCGAAGCCCATGTTCTATGCATGTTTTCAAGTGTACATAGTGAATGACATAATGATACTTATCATTAAGTTCGGGATCAATTTTGGTTGTTTTGATCCAGGTGGAACGAAATTTTCAACACAAAATGCTAGCTCATTATGAAAATCATGCAAGTATTCAGGATATTCAAGATCAACCTCCAAAATGTACCCTATGTCATTGTTTTCAGGCACTGCCATAATATCTAAATCTTGGCATTCAGTTTGGTCTAGCAGTCTAAAATCAGACTGCAGTAAATAACTGCACATGGAGAACCCATACAAATTATTGCAGTCCAAGTACATCAAAAAATTACTGTGCTGAGATTAATCGTAATCAGATTGATACTTGTTATTCGATTTTGCATGCCGTTTTGAACAAAAGCAAAGACCACCTCGAATTCCTTTCTGAATCATACTAATTAATTCTAATTCAGTTATGAGTTCCAGTTTTACTTGAGTCTTTAACAGCATAGCATCAAAGCTTAGACTTGGGGCTGTGATATAGAAAGCCGGATCAAGGTTGTAATTCCGTTTACAAGTATTACGAAATTTTTGAATATGTCCGCCAATAACAATACATCGCTTTTGACATACAAATCAGTATACTCTCCTAGATTTTTAATCTCAAAGCTGTCCCATACATTTTGAGCGTGTGCATAGTCACTGTCACTAATACATTCATCAGTAAGCTTGCTATAAATTTTTTCTATAGGAGGTAAGGTGGTTTCGTCGTATATGTTCCAAGCTGTCATATACTCATATGGGTAGATACCCTTTCGACGTATAAGATCGAATTGATCTTCATTACAACATAAACGTCTCAAATGGTTAAAATCATCACGATTTAGATTTTTCGCTAAATGCTCAATGCTAGTTCCCAAAAATTTGAAGGAATCTACAAAACGCAAAACTGCAAAGCTTTCCTCTGAAATAGGAATAAACTTTGTGAAGGAAATGTAGTTTTCCTTAGTCTTGGGAATGACTTTAATTCTACCAGGAGTCGTACTTAATTCTCGAATGAACAGATGGCAATCATAGCCTGACAAGTTATGAAACATAATATAGGAATAAACTGAGGTATTTGAAACTTTAGATTACAAAACGAATGTGCTGCAGCCCTGTATTTACCAGTGAAATGACAGGGATCTCTTACTTTATCGTCAAGCAACAAATTTTTACACAGGTAACAAATTTCAGCAGCACTGAAATTGCTTTTATCATTTTCGTAAAAAATCATAGGGACGGGGTTTTCAGATTTTGATTTAATGATATGGTAAATATTTTTTACGTCGCGTCGCAAGAACTCTACAAACTTTGTAGCACAATTGGGACCTCAATAGGCCTTAAGACGGTTTAGAGTTGTATCATAGTGACAAACTATGTAATATGCAAACGCAGCCAGAACATGTTTTTGCATGTTTGTTGTATGAGTACTCGTTTGTTCAACGCAGGGTTTCGAAGTCAGCGTAAATAACAAGTGGTACATTTTGCATGCAATGATAATTTTTGAATTGAATAATTGTGCCTTCGCTTGGTAACACCGTTGCCACCCCACCACAAATATGATTTTCACACTCTTGGCTTGACTTGAAAAACAATAAACACTCTTCACAGCAGTAAAGTCTACCGTGATGCTTAGTTACTTGGCTTCGGATCAATTTAGGGAAGTCTTTAATTAAACAATAATGAGATTTACATCCGTCTTGTAGTAAAAGCAAATTAACGTGTTGCTTTTTCCGCAATGAGGTTTTGTATAGGGGCCCTGTAATAATATCTTTAGCCCCTAAACCATATACATTCACGCTAATATTTACATTATTTTTTTCAAAAGTTTTAATATCCTTCAAATTAACCGGAAAAGTCATGTTCGATAAATTTAAAACTGTACTAAAATGCGGATAAGAATTAACTCTATTCATATTAGTTGTGCTGGGACATAGCGCAGCAACTATACTCCATGCAAAGCAAAATTCGCCATCATTTTTTATATTCAAGCAAGATTTTTTAGCTTTAATTTTCTTTGGTAAATCTATAAAGGTGGAGCCTGACAAAGATGTGTACCTATTGATGTTTGACTCAAGGTATAAAATGTCCAAAAGAGACCAACCGCTACACTGAGAAAAATGGATTGAAGAAGACGTAATAAAATATAATGCAAGCATTCTAAAACACACTGTTTGACACTAATAAAACAGTGCGCATTTCTTTATACAGTGACATGAACCCATGACCCATATTTATGCTGCTGGGTGGTAAATTTATAGTGCAAGAAACCGCACCAAAACATATAGTACAAATGCCTAATCTTTTATCATGCAAGAAGTACTTTTTATTGTGACATGAATGTTTGTCTATTCTGCTGGGCATTAAACTTATTGTGCAAGAAACCTAACCAAATGCCTAATACTTTAAGGTGCAAGAAGTATATAAAAATATGCACTCAGCACTATAAAGATATGACGTCACTTATACACAATAAAATTCTAAAATACACATCATAATTTATAGTGATCAATGCACGATAAATCAGTGACGTCACAAATGCACCATAAAATATTATTCTTTGCGTAGAAATTTATGGTTCAAGGAATTGCAGCATATCATTTTGTGCAACAGATCTATTAATTTCAGTGCCACACAAAAAATATCGTGCATAGGCACATAACAAATAAACAAATATAACAAATAATATGCTGTGAGGTGGGGGAAGGGCGCGGGCTGGGGCCGGGGAGGGTGAGCTATCCCGCAGTGGCCCATTGTGACATCATAATTCGAGTGACGTGGATGGTTTAATTTAATTGATCATACCGATTACGAATTAAAGTATTACTGAGTGTTACCGTACCGAAGTGTCAGTATGGATCCAATGGGAGACCTTCTCAGAAAATAGGGCTTTGGCGAAGAAATGGTGGAACATTTTGCCAGTAAGTACCTACCTTCTCAGCTGTATGAATTTGGCGTTGAATTATTGTGTTGAAAATTCGAAATTAAGTGCAGAATAGAGAATCTTAGTTTTGTTTAAATTGTGTACTTATCTAAATCAATCATGGTGTTTCAGGCGAGTACCAGCTTTAACGAACTTTCGTCGTTTTTACGATCTGCTATAACCGGTGAGGAACACAGGGAATTGCTTAATCTCGACAATCAAGAACAGGCACCCCTAATCGACTTGGAGGTGGTGTCTGAGCGCCTGATTCATAAACCATCAGAAGTGAGAGACAGCCCTTTGCTGCTGTTGGAGGATTTGAACCCACCAGCTAGCAGCACTCCTAATTCACAAAAAAGCCGGGTGAATCAAATAAGGCTTAATATGTATTATAATTTGTGTAGTTTTGTCTTGAGTGCGTGGATTAAGCCAACTTTGGTTTTGAATGTGTGGTTTAAGCCTACTTAATTAATCATTACAATAATAATGATTAATTACTTATAATAACAATAGGCACAATAGCTAACAGGGTGTCTGCTTTTAAGCTTCCAAAAACTTGTGTCAGTTCTACTAGTTGCAGTAATGTAATAACTCCGTTAAACTTTTCTTTCATATAAATAAAAGTTAAACAGAGGTGAAAACAATGGAAATAATATAAAAAATAGAAATAATAGAAAAAATATATACTATTAAATATACTTTTAATATGTATGCAGGGTATCAGGTATATTTATCTTATCCTCTCGGGTGGTAAATCGGACCATGAAACTGAACAACTGTCCCAAGGAACATAGGTCAAAATATGAAAAAAATTGAGTTCCCATACAAACTGTATCAGCTGATAACGCATTTTGTATGGGAATTTTTTTTTTCATATTTCGATCTTTGTTCCATGAGAAAGTTGTTCAGTTTCATTGACTGATACCACCGGAGAGGATAGTAGAGATATACCTAATACCCTGTATATACTTTTAACGTAACCTTACTAATAAATTTAATTGATTTTAGGTTGTTTATCTCTGTGAGGCAACACTACACGGGCGCGCTTTGTTAAAAGCCTGCGAAAGGGCGAGCCAGACTGGGCCTCTAGAAACAAAACTTAGAAACCAGCTGTGTGTATTTCATAACACAGCAAACACCGGCTGATGAACAGGCTGCCAGAAAACCACCACCTGCTGCAGCTAAGCCAGGACATAGCTCGCCCTTCGATAGCCAGGGGTAAATATACGCCGCGGAAGAACACATCAGGGTAGCGAGTGAATACGCGAAATAATAAACAAATGATGGTTTTCTAATATAATAACGGATTCTATCCGTACAGATAAGATACAATTAGTTGTCTTGTAACTATTAATTATTTTTTAATACCTATTCATGGAAAGTAACAATATATTTTTACGGTGTTTATTCTAAAATAAATTATTGTAAAAGTTTTGACATGTTTTTTATGCCAACTTACCCTTACTGGTGCATTCTATACTGCTAAAAGTAGGTATCGTGAATTTTAGCACCGCATTCCTGTATTTTTTGATATTGTGATGTCAAAGACTATTTTTCAGGATTCGCGTCAAATCTTCCTCATATAATTCCAAGGTTGTACAGTTTTACAGCGTTCAATTCACTATTCAGTAGTAACGGTAACCTTTGGATTATGTCGGGTGGCCGAGTGAAGCGTAAATTTTTTTTGTCTGGTGGTCAGTACTAATCAATATAACTTTCAGTTTGAGATAAGCTCTGAGATTTGAAAAAAAAAAACGCGACTTATCCATATATTGCAATTGTTTGCACTTTTGTATGGAGAAGTCGATTTTCTTTTCATTACATACTCAACTCATGCTGAAAATTGTCATATTGATTAATGAGTATTGACTACCCGAGAAAAAAATTTACACCTTGCCTTGCCACCCGGTATAGATTTTGACGCCAATCCTGAAAAAAATCTTTGTCATTACGATATTAAATAGTGCAGAAAAAAGTACTCGGCACGTAAAGGGACGATGCCGAGGTGCAAATGCACTAAAACATTTAGTGCATTGACATGTAAATACATGGTTTCATAGAATAAAATAATATCATGGGCAGACACGAAATATTATGGAGCAGGATGTGATAGGCATCAATTAGTAATGTGCAAACGCACACAATAGTATGGATACGGAACTATTAATTATCGCAGTGCACTATAATATAAATTGCGTTCAAGAAGGTTTTTGAAGCGGTTCACCACAAATTTTCGTGCTTAGGGCACTATGTTATAATTCTTTTAACTATCTTTTATAGTGCAAGCTGAGATTGAGCTTGTGACGTCATAGAATTAATGACGTCACTGTGGAACCATAACTTTTAGTGCTAAGCTGACAGAGTAACTTTACGTGCTTGCACGATTGGTCAAAAAGTTGTGCATTCACGATAGTTTACAGTCCCGCATTTTTCTCAGTGTACCTTTTTCCTCAAACTCGTCAACTTTTTTACTAAAAATGTCTGAGATTTTTTCCAACAACTCATCAAAACTATAGTTCTGATGCAATGTTATGTTATCAGTTGTAAAAGACTTGATCTCCATCGAATCATCCTTAACAGTTATGACTTTAATAAATAACTCAAAGTTAACTTTTATGCTTATGTGATTTGAAAGAGCTGCATCAAGGAGTTTACGCAAACGTGAGGCACAATTATTTATAAACAGCAAAGGGCTTACGGAGGCTACTGTACTTCCTAACGGTCCTTCACCGGTATCAGTATCAGCGCAATGTATGCGGTACGACGCAATCCGATTACGGAATGCAGAACTAAGCTTTTCAATACCATCGTCAATGTATACCGCATTATTATTCTTGTGAGAAATACTACGCAAGTGACCAGAGAATGCTCTACTTGGTATTGACAAATCACAAACTGAACATAAATTATTCTTAACCATCTTTTTTTACAGTTCTACCTGAATCGATCTCATTACCCAAAAATAACTGAATTATAATTATTTCACATTAATGACTTATGTGTGCGACTTATTTTAAAAATTAAAAAATGTTAGGAAACTGTTAATTGTTACTTATTTATTTTTTTAAAACACTTTTATACTAACAATTAAAAAAGATACACATAAAACATTTAAAAAACAAAATCAAATTAAAAAAATTTAAAAAATGGAAAATAAACTGAATTATTTTTTTTTGTTTCGGCTTTATCACCGTAAAACACCGCGTCCTTATCAATTATTTTTTTCGCGTTATTGAAATTTTTTTAAATTAATTTCCAATTTTCGTCGTTTCGTCGTTATGTCCGCCGTGTTATAAACACGTACGTCGAAGAATAGGTCCGCATCCAGGATGATGTTATTCCGCAACACTCCTCCAGCAACCCGTCGGCTTAGTGAAGACCACAGTGGTGCGGGCGCAGAGGTTTGCTGCGGCTCGTCTCCTCCGAACAATTCGGTTGAAACGTTTAGTTTTTGCGGCGGCGGAGGGGCGGAACTGTGGAAGAAATGAAAAATAATACATCTATTCATCAACCCATATTATTGCCAAGTACCAAGTAACATGCTCACTTCACTCACTAATTCATCAACGCCAAACCCAAACTCTCAGTCCCAGAAAGCTAAAATTCGGCACAGGTAAACCTTTTATAATGTAGGCAAAGAATATGAAAGTATATTACAAAATTCCTAGTTTACGTATATAAACATTTTTTATTATTATTATGAAATAGGTTAACTCTTGACCTCAATCTTGACTAAGATCATAGATCAGGTTAACGATGGAGCGAACTAACCCAGAAAATGTCTATGAAGGCACTGGTACTCCCACGCACCGACGGAACACAGCAAGCTGTTTAGTGTCAGACTTTGGTAAGAGGGTGGTCGGGAACCAGACAGCCCTTTACAGAGCCTACCACACCGCATGAGACCATAGAACGCCACCTCAGATTCAACACAATTGAAGTGTCACTGTCTAGGATGTATTAATTGGAGGCAGTCTCATTTGCGTTTTCTTAGTCGCCTCTTACGACACCCACGGAAAGAGATGACTGGTGCTATTTTCAACCGATCGCCACACGGCCGGCTAAAACATGTACAATCCACTAAATAGATGTAGGTACATACCTAGCAGGTTTAGATTTTTTTGGTTCCGGCTGTTTCTTCGATCTCGATCCTTTCTTTGATCTGAAAGAATACAATCATTGTTAGAAACTAAGTAACTAAATTTCAAAAAGAAACAAATTCAATAAAAAGAAAAAAAATATATAATAATTACCGAGGTTCTTCTTTAATCTCTGACTCGACTTCTTTCACTTCTGAATCTAGGGCGGCTGCCGCAGCGTTCCTTTTCTTGTATTCGGATTCAGACCTGAAAGGAACATAATAAATAAAAAAACTTGAAAATTCCTATATATTTGCTAAAAATCAATTGAAAACTTAAAATATAAAAAACTCACGAACATGATTTCTACAGCTCGGAATCGAATCTTGAAGTTTTTCTTGATAGGAGGGTCGAGGGTGGTACGACTGTACGTAGTTCAGCGATAAATTTAAAATAGAGATCGCCGAAACACACAAAAAATAAAGGAGACGAGATTTAAAAAATGAATAAAAGTATTTAATTAAACAAAAAAATAATTACAAAAATTCGACGTTGTCCAGGTAAAATATTGATTATGAAAATTGAACATTTAAATTAAATTTTAAGGTGTAACATACAGGATAACCTAACACGCAAAACAATTTTCAACGTATGGATATTTTGTTTGGAAATGAAGAGTAGGATAACTTTGAACAGTTAAAATACCATACATAAATTTAACACATTTTAAACACATGACCAAACATTAAATTATTATCTGCTGCAAATAGGTAAAATAAATTCAACGTTGAATAAATACCCCACCTACTTGATAGATAAAACTAAAACTGTTACAATTGGCACATTTTGACAAAAATAAATTAAGTGAATTTAAAGTAATGGATAAAAAACTTAGCTACTGGTTTTCCAGAGGCCGCTGGTCAAACCGCTATGGAATGGAGGCAGGATCAGGTGGATTGGGTTGCCCAAATTGGGTACACGTCTGTCTGAACTCTCAGCGGTAAATTGCTGTCCAAACTTTTAATGTCGTATAATGAACGCACTGAAACTACAAAAATTCCAAATTGGACTAGGATACCTAAAAGGTCACGAAACCCGAAAGAGCCCAAAAGAAAGAAAAATTGAAATATATGAGTATTTATTAGAATAGTAAGGATGTCTAGCTAGTGTAACCTATACAAGAAGGATATTCTCCTCTTGCAGGTCGTGAAGTAATCCCCCCCGGGTCAAATGATAACCAGATTTGATTTAAACCAGGATTCTCGTAACTGTTGCAAGAACAGCCTGATAGAGTATTTGACTGAGCATGAAGAAGATGTTGTAAAAGTGTACTGTATAGCGTAGGTAGGGTAGAGTAGGCGTGTGAGAACAAAAAAAAATAGAAATGGTGAAAAACTTACATTTTGATAGAAAAAATAATATTTCCACTTCCTTAACAAGGTTAGGACCTTTTTTAAAATAGTTAATGAATGTCTTATAAAATACTTCACATAATTGCTTTACACTAGTCTTCTATGCAAAATAAATAATGATCATATCACCACAAAATTTTTCGTCGAATGACTGTGTCAACTGATTGTGATTAATTGTGATTGTGATTTAAATATTTTCTTAGTTGTACAAAATGAGTCTGCCTGCCGTTCCTCATTGCAATGCCCGACAGGGTTCATATGTTAAGATGTTCCTAAATATAATATTAGAATTAAGATCTTTTATATACTCTGTACATATGAATTGCAATAAACGATTGAATTGAATTGAATTGAACTTCAATCCCAAACAAAATCCAAAAATCAAGCAAATTCTAAAATTTTGAAATATATTGAATTAAAAAGAAAACTAGACCGGAAAGAACATAAAAAAGATCGCAAGCAGAAATGCTGCAACACCCCCTTTCTACAAAAAAAAATAAAAAATGTGAACACCCTGTATACACAAAAAAAAATTTGCCAACCCTACGAAGAAAAACTAAATTTAGTTTAAAATTAGTTAAGTTTAAGTTAAAGTTAATTTAAAGTTTAAGTTGAAGTTAAATTTAAGTTTAAGTTAAGTTTAAGTTTAAGTTTTGTTTAAGTTTAAGTTAAGTAAAAGTTTAAGTTTAATTAAATCCAGTTAAAAGAAGAGGTCGATATTAAATAAAGAAACTTAAATAATTCCAACAACAAATAATCGCGCATTAACAAAAATAGAACAAAAACATTAATTGAAACTACTTATACGCGATGACAACAAAGTTTACTAACTCGAATAGAAAATCACGAAATTTACAAAAAGTGCAATGTCACAAAACATCACAACAAACAAATTAACCTAAAAGGAGAGTATCTGGGAACAACATCCAAAGCTATTTTTCAAGTACCAACTAAGAACAACACGCGAGCAATAACTAGAAGTTACAAGAGAAGTAAACACAGCCGGGAATCCCAAACGAAACGTCTCAACATTAAAACCTAGCCCTAAATAACTAACACTAAGAGATATCAACAATAGAAACAACAAAAATCAACTACCTATTACGTAATAATTTACGTAAAAGTTTCCTAAAACTTTCAAAATGTCAACAACTGACGACAAATAGCAAACACCACAGACCTAGACTTCAAAGAAAATAATGGACTGTCAGTCAACTCGGACTTGACAGTCAAAAATAATGGTTGCCATCTTCTATGTCTATGTTGCCACCATAATGGCCATGCAAAACCATGCCATAAATATAGTTCAACTATGACGTCCACAAATGTAAGACCACAAAGCAAAAAAAAAATTGCCAAAGCAAAAAAAAAGATAAAATGTCTTTGGAAAAAAACACTGACCTCAAAGACAAAAATCGAACAAATCAAACATGACAGGCAACAATGGCTGTACAGCCCACCCGACCAATAAAAAAAAAACATCTTTGTCTAAGGGCAAAAAGATATAGACCCAAAGACGACCAAAAAGGAAAAGAAAAAAGTACTTTAACCAACGACGAAAAAAAGACGTTATTTGAGTATATCTTTAATATGATAAGTACCTGAGGAAGGAGAATTGACATCCTGTACCTCATAGACCTGACGGGAAACTCTTCGAACTACACGACACTTAGTGAATCTGGGTGCAAATTTACTCGAAAAATAGTCAGCACCAGACGAACGTGAGAAGTTCCTTTGCCAAACAATATCGCCGACATTTAAAATGAGGGGGTTACGACTTTTATTAAAATAACTCGCATTCCGTAAAAACGCCAACGAAAGACTATCTGAAACCTTAGCAAAAACCTGATCAAGGGAAGAGAGCGCAGCCGAACGTTCAACGCGACTCTCAGCTAAATCAACGCCTCGAGTCTCGCCTACACGCCGTGAACTGACATCTAAATGTACTTCCCTTCCAAACATCAGAAAATTGGGGGTAAATCCAGTTGCCATATTTATACATGAGTTCAAATATAGTTTCACTTTAGGTAGTACCTTGGCCCAACTTCGCTGGTCATTTTCAACTAAAATACTGAGACAAGTGACCACTGACTGGTTATAGCGTTCCACAGGGTTTGCCTGCGGGGAATAATAAGGGGTATAATAAGGTGAAATAATACCATAGGAAGCCAAAAATGTACGAAACTGGTTACTATGGAAAACTGTTGCATTATCACATAACAACGTAGGCGGAACACTATAGCACAAAAAGATATCCCTCACAAGAATGGTAGCGATCGCTTGACTATTAACCCTTTTTAAAGGATTTAGCCAGACGTATTTAGTGAATACATCAACTATAGTTAAAATATAGCGATAACCATAATACGCCAGCGGCAGCGGACCAATAATGTCGAGAGAGATCGATTGCATCGGTGCCGTAACCTCTTTAGGAAATAACATTTGGCCTCGGGGTTGAGTATTTGAGATCTTAAAAGCTTTACAAGTCTCACAAGTTCTAAGCGCTTCTGAGATAATATGAAACATGTTTGGCCAATAATAAAGGGTCTTTAACTTATAATAAGTTTTATTAACACCTGGGTGAATAGAAGGTAACACGTTATGTACCTCAGAAATTGCGTTTTGATACTGTTCTGAAGGCAATACTATCCACCATGGGTCTTCAGACAACGGAAAATTAGAAGACATCCTACGGAGAAGTATTCCGTCATTAATAACATACGCTGGAAACATCTGAGGGTTGTTAGAAACACCATCATAAATCTTTTTATACCAAGGATCAGAAGTGTTAAAAATACCTCCATTATAAGAAATAATGCCCACATTTATGGGGTTACGTGACAGTGCATCAGGTACAACGTTATGAACACCCTTTCTATGAATTATGTCAAAGGTAAACTGAGAAATAATGGTCGCCCAGCGTGCTAGATGACCAGAAGGGTTGTCAAGTGTTAATAACCATTTTAAAGCAATATGATCGGTGATAAATTAATGGTATGCGTTTTTCTTTCGTTACAAAAAAACTCTAATTGTCCTGAAATATAAAAAAGCCGAACCAGAAACAAGTTCGTGGAAACGACGCACAATATAAGAGGATGGTATGTCGGAAGCGAACATCCGTTCTTCAATGAGCTGAAATAAATTCTTCACGCAAGACTGACCATCAAAGCAAATATTCCATTTTGACAAACTAACGTCGCGGGAGAAAAGCTGTTTGAGTCGCGTAGCTTCATGAGCAGAAACAGACTGCTGATTCATTCTCTGCAAAATAGGACTAGCACGATAAGGTGACTCTCCAATATCTTGCTCGTAAGCGGCCTCTTCCGGTTCAACATCAATAATAGTGTCCTGATTCAGCGACATTTCTAGACAAAGTGGAGTCTGATGTTAGAAAAAAGCAAAGAAATCGATACCTATAAGTGAACAAAACGTAAATTATAAGTCGTACTACATGAAAATTCCCTAAGAGGAAATAATACTACCTAATTAGGGAAAAAATACCTAATAGGAAAAAAAAACCTAATAGTGGTAAAATACCTAATAGGGTGAAAAAGAAACGAGTTGAATGCGTTGTTTACTACGTTAAACAACAAACTACGGGAATGGGGGAAAGGGTAAAACTTTTCTTTATTTTAATAAATAAGAACGAGTTTTTCATGTTAAGTAAAGTTATTTTTACATCAAAAATCACATGACAAAAAAAAACAATTAAAATGAGCCACGAAGTCACACCAGAACGTCGTAGGGGTTTAAAAGTCCAACATGCCCAATGGGGTAGACAGAGCTTCAGTGGGTTATAGGTTATCTGAAACAAAATAAAACAAAAAAAACAATTATGAAAGCGACAGCGGCACGGAACGTGCCCACCGTATAAGCAAGAGAAAAAAAAATCAATGCCACGGAATAGTAAATGGATAATTACTTACCACAAATCCAGGGTTTTTTAATCGCGGGCGCCAGATCTTCAGCGATAAATTTAAAATAGAGATCGCCGAAACACACAAAAAATAAAGGAGACGTGATTTAAAAAATGAATGAAAGTATTTAATTAAACAAAAAAATAATTACAAAAATTCGACGTTGTCCAGGTAAAATATTGATCCCATCAAAAACAATACTTGTCAAAAAAACCAAGTCTCGCAACTCAGTTGTTCTGCGGTAAAAAGTTGTGAGATCCATGTAATACCAAGTCGGTTATTAAATTATTCAGTCTCTACTTAAGCGACTTTCTGTCTTAATACGTCCAGTCTCTAAGACCACGATCGTGGTCCATAACAATTGAAAATCAATTGTGTCTGGGATCTCCGTACTCGAAGCATTAAGTTGTAACGTAATAATTAACAGCATCTTTTAGTGACGCATATCAATATTAAAATTCTTTAATGTTTTATATAAATATATTGAGACTTGGCCATCGCCTGAAAACACGTGTAAATTCAATCGCCTGAAAACACATGTAAATTCAATTATTTAGTGCGATGGCCAAGTCTCGATATATTTATATAAAACATTAAAGAATTTTAATATTGATATGCGTCACTAAAAGATGCTGTTAATTATTACGTAACAACTTAATGCTTCGAGTACGGAGATCCCAGACACAATTGATTTTCAATTGTTATGGACCACGATCGTGGTCTTAGAGACTGGACGTATTAAGACAGAAAGACGCTTAAGTAGAGACTGAATAAATTAATAACCGACTTGGTATTACATGGATCTCACAACTTTTTACCGCAGAACAACTGAGTTGCGAGACTTGGTTTTTTTGACAAGTATTGTTTTTGATGGGATTAATTTATTCAGTCTCTACTTAAGCGACTTTCTGTCTTAATACGTCCAGTCTCTAAGACCACGATCGTGGTCCATAACAATTGAAAATCAATTGTGTCTGGAATCTCCGTACTCGAAGCATTAAGTTGTTACGTAATAATTAACAGCATCTTATAGTGACGCATATCAATATTAAAATTCTTTAATGTTTTATATAAATATATCGAGACTTGGCCATCGCACTAAATAATTGAATTTACATGTGTTTTCAGGCGATTGAATTTACACGTGTTTTCAGGCGATGGCCAAGTCTCAATATATTTATATAAAACATTAAAGAATTTTAATATTGATATGCGTCACTATAAGATGCTGTTAATTATTACATAACAACTTAATGCTTCGAGTACGGAGATTCCAGACACAATTGATTTTCAATTGTTATGGACCACGATCGTGGTCTTAGAGACTGGACGTACTAAGACAGAAAGTCGCTTAAGTAGAGACTGAATAAATTAATAACCGACTTGGTATTACATGGATCTCACAACTTTTTACCGCAGAACAACTGAGTTGCGAGACTTGGTTTTTTTGACAAGCATTGTTTTTGATGGGATCTCATTTCTTTTTGTATTTTTTAGAAAAGCAATTGAAATTATCAATGAAAATCGCAAACTTATAGGTAAGAATTCTGGGCACATCCGAACAGCATTGGGTTGCTCGCGCGTATGAGCGCGGCTGCTGCTCGCTCGGCGACATTCACCTTTCCGCGCGCCCCGCCACTGTCCCCGCCCCGCACCCTCGCGCTAGCACCGCGCAGCGCGTAGTAACGGCCCGCGCTCACTCGCTAGCATCGCAGCGCATGGTATAATAATTAATTTACAACCTTACGCACTCGTTATAAGTACGAATACGCACGTAGGTACGTTTTTTGCACTAAATAATTTAATTTACACGTGTTTTCATGACGGGAATACCCATTTTTTGCTCGATTTGGCAGGGGCACTACCATGCGCCTATATTTATATGGGACTAGCTTAAACCCGCGGCTTCGCACGCAATAATAATAACTGCCGTAAAACATCGTTACGAATAAAGCCAATATTGAAAAATTTAACTGAAGACTTGGCTGTATGTGCTTAATTTTTTTTGCGGTATTTTCTAGATTTTTTAGTTTTTCCTTGATTCATACACCAAATACTACTTATATTCCAAATTTGAAGCTTCTAGGTCTGCTAGAAGTGCCTTAGAATTTTGATGATCGGTGAGTCAGTGAGTGACAAAATTAAGAAATTTGACCCGTTATAATTCTTAAAATACTGGTTCAAATTGAATGAAATTTGAAATATACCGTGTCTTTACAATGCCTGCATGGTTACTGAAATTTCAGTCTTCTAGTTTTATCCACAACGAAGTTACAGGGGGTCGAAAATGGTCTGAATTGCTTCGAGAAAAGGATGGTACGGCCGTGACGCTTTTTTGCTCGACTTGGTGGGGGCACTGCCGTGCCCCCAGATTATGAAAATTGAACATTTAAATTAAATTTTAAGGTGTAACATACAGGATAACCTAACACGCAAAACAATTTTCAACGTATGGATATTTTGTTTGGATATGAAGAGTAGGATAACTTTGAACAGTTACAATACCATACATAAATTTAACACATACATAAATTTAAACACATGGCCAAACAATACATTATTATCTGCTGCAAATAGGTAAAATAAATTCAACGTTGAATAAATAAACAACCCCACCTACTTGATAGATAATACTAAAACTGTTACAATTGGCACATTTTGACAAAAATAAATTAAGTGAATTTAAAGTAATGGATAAAAAACTTAGCTACTGGTCTTCCAGAGGCCGCTGGTCAAACCGCTATGGAATGGAGGCAGGATCAGGTGGATTGGGTTGCCCAAATTGGGTACACGTCTGTCTGAACTCTCAGCGGTAAATTGCTGTCCAAACTTTTAATGTCGTATAATGAACGCACTGAAACTACAAAAATTCCAAATTGGACTAGGATACCTAAAAGGTCACGAAACCCGAAAGAGCCCAAAAGAAAGAAAAATTGAAATATATGAGTATTTATTAGAATAGTAAGGATGTCTAGCTAGTGTAACCTATACAAGAAGGATATTCTCCTCTTGCAGGTCGTGAAGTAATCCCCCCAGGTCAAATGATAACCAGATTTGATTTAAACCATAAGACCCAGGATTCTCGTAACTGTTGCAAGAACAGCCTGATAGAGTATTTGTCTGAGCGTGAAAAAGATGTTGTAAAAGTGTACTGTATAGCGTAGGTAGGGTAGAGTAGGCGTGTGAGAACAAAAAAAAAAAATAGAAATGGTGAAAAACTTACATTTTGATAGAAAAAATAATATTTCCACTTCCTTAACAAGGTTAGGACCTTTTTTAAAATAGTTAATGAATGTCTTATAAAATACTTCACATAATTGCTTTAGACTAGTCTTCTATGCAAAATAAATAATGATCATATCACCACAAAATTTTTCGTCGAATGACTGTGTCAACTTCAATCCCAAACAAAATCCAAAAATTTTCTTTTTAATTCAATATATTTCAAAATTCTAAAATTTTGAAATATATTGAATTAAAAAGAAAACTAGACCGGAAAGAACATAAAAAAGATCGCAAGCAGAAATGCTGCAGTAGGTATGTCACTTCATGAAACTGTCGGAGCAAATAAAATTAAAAAAGCTGTATCTGAGCGTTAAGTACAATTTTCACTTATTACTTTTACACAAACAAGGATAGCAAATTAAACTCACACATACGTAACGATTCCCACAGAAAAGCTTGTCAGCGTTATCGCTACTACAAATCTACAATACTAATAGTAAAAACTTTTTACGCGAGCTGTGTCTGTTCATAGACATACATGTATTGATTATTATTTACGAAATAATAATGTATCATAACTAAGTTTACTTGACTTAGGTACTACGAAATATAAAGACAAATTGTTGAATAAAAAATATAATGTTTTTTTTTTTTAGATGGGTTAACTCTTGACCTCAATCTTGACCATAAGGTCAAAGATGAGGTCGACGATGGAGCGAGTTAACCCAGAAAATGCATATAAAGGCACTGGTACTCCTACGCACCGACGGAACACAGCAAGCTGTTTGGCGTCGGACTTCGGTAGGAGGGTGGTCGCGAACCAGACGGCCCTTTACACAGCCTACCACACCGCATGAGACCACAGGACGACACCTCAGATCCAGAAAAAAATGAAGTGTCGTTGCCTGGGATGGATTACTAGGAGGCAGGTCTCATTTGTGTTTCCTTAGTCGCCTCTTACGACACCCACGGAAAGAGATGGGGTGGTGTTATTCTCAACCGATCACCACACGGTTAGGTACGTCAACATATTCGGAAGTATATTAATATTAATTCATAAAATATTTAATAAAACAAACAAATTCAGGTGCAATACTACCTAAGTAAAATCGATTGGATGTCACTACGTTGCATTTTCGTCACCTGTACTTTCTTGTTCGTACTTGTTCCCACAGAGTTGCATCGTCAGAAAGTGATAAGACGTTTCATTCTGTAGCATTGTGAATAACAATCAGTCGAAATAAAAAGTGTCTACTTTCACTATCGGAGTAGGCAGAGCATGATAAAATAAAACCCTGCTCAAACATACATACACACGCTCACGCCTGTAATCTCTAACGGGGTAGGCAGAGCATCAGTAGCTCTAGTAAACCACTTGATGCCACATTTGACTCAAATTGTGAGGGTTATCAGATGGAACACGTTGTATAATGGTGAGAGGTGGTCAGCCTTTCGCCCACGGTACAACAAAACCCTCGCATCCCACTTACTGACATTTACAGTATGCCTGAGAAAAGTAGGCAGCTGGCACATTCTAAGTTTTTCTTTCACTCCCAGTCCAGCGTGAAACCCTGCTCATCTCATATTTAATATAATCGTTTTTATACATGAGTCAAATTCGATATTAAGGATATACTCGTACTGTGTACATATTTTAAAAATGTTGTTTATTTAATTTAATAGAGTGTTCCTCCTAGTCAAAAATAATTTACATAAGCCATTAATTAAACTCTCTAGCACCTTTATTTAGAAGACAAATATTAAAAAACAGACTTAAAATAAAACAAGTTACGTACTTCCCTTATTTATTTTTTTAGACAGTACTTATACCAAAATTGAGCTCGATGATTAACTAGTTGCATTAGTAATGATTATGAAACAATGGTAGTAAACATATAATTTGTTTAGAAAATGCTCCCGTTCTGTGTAAATTAGATATTACTTGCCGGAACTTAATAATTGGCCTCTTTTATTCAAATTGACTGCAACATACAGCGACGACGATCTCAAAGAAATTGTCTGTCTTAGCTTAATTATTGTAGAGTTTATTTTTGAATAACAAAGTTCTACTGATCTGTACCAGCTAAAGAAACAGAGTACAGTCCGCGTTTACTTTACATCGGTCGAACGTCTCGTTCTCGTTTTTAATTCAATTTAGAAAAAAGTACTTTATGTCATACAGCTGTAATGACTCTAAGTACCTGAACAATCTTTAGGTTTTTTTCACATGAAAGAGGTGAAAAATTCACGTGCTCAACATGGTCTGAGATAAAGAAAGTTTGGGGAAAGGAAATCATTACAGAAAATAACTAATATTACTCGGAGTTAATTCGTAGGTTTTTTTCATACATCTAATGAAAAATTCACGTGCTCAACATGGTCTGAGATATGAATTCGCTCCGAAGAAAATTGGTTATCTCTGTTTGATGTGATTCGGTACCTATTTAGTTATTGGAGTTTGGTTTGTAGGTTATTTCCGAATCTTTGAGGAGGAAATTTCACGTACCCTACATGGTCAGGGATACAGATCTAGCTTCAAGTAACTAAGTAGGTCATTTAGAACTAAAATATAAGTTATTGTCATTGATGTGATTGCGTTGTGTGGCTAAAAACCCTTTTTTGGATTGCTTATGTCATGAACACAGGTATGTCAAACACATTTTAACTTAATTACTTAAAACACCATAACATTTTTTAATGAATTGGTAAACCAATTTCCATTAGGTTCTTTTATTCACATGCTATCTTAAAACATTTTAAACTATTTATATGTGTATAAGTAAGTACCTAGTTTAAAAACGAAGGAAGTGTAAGTAGTTTTAAATCTGTATCTTGAAAAAACGTGTATTAAATAAATTGGAAAGGCTGGATCGAAATATCTGATTGGTAAGGCTAGATCAAATATTTCTGAAACGTTAACGGAGCGACAGAGCGTAGTAGTTTTAGATCTGGATCACCATACCAACCTGGAAAAAATAAATTGGAAAGGCTAGATCAAAGATCAGAAACGTAAACGAAGCGACAGAGCGGAGCGTCGGAGCGGAGTAGTTTCGGATCTTTGATCTAGCCTTACCAATTTATTTACTACTACTGTACTGCATGAACGTTTACAAAGTTCAATCTGTCGGCAGACATCTGAACAGCTATTCCCTGCTCTAGTACTTTACGACCTATCATGATATCATGACGTAAGCAATAATCCGGCGAAATGTGCAAAATAATTTCTAAAGTAATGCCATCGAAGTCAACGACAGTCAGAATCTGAATCGTTGAATGCACAGATGTCTGACCAATACCGGTCATCGTCACAGTCTTATTAAACCTCTTTCCAGAAAATTTTACAGCAACTGTCTCTTTAACCAATGAGCACTCAGCACCGGAATCGTAATGAAACTAAAACTGCTCACCGTTGTGATGTAAAACCCCAGTAAGTGCGTTCACAATGCACAAGTCAACGCGCTTCTTCTTGGCTGGTCCGGCACCTCCGCTGCTCCCGCCTTGGTCACGTCGCTTTGGACAGCTTGAAGCGTAGTGGCCCTGCCCCTGGCACTGGTAGCAGGTGATGTCAGGTTTCGCAGCAGCTGGCTTCTGAGTGTTGTCACTGTGAGCAGATCTGGATCGGTCTTCTATTTTCTTCATGTCACGGTGATCGCGTCGTTTTGACAGGCACGCTGTAGACTTATGTCCCGATTTCCCACAGTAGTAGCATTTTATCGGAGTAGTAGTGCTATTGGGACGGCTCCTTTTAGCTTCCGTGTTATCGTCAGTAAGCATTTTCTGTTTCAGATATGAAATTGCCTTGAGCTCCTTTTGAAGCTGATTACGTGTCTTCACTACATGCGAAAAAGACAACCGTTGTACGCATCGATCAAATTTGGAAATGTGAGCTAAAACCAAGGCAACTGCAAACTCTTCCATCGATAAGCCTTTCGATTTTGTCATAATAGAAGTCATCAGGGTAGCGGCGTAGGCAGCAAAGCATTCATTGTCTTTAGGCTTGCTTTCGTTCAAGTGGATCAAAAAAGATGCAGTAGTTTCAGGGCAATCAAACCTGCATACGAAGACGCTCCATGTCATCCCAGGGAACGATATTGTAGACAACCATGTGGAAGCGTGCCCTTTCAAGGCGCGACTCAGGGTAATCATCAGCTGCGCACCTTGACGATGTGGGTCGCTGATACACAGGTCGACAGTTACGACCCATGCTCTCGCATTCACATTTGATTTGTCCGGGTCGAATTCAGGTAACCTCAACTCGTTGTGCGATGCAGGCGTCTTCAGGGCTTGAATCAACGTGATGAAATTTTGATTCTGTTGTTTCAGAAGCATTCTCCATTTCTGGTCACTTCCATCATTGTCAAATACAAGTGGGGCATCCTTGTCCAATCCCACTTCTGATAACGAGACGTCAGGAGGCACAGGAGACTGATCGCCCTCGTTATCAGCACTGTTCATGATTACGGATTGTTATAAAACAAACACAGGCTTTTAAAGTCACTTCAAGTACGTATAATGTTAGAACATAAAGTACTTTAAAACCATAAGATCACACACTTAACTAAACACGCGATAAGACTTAATGCAAAGTTATTTTTAGCCACGAAACGCAGTGGGTTGGATACGGGGCTGGCGCACGTCCGTACTGTGCGAGCTCTATAGTTTTTCTGCCCAAGGCCCCCCGGGAAGTAAAAGAACTGTAAACATGTCATGAACTCTAAGACGCAATCCCACAGTTCGACTAGACGGAAATTCTTTAGAATAACACTGGGACAGATTGAAAGGCTAGTTGGATGCTAACTGATTTTATTGCACCATGAGGGTGGCTCATAAAAACATTATACTAATACCCTACATATCCCTCCACCAAATTTCTACTACATTCTACAGTGTACTTAATTTAGTTTACATTGGATGGCTTATTTTTAGCTCTGTTATGGGCTCGAATCGCTCGCGCCGAAGCATCCGGTGACAACGACGGTTTGGGTGACCGCAGAATGCGATCTTCCACTGGCGGTCCCTCTTCCGCATCACCGTACTCCTCCCCCGAATCTATCACAATTACAGATTTTTTTGCGTTGGAGTTGTCTTTACCAGATGCTTTAGCCTCGCGTTGCTTTTCTACGACGCCGCCGCCGTCGGACCCCTCAGGTCCTTCGTCTGTGGTCGTACGCGACAAGGAAAGTCGACTACTTCTGAGTGGTATAATCTGATCGTGATGTCTACGCCATACTACATCGTCCCCGATTTTGACTTTACACGACACCGGTCCTGTAACCTCGGAAATAAGCCCCTTAGACCATCTATCCCCGGCCCTTGTGTAATCGCGAGTAAGCACCGCATCCCCGACCGCGTGGTGAGTGGCGCGGCCGCCCGCCGCCGCCGCCTGTCGGGCCGCAGTGCGTCGAGCCGCCCGCGCATGCGGCGCCCGCACACAGCCACTGCAGGCGACACACCGGTTGTCGCGTGCTCGCAATTTCTATACTGATACAAGAACCTATATAGCGCTACGGAAATATCTTCTCCTTCAAATATAGCCCGCTTAATTGCTTTCGTTACTGTCTTAACAGCATTTTCTGCCTCGCCGTTGCCTTGGGGTCTATACGGCGCTGACGTCGTATGTCTTATTCTATTCTTGACACAGTACATTTTAAAGTCCTCTGAAAAAAATGGGGGGCCATTGTCAGTCACCAGTTGTGAGGGCAGGCCGAACCATGCAAAAATCGATCTTAAAGCTGTAATCGTCGCATTAGCCGTAGTACTTGACATTTGAATCGTTTCGATCCACTTAGAGTGGGCATCGACTACTATCAGAAACCTCCTACCAGCACAGTCAAAAAAATCGGCATGTAGACGATACTCCAACGGGTGCAGCGGCGCGTGCGCCGGCGCGTCCCGCACTGACCGGCAGGCGTCACACGCTCGACATGTTTCTTCTATCTCGCTGTCGATATTAGGCCAGTATACATAGCCTCTTGCCAAATTTTTCATCTTATTCATACCTAAGTGACCACTATGTATCTCTTTCAAAATTTGATTACGTAACTTTAGCGGCACCACTATTCGATATTTATATACGATGCATCCTAGGTCCGAATATAACTCGTTCTTGCGCGCAAAATAAGCTCTCTTTTCCTCACAACTCGGTACTGCTGGCCACCCATACATTATATACCCTAAAATCCTACACAGCAGAGGGTCTCGTTGGGTCTCCTTAGCCACATCCTTAAAGTCTAGAGGCAGAGTTTCCTCAACAAAACATAAATAATCTACTTCCTTGATGGGGGACCGCATCTCCGGCAGTGGCAGCCGCGACAACGAGTCAGCCGGACCATTATCCGCTGATTTTACAAATTCAAAACTAAACTCATAACCGGCCAACCGCGCCGCCCAACGTTGCAAACGACTAGCGGCCGTCTGCGGTATACCTTTTTTTTCGCCGAAAATGTACGTCAGCGGCTTGTGATCGGTACGTAATACGAACCGTCGGTCGTACAAGTACTGATGGTGCTTAGTAATGCCGTAATAAATAGCTAAGGCCTCCTTATCTAACTGGCTATAGTTGCGTTCTGCATCGTTGAGCGTACGCGAGGCACAGCTGACGGGCCGCTCGCTGCCGTCCGCGTACCGGTGCGGTACCCCACGCCGTACGAGCTGCTGTCCACGGCCAGGACGAGCGGCCGCCCCTCCTCATAATGTGCTAACACTCGGTTACTCATTAATACCTCTTTTGCCTGAGCAAATGCACTCTCGCATGACGAGTCCCAATTCCACTTCACGTCTTTTCTTAATAACTTATGTAACGGGCTCAGCAAGGTACTTAAGTTGGGAATAAATTTACCGTAGTAATTGAGTAGGCCCAAGAAACTTTTTAATTGTGTCGTATCTCGTGGAGTGGGAAGATTGGTAATCGCCTCGAGTTTAGCCGGGTCTGGGTGCAAACTTTCCTTATCAATAATGAAGCCTAGATACACCACGCTTTTTTGTAAAAATTTACATTTTTCTAACTTTACAGTGAGTCCCATTTGCCGCAGTCGTTCTAACACCGCTCGTAGATTGCGTAAGTGCGAGTGACGATCCTTTCCGGTACAACAAATGTCATCGAGAAACACAACAGTACCCTGGTATGCCCCGCAGGGTCTCCTCCATCATTTTTTGAAATTGCTCAGGTACGCAAGATAAGCCATAGGGTGTTCTCTTATACGCGAACATTCCTACGTGCGTTGTGATAGTGGTGTACGGCTGCGATTCCGGTTCTAATAAAATTTGTTCGTAAGCGTGCCTCAAATCGATTTTAGTATATTCTTCCCCATTACTCAAATTAGCAAATAATTCTTCTACACACCCAATAACGAGACAACTACCAATGCCACCGATAGCTGGGGCCTTCCCATTGCGGGAACACTTAGTGGATCGGAAAGGCTACAACAAAAGATAGCTGTAGCAAACCGCACAACGCAGCAGAAGCATAAAGGGGGAAGTCAAAGTCAAACCAAAGGCAAAAGCAAGGTCAGTGCAATTCTTGATGCATTAAATGCCGCTGCAGCCAGAATACCAGGCATCCTGAAGAAGAAAACTAACAAAGTAATCGCTGCAGAAGAACAGCAAGCAGCTGTTAAGAGTTTCACGAAAGGTATTCCTAAAAGGCAGCCACCAAACGCCCCATCCAACCGAACAAAAGCTGACATGGGGCAAGTAGAACCGCCCTCTCTAAGGCAGGCAGTGACTCCTCTTGACCACATGGTAAACGCATTTCTTGAGTTCCTAGTAATAACAAAAGCGACCAGAGAAGTCAATGTTAAGACTTGCGAGAATATCTTGCAATCTTTCATGATAGAAAATGAAGGTCTGCTAAAGGTGAGACTCGAGGAAGCGGATGCAACTGTTTACGACAATGACACCTCCCAAGTTCTGAAAGGTATAAAAATGAGTCCACACATGGCCGCATACAACAAAACAAGTGGCTTTGTTACTCTCAATGAGGAAGTAACTCGCCGCACGGGTACAATAACGTTCGAAACCCCTTCAGATGATCCTATAGTTGTCACAGCCCGATGCACGAAAGTCATGCTAGATGACAGGATCCTCCGAATGGCTGAAGCGGTTTCGAGGGATGTTTCGGGCGGCGAAAGCTTGGATTCCTGGGAGGTGCCAAAAATATCGTGGATAAATGGAGTTCCTGGATGTGGAAAAACAACTTGGATCGTAAACCGCTTTGATGCCGAATTAGACCTGGTAGTTACAAACACAACCGAAGCAGCGAAAGACCTGAGGGACAAACTTGCGAGTCGTATAGGGGCTGACGTGAAAACCAAGGTGCGCACCCTTGCATCAGTTCTTGTAAATGGCCTCAAAGAGCCGAACAGGAAGAGATGCAAGAGACTCATGGTAGATGAAGCACTCATGAGCCACTTTGGAGCTGTCATAATGGCGGCAGTTATCACGAAAGCAAGCGAGTTGTTTCTCATCGGTGATATAAACCAGCTACCATATATTGACCGCAACAATCTCTTTCCTTTGAAATACACCCGTCCTGACTTAATGAGTAACATCACGCAAGAGCTCCTGTGCACCCATAGAAACCCACTCGACGTAGCATTTGCGCTTAGAGAAGTCTACAGCGGCATCTACTCGTCAAAACTTAGTGCACACTCCCTGAGACATGAAAGGTTTACGGGCGCGCAGATCAATGGAACCAAACCCGAGACGTTGTACCTTGTCCACACACAGGCAGAAAAGGAAGCCCTGAAATGTGAAGGATACGGGTCGGGAACTGGATCACGCGTCCTCACCATACATGAAGCACAGGGCCTAACGTACGAAAACGTGGTAATTGTTCGTACTATAACAACCAGGCAGGAGCTACACAACAGCATCCCACATGCAGTAGTTGCCGTATCGCGCCATACCGTCAGCTGTGTATATTACGCGGATGACGGTAATGATGCGATAGGCAGTTTTATCAAAGAAGCAGAGGCGGCGGGCCGAGGAAAAGTGATTGATTATAACCTTAAAATGGCAATCAAAAATCGGGATACGGTTGTTATCGATGCTTTAAGGA